>OX638111.1:27702500-28302500 GCA_951804975.1 Anthophora plumipes | reverse complement strand
ACTATTAATAATAATTGAATACTTTTTTAAAGTAATCCAAAAGATTGGTCTCTCCTTAATTAATAGTGAAATCTTCTATGACCTTAAATCGAAAAGTATGTCTATGTTTGAAGCAATTTGTAATTAGTATTAATAATGTGATAATTGTTTTAAAGTAATACAGAAAATTTCATTCTACTTAATTAACGAAGAAATGTTATTTTAAATTGAAAAGTATCGTTATGTTTGAAGTAGTTTGTAACTACGCTATATCTACATAACATCTATAAAATTGAAATTCTGTATTAAATAACGACTATTAATTATTTATTTATAAACTATTATTATTATTCATGAGACGTAATATCTGTAGATTGTTGATAATTATTATAAATTAACTGTAACTTCATTATATCAGTATATTATTAACCCAGGAATGTTAACCACGAAATCAAATTAAGCTTCATTTAAATATTTAACCTAAAAAAGGAGCTGACGATAAAATCGGTTTATGTTTACATACACACACACATATACATATAAAAAATGATTATTTAAAATTAATATTTCAAAGGCAAATATCGATACGTTATAACTTGCATTTCATTTTCATCCTTCAAATAATAACCATCATACCAAAAGATACACGCTACGTTGAAAAAAATGAAAGCATAATACACTCTTGAAACTTAAATGTCGAACTACACTCTCGATTACCACATTTCAATATATCAATCAATCACACTTTACTATTTCCAACATATACAAACGAAAGTTCGTAGCGTTTTCTAAACTAAACTTAAAGACGAAATTTATATACTCATTACGTAATTTTATTCAACTGTGTATTTGCCATTTTGATTTACTACTTTTTGCCATTTGCATGGTAACTTTAGGATTCCATTCTTCCAGAGTTTCGATTCTTTCCAGGCGATGAACTGATTTACATGATCCTTGCAAGCTTCTAGAAAATCAAAATTATTTTCGTTAAGAAAATTGTTTAGAGAGCAGAATATATGAAAGTCGGATGATGCCATATTAGGTGAATATGATGGGTGAGGAAAGACATCCCACTCAAGCTACAACAATTGTTACCGAGTCTGTACAGAGACACAAGGTCTGGCGTTGTTATGCTGGAAGACGACGTCCTTCCTATTAAACAATTCCGGTCATTTTTCATCGATAGCTACGTTTAATTAGCCCATTTGAGAGCAATATGTGTTTGAATTTATCGTCTTGTTGTGCGGCAAGAGCTCATAGTACAAGACCTCTTTCCAATCCTACCAGATGTACAGCATCGTCTTTTTCGGATGCAGACTAACTTTGGTGTGGTTAGTGGCGACTTGTGCCATTTTCACCACGATCTTTTTCGTTCCACATTGTTATACAAGATCTATTTCTGATCCCCTAGTATCAATCGTTTCAAGGATGGATCGTTTTCATTGCGTTTGAACAGTAAGTTTCTTATGGAAATGCGATCCATTAAGTTCCTTTCGGTTAAATCGCGCGGCATCCACACATCGTAGCGACTTACGAATCCAAGCGTCTTCAAACGTCTCACAAACAACTCTCTGAAAGCTGCACAGATTGAATTATGAAACTCTTTCACTCCTTCCGTATTCACTAGATCTCTCACCTATAGATTATCGCTTGTTTAAACATTTAGATCACTTTTTGGTCAAAAAATCATTCAGCAATGGCACACCAATCAAAAACGAATTTATTAACACTAGAAACTCGAATTTCTATGTAAATTGCATAAATACACTGTTATCATGTTGACAAAAATGTACTGTATCTAGTAGAGCTTATTTCGATTAAATAAATTTATATTTAAACATGTTACTGACGTTTAAAGTTTCACTTCAAAATCCGCCACTTCATACGTAACAAGCTAATACATTATACAAGTAGACACATATACAATCAAACATTTTACACTTGTAAATATAGATTTTAAATACAAAGTGTGTTACTCATTCAAAAATACAGTCCACTGACAATTTGAAAACTACTTCAACGAGTATTTACAACACTCCGAAGTAGCAGGTGTCATGAAATACCTGTCAACGCTGTAACACATTGAACAAAGAAATCTTTTGTTTCAGCCACGTATAGAACAGATACTACGAACATGAAAAAGATACATGAAAAATGCTACGAACTTCCTTTCCAATCTGATACATAAAATACCGATAAATTATTCGAAATAATTTCAACGATCGTTACGATCTATAATCTATACATTTAACAGTATCCCGAGAACGAAAAGCACGATGGTAAGGGACACACACACCAATGGGTCTGGGCTTGCGTAATCATAGGAATCAACCGTAACGACAGACCGAACCTGTAATGAGTAGGCCGGGTCGGTTCTTCACTAAAGGGTACGCGCGTTACGCCGAAGTACCATACTGTCTGCGCAAATCCAATTTTACGAGGCTCGATCCCAGGCGGATCGAAGTGCATCACCGACACTGGGGGGATGCCATGCAATACGCTCGGTCTCTGGCATGACGGAAGCTGAATTCCACGGGGAGTCGAAAGCTTTTGGCGACTTAGCTAGGCAAGCCTGGCTAGCATTGGATAGCGGCTCGGTAGCCTTCGTGTTGGTATGGTGGTAGAGGGGTATAGAAGTAAGAGAGGAGGAACGGCGATGATGTGGCCGGAGGGTGCAAGACGAAAGAGGAAAGGGGCCGAGATACGTTTGGAGGGCGGTAAGGTGGCCGAGAGTTGACGGGAGAACCGATCCTATGCTATCGTTAGTAGACATATAGCTCCTTCACCTTTGAGGGCTTCGTGAAAAAGAATCGTATACAGGGGGAGAGAGAAGGTTCAGAGGCAAAAATCGCGCGGAAGTGCACACGCTTCCACAAATAACCAACAGTATTTTACAGTTCTCTGCGATTTCGCTCATAACTGTCTAGATCACACGGTTATAAATCGCGGCTTGGTAAATCTTCTAGGTATTGTTCAACCTTCCGCCTGGCGAATACAGGACCTGTCTAAGGTGGCACTCTTTGAAACAGAATAACCTTTTTCTTTAAATTGGATCAAACGACTTGAGTCTTCTCGAGGTGTTAGAAGGATTAGCTTGTTAGATGATATGTAGAAGAAATTTGGAAAAAATTGTAATTGTTTGGATTCACAGAGAAAATAGTGAAGATCAATTTTTAAAAGTTTTTTAGCTGAGCCTGTAATGAAAATTTGAAAAAGTACGTGTTGTAGATTTATGTTAGTCATGGTGAAGATTTCATCGAAATCGGTTGATGCAGGAACAGGCGACAGTCATTGAAAGATGTAAGAATCTTCCGATTTATTGCAGTATTAGGCTGAAAATAGTGGAAAACTGTGATTTACACTATCTTTAACTGTTTCTAGCTCATAGCAATGTCAATCGATTTTGATGAAATGATTGACACAATATTTTCACAATTTTTCGTGAAATACAGTGTCACCAAATTATTCGATCTCAGTCGAGAATGTGACCAAGATGAATAACGGAACTGCACTCACCTAATAAAATAAATACCTAAAAGAAAAAGAAATTACAAATATATTGTATAATAGTACTTAAAAAAAAAAAAAGACGAAAGTTTATATATGAAATGAAATGGATATTTAATTAGAAAGCTCTTTATCATATAAGTATGATCTCTGTATCCGCCATTAGGCGAGGGTTAATATACAAGTATGACAGAAGCGGGAAGGAAAAGTGAAGCGAAAATATAGTGTTGGACAAAATTATTGGCACAGAATGATTGTTATGATACAAATGCTCACAACTACTGAACAAAAACGTATCAATCAATTAATATAAAAAATTATAAGCGGACAAAATTATAGGCAAAAAATAAAATATTGGTACAGAGAAATAATGACACTTGTAACTAATTAAATATGTATTAAATAATAATTTTGTTGGTCGATATTTCCTTTTAAAATATTCGATTTTTTCTATGGGGGTTTTCGAAGAGTCGAATCTATGCTAACAAATCAGAAATAATTAATAACCTAAAACACAACATTCGAGTTGCAATTCCCGAAATAACTCCAGCAAAGTGTCAAAAAGTCACTGAAAATTTCGATAATCGAATTAATATCTGCAAATACAGTCACGATGCATATTTACCTTCAATAAAAATCATACTTTCGTTAAAAAGAAAAGAAAGAAACTTTACAAAATTCCAAACGATTTGTGTTTTGTTAAAAAGATACGTGTAGGCATGTAAGTTCGACGATCCTACCTCTCTAAAAATTGTTAACCAATTTAAAACGTTGTCAAGCTTTACTTTACTCATCGTTTACTTCTAACAATATTTTCATAGTTCTCTCTTCCTCTTCCTACGGTCTCTTTCGTTACTTTTCCTTTACGAGTGTACGTGCTATTAATGCACAAACGAGAATGTTGTTAGTTACTAATCGCAGTGACAGTCGTACAGGAGAATGCACGAGGTCCGCTCTTGCCTCGAGTGCTTAACCCAGGGGTGATTTTGCAACTTTTGTAGGACAAAGGTGCATTCGTAATTTCGGAAGTTGTAACGAGGCTGCTTTGAATTTTGATGAGCCACGGATCGGACAGGCGTTTCGGCCCGTTCGTTCGTTACCGTCGCAAACAGTAACACCGTCCTGGCGCTAATTCCGACCGACCGCTCCTCCAACGCTTCGATCCTCTCCTTTCATTTTAATTCTGATTACCGTCGTCGCTTATGTGTCACTACTAATTAACTCTGTGCACATGCCGCTGCAAGTGCTGCGAAGAAAAGGGCTGCTGACATTTCGCGCGACGTGCTCTCAGAGTCAGGGCCGTTTTAAGTTGCATGAATTTCAAGTCATTCCTTTTTATTTATTTATTTATTTATTTATCTTTTTGAACGATTGAAAACATATTACAAATCCTCTGGTATACTGTGACTCACGTTAATATTCGGACACTCTTTAACCCTTTCGCTACGGTAGATTTTAATATGTAACGTGCATGATTTGAGGTAGATGCTTAATTCACAGTCGCAAAATTTGTTAAATTGTTTCCAAACGTTTCTGTTACCGAATGTTTCGGTAATTAAAACGGAAGTATGCAGAGGATAAAATTAAGTATTAAATTACGATAAAAAGAACGGCAAAAGAGAAGTACGAAAAAATTTCAAAAGCGCCTTTAGGCGTTAACAGTACAATGGAAAGGTGAAAACAGAATAATCTTTTAAAAATTGGACCAAACAACGTGAGTCCTTTTTTGAGAAATTAAAAGGACTAGTTTACCAGATGAGGTGTACAAAAGATTGTTGAAAAACTTCCAATTACTCGGAATTACGAAGAAGATAATAATAGTCACTGTTTGCAACTTTTTTATCTGAGCTTTTGATGAAAATTTTTAGAAATACATTTTGTAGATTCACGTCAATTATATGCATGTTGAAAATATTATCGAAATCGGGTAACGTTGCTATGAGGTACAAACGGTTATTTCAATATATTGCTATTAAAAAAATATAAAAATAGGTATATTTATATTTCAAAAGATATCTCTGCATTCTTTACGTTTTTAATTTTTTTACAATTAGGATTTGCAACAAAAAAATCGGAAAAAATTCCCTGACATATACTTTCGTACATGCAAGATGCTAGATTTTTTTCAGAATTATTGCTTGTCACTAAATAAGGAAAATAGTCCAAAAACTGATAATCCGAATTTACCCTGTAACTACCCCTCACAGGTCGAGCTAGAGGGTTGACACTTGGTGTTCAATGTTTTCTTTTGTTAAGCTATCGAATGGTGCATCGCACAAACAAATTGGTTAAAGGGCACTTTTGACCCTCTTAGCCTGCTAGACCCTTTGTTAAACGGTTATTTCTTCCGTTTAAAGAAAAAGTATTAAAAATCGAGGTATACTTAACCCTTTCGCTACGGTAGATTTCAAGAGAAAACTAGACGATCGATTTTCAACCAGAAAATTTGTCAAATTGGTTTCGACAGTTTAGAAATTAATAATTGTCAAATTCGTAAAAATATTCGTAATATTCCTTTCGTTAAATTAAAACTGAAGTGCAGAAAGAATAAAATTCAGGCGAAAGGGCGATAACAAAAGTATAGAAGACAAATTTCTAAAACGCCTATAGGCGTCAGAAGTAATCAAAGGGTTAATTTGACATAAGAAAAAGAAAATATAAAAATTCAGCAATTCGTGTGAATTATCACATAATCGACACATGTTGCAAGTGTCCTAATCCTTATGGACGGAAGTGTGTATAATTTCAATTGAAAGAAGAGGGAGAGAGAAAAGAAGAAAGAAGGGGTACGGTTGACGTGACGTTTTACAAGAGGAGCGCGTGAATGCACATAGCGGCGAACGAATCGCGTAAACTCATTTACATGAAAAGAATGTAAATCGTTCGGACAAAGCAATTTAGGCGGCGGTCGGCTATACATAACTCCGTAGTATCGGGGCACGTTTTAAAAGTAGACAGCTCGCTCGACTTCCGTTAAATCGCGTTCACAATCAGTCGTTGCAATCGACGAATTGCGGTTGCGCCGGCCCTGGAACACTCTTCGTGTGGGGGTAACTACCAACTCACCCCCTCCTCACACTCTACACCTCAACCACGACCACACTTGTCCAACTGCCACTTCGCGAAATCGTATATACATACAGACACCGTCAGAATGTTCCTCTGTGTAAGTAAGTCGAGTACTCTAATACATGTACACTACTGAATAACTCCTAGACGCTTGTGTTAGTGGAGAGCCGAATGTGTGGCGGGAGAGTAGTATGAAGATCGGCCGGTAGCGGAGCCACAGTCGAGCCTGAGCGCACTCACGGCACAGACTCCGTACAGCCGTGGCGCCATCGAGTTTCGCTTTACGTTGTTCTCGGTACGTCGCTGCGGGTCGTAGAGCGGCGACCAAACGACAGTTCGCCCTGTGTGCCTGGACGGGGCGGATGTGATTTCGATCGTTGTTACGTCGTTACACGTTCTCGAAACGGTTATTATCGCGTGAGGAAAAAAAAAAAACGAAAGAAATAAAAATAGTGACATTGACACGGTACGTACGTGGTTTGTGAATAATCGTATGTACGTGTCCAGACTCGTCTCGTAAGGAGGAAAGTTTGTTGGTACGAAAGAAAAAGAAAAGCAAAATAGTGGACGAGAAGAAAGATAATAGAACCGGTGGTAACTCGAGGAATGACCCCACATGATCGTGCCCATTTACACGACGCTTCGACAAATCGCGATATTATGACGCGATGATTTTAAACGTGTTTATCGTATCTACATTGACTATATCACTCGTGAATTCTTACAGTTTCTTATTCGTTCTGTAATTTGTGTGTTCGGTGTGAAAGGGGGCTGAAAGTGTTTACGAAGCTAGATAAGAAAATAGGAAGAGGGGAAAAGAAAAGAAGTTAATATATTGTTTGTTTGCTCGTCGCACGAGTCATGGGTGATGTGTACAGGCTAGTTAGTGACCTGCTCGTGGAGGATACACCCGCGGACAGAAGAAAAATCGACCTAACTACATCACTCGCTGTAGTAAGTCTGTTCAACTTATCTTCTTGTTACTTTCCCTTACGATACTGTGTGTTTGTCGTTCTCCTTCGGGTTACTGTTTCCCTGTTTTCTTCTCTTCCCTCTACCCGGTCTGGTCTAGATCTTGGAAGGTTAAGGATGGTATCACAGCCGGAGGCAAAGAGAAGGGCCATTGGCTAGGCACGAGATGGTGAAGCTAAGAAGGAGAGAGAAAGAACACGACTGTTGTGTATCTCTCGATCCTTTTCTTTTTCTTCTTCTAGGGGAGATTTTTTCCTTTTCTATCGTACACACGCGTTCGTTGTCCCTGTCTAGTCCGTGCGCGCGCTTTCTCTTCGTCTCTGTCGTGTTTCGTTCCCTTTGCTCCGGTTCTTGACTGACTTGAGAACTCTACACCGTTTTCGTCGTTTTGTTACTGTTCGCACGGCAAGGTGACGCCTCGAAGTTCGACGAATCGAAATGTGCACGCCTAGCGCGTTTAGATTATTACAGTCGGCGAGAGGCCGCTTTGTGCCGGCATTGAATCACGTACGCGGATGAAAGATTAAAGTCGCGCGCGCGCCACGATTGAAGGTGGATCGTCTTTTTGGCGCGATCGAACTGTCAATCGCAACCAAGAATGGAATCTCGAATAAAGACGGATCGAAAGTGTCAAACTCAGCTGGTGGAGAAAGCGTGCTCGAGAAATCCGAGACGATTCATCGATCATCGGAATACCACCCTGCTTGGCTCCTTTAACAGGCGAAATTCAATACACTTCTAAATCGATTAACTTTGTTTATTTATTTATTTTTTTTGTGAAGTTGTTAACGAGAAATAAATGTTAAGAATAAAGTACTGTCTAGATGGTAGTTTTACATTTCGAACGATTAATCTTTACTGATTGTTAAGTGTATTCAAGTCGATTTATTTCGTATAGTTTCTATTTCGAAACCGTTCGAGAAATAGGTTAAGTTGAAGTGTACAGTGCGATTAAATCAGTAAATCGAAAATGCGATTCGTAATAATATAAACATTCTTCTTGAACAATAGTCTTCGAACAAAGATCAGTGATGGATTATTTAGTTATATTAGATAAGATTCTGACTTATGAATTTGATACTGATTATCAGACGTTTAGAGTCATTGAGTAAAGAGTTGTGGTTTTATTGTTTCCTTAACCTGTTAAAGGTGGATTACGAGTTAATTCGTTATTGATTCAATAATACTTACAAAGCCAATAGTTTATTTATTAATGGATTACTAATCGTTTAATTGCACAGTTATGGTTCTATTAAATATAAAATCTACCGTACATTTGTAAAAACTAGAATACTGTAATTATATTTTTTGCTGATTTTTAATCATAAACTGCAGAGATTTAATTTTTGTTTGAGAGGCAAAAGCAGTTAAAAGATTGAATTATGGATCCCGATCTTTCCGGCTTCTTTTTGACATTCAGATACGAAAATTTTATAAATTAAATTAATTACGTTATTAAATATCGAAATGAAATTTTGGATTATTTGTTTAATGTTCATAATTAAGTTACGTTAGGTTAATATTTTTTATGTTCATCTGAATGATTAATTAATTTCATTGTAGTGAAGATAGGATGATTCATTAAATAATAAAAAATACAATTCTAATTTTTTTATTAAAAACTCTCTGAATAACTACTTATATTTCGATAAATATATCGAGTTTAAGTACTACAGAACTTTATCAAATGTAAAATAATTTTTTCAGTATTTACTTGAGTGAATCAAAATTATGTAGGTCATCCAAGTGTGTGTTTTTATTGCCGCAACTAAAAAAAAAAAAAAAAACAATTTCACTCCTGAGCGGAGTACCCTCAAACTTCTTCCCAGCTGAAATTTTCCGAACAAATATTACAAATGTGTAGTATTTGTTAAGCATAAACACTTTTCATCAACCTTGTTCCGTTAAAAATATCTTTTCGACTATTAAAACCGCATGTATTATATATTTAAATATTTGCCCAAATTTGTCCCATAATAAATATCATTAAATACTAATTACAAACTTTTTCCTACCACTTGTTTCGTGTTCGTATTGGCTTAACTGAGAAAATGTAAATTTTTCATGGGAAAAGCAGTTTAAAATTTACATTTCATTAATAATTAAATAGTGACCATTAGACTGTGAATTTTTATAGGAAATGTAAAAATGTAAAATTGCACAGAACATGAAAAAATATGCAGAATGTACAAATTACAGTGCTTTTTATAATACTTGATAGGTAAAATAATTGTCCAGTAAAGCTAAATTTTTTTCATTATATTCTCAAAAGCATGAATTTGCATAAAAATCTGCAGTCTACCGATCATGTATGTATGTGATATATGTCTAATAATGCATTTAGAAATATGCCGTCTTTTATGATAAGAATATTTATAAACTCTCAATAAATATGAAAATATGAAAATATTTATTGAGTCTATTGATAAAAAGGAAACAAGCAAAAGTTCACATTTCTTGAGCTATATCACAATCAATATGAAGAAATGATATATAGTCTATCACAGAAGTATTCGACCACACTTTAGAGCAAAATACCTTTTTTAAGATTGGACCAAATGACTTGAATTTTTTTGAGAAGTTAGAAGGATTAATTTACTAGATAATGTGTACACAAAATGTTTAAAAAATTACAATTATTTAGAATTATGCAGAAAATAGTAAAGGCCGTTTTTTCAATTTTTCTATTTGAGTCTATAATGAAAATTTAAAAAGCACATTTTGTATATTTATGTCAGTTGAAAATTTCATCGAAACTCAGCCTACAATGGCTGAAATATAATAAATCTAGCGATTCTTACATCTTTCGATGTCTGTTGTTTGTTTCTGCTTTAACCAATTTCGATAAAATTGTCAGTGTGCATATAACTAGCACAAATCTACAAAACATACTTTTTAAATTTTCATTATGTTGATTTTTTCACTTTCTGTGTAATTTTGGTGCTTTTTGTGCACTATCCATTATTTTGTCCGTTAATTTTCCAATTCGTTTCCACCAATACCCTTGTTTGCTTTCTTCACATTTTGCAATTGTCTTATACTTCTTGAATTTTAAAAGTACAGCTATAGGGCTCTGCGCGTACATCTTTTAAGTAATATTCTGTAAGAAAATGTGAAAAGAAAAGTTCCAATTTTAAAGGAGTTATTTAGTTTTAAACCTTTGCAGTTCTATGTCGAATTTGACTTCGATATTATATTTCTAAGGCGATCATAATTCTATTAATAAAAAATATAAATATAAATGTATAATAATTTAACCTCTTAGCTGGGGATGACGAGATAATTTGTCATTGTTTCAATAATATGTAAACCGCGGTAGTTTGTTTATCAAGAAAGTACTCAATTTTAATTGTACTGTTATGCTTGTATTAATTATAAAATACACCATATTCACATTTCTGAAAAGTGAAATAATGAAACTACTTATGATTTTCATTAATTATTAATTATAAACTGTCGAGTTTCGTTGAAAATGTGAACCCAGTTAACAGTTTAAATAATATTCGCAACATAATGAACATAATTTATACAAATATAAATGTATAATAAGGAAAATATCTATGTAAAATAAAATAAAATAAAATTGCGAATGTATCGCGAATTAATTGGAACGAAATTGCGAAAATATCGCGGATCACGAAGAGTTAATTCTTTGTTAACTCATTTTCCGTAGAAATAGTAGTTGTACTGATCGGAATTATTATTCGATCAATTATTGCCTAAATAAACGCATAAATTTTGTTCGAACAAGTTTGTTTAAGCTGACCGCAATAATATTTTATTCTTTCAATGTTGTAATATTACACAAAAATTCGTCCACACAGATGTTCCAGGCAAATGGGCCAATCACTGAGTCCTGAGGGCAGCCCTTAGACATAAATTTACTGACCTCCTGAGTCTTGGTTTTAAGAATCATAAGCCTGTTTTCGAAATAGAAATTTATGAGATTAAAAAGAGCACCAGAGCAGCGTGAATTAATCAGTCTACTTTTCAGCGCTAGGAAATATTATCAAATACATCGACTACATCAAAGAATAAGGCAGCTACGTATTTGAAATTAGATTTCTTAACTAATGAAAGTATTCTCAACAAGGTATTCTCTGTGGATAGACCGGAACGAAGCCTGAACTGTAAATTGCCATATAAACTAGTAGTAACCTAATGACCATTTAGTTTAGCGATTGAGACGTGTTCAAAAATTTTTCCCAAGACAGGAAACAGAGCTATTGAACGATAGGAATTGATATTTTTTGGGTCGCGTTTCAAATCCTTCAATAGAAGTCTCGGGAGTAGAATAGGTCAGGCTTTTGTGATCTCAAGATTGCTATATTTTAGCGTTAGCTTTACCCGCACATCAAGACAATCTTACCGGAAGTATCTCAGGGTTCGATTGCAAAGAGTTAAAAGGTGCTTGAATATTAATGGATGTCACTGTAAGCTCCAATTGTCGATCTACTTGTACAACAAAAAAATGTTGTTCACATTGCGTTTTCTCTATATCATTATCATCTTACATCTACTTCTTCTACGCGATACAATCTCGTGGTTGTTAATTATACAAGGAACTTTGCTGAATATTCGTGATCACTCGAGTTCCTTTTCCTCTTCGGTATTCGTGACATCGAGGAGGGTTAGAAACGATAAGTACTCGCAGCGTAAGAAAGCATAATAGTTTCCACTAAGCGATCTGAGATTGCGAGAAGGCATGCAAAGTATCTCGACTAGCTCGAGTTATTCGAGGCTTACGATTGCATTTTCAAATTGCTGCACTTCGTTTCTCTCGCACGACTGCCGTCAGTAGAGGTGGGATGGGCGCGGTAGAAAGAGAGCTTGTTTCTTAACGGTGCATAATAATTATTGCGTTGTGTCGTACACCTGTAAAGCTTCGAGATGTTTATTGCGTCGTTGAGAACGGGGAGGCTCTCGTTGAATATTCGACCAGGTTCCTTCGTGCATTGAGAATTCAGCGACGAGACACGATCGTCAAAAATGCGGCAACGCGGGTGTAAGAACAGCTCTTCTCGCGCAACGGCCTCTTGAAAACTCTGCGATCGCGTAGATTAAATATTAATCTGAACGATATTCGGTATTCAGGCAACACTGGAGGAGGATTCATCTCCTGTTGCATCAATATTAATTGCCTCATCAGCGTGTTATCGGCACATAAGAGAATTTCCGTTCGAAATCTGTACAGACTCGTCGGTTCCTCTTTTCTCTCAAGATTCTCGAAGAAAGGTAATTATCACGATGATCGATTTTCCGTGTTTTTCCTTTTCTTTTTTCGCGCGAGCATTATATCGGACCAATAGAACCATCGATTATTTCATACGTTAGTCTGCCTTTGATGCTTTTAAAAATCAAGCCAAATGACAGAATTAACAACAGTAAAGATAAATTCGATTTTAGATTATTTAAAGAGCAAATCTATAAGAAATTTCTTGATAATTAAAATTGAAAGACGGTAACGTACGTGTGCAAAAGAAAGAGAGGAATTATATATTAATTTCAACACTAAAAGTGTAATAAAAATATTTATACTATAGGGAGATTGCTTAAGCTAATTCATTTGTATTATATAGAAACAATATTATAGAAGGACTTTTGCAATTTTTACCGAAGGTTTATTATACTACACACATTTTTGGGTTTCTGCTTCTCGAAACTTTTTGAGGGACATAGGAACCTCAAATATTAAATTTGCTTTCGTCGCGAAATGTGACATTATGTCATTGGGTTTGAAATAAATTCTTCAGCGAATTGTATTCTTTTTTTTCTTCTATTAATTGAAACCACATACGGTTTTCTTCTACAAACGGAACTGTCGTATCCGTAACTTAGTAACACTCTTCGAACTGTTTCACTAAAAACATTTTTCGGAGAAAAATTTTAGAATAGTGCGTGTACTTATTCCAATAACCTTTTCAATTTTTCTAACTACTTGTAGATAACATTTCTTTCTGCGAATAATTTTGCGACGCGAAAACACGTGCAGCATTGTCACAAGTCGTCCCTTCGTAATTACAAACCGCAGTTTTAAATTAAATTGAAACAAAAAACCAAAACTATACATTTTTAAATGAAACGATATTAAAAAAGTAATTTATCGTTTCGTTATTTTATTCGCCTTTGTCATATTCTCGCTGGAAAGCGAATAATTTCGCGACTCACTGTGAAATCAAGTTGAATAACCATTTCCGTACGTGTGATAAAGTAAATTGGTCTATTTGCGTAGCTCACTTTTGCACGCGAATTAATAGGCAAATATCCGAAGGATTCGGGTTGAAATTTCCCCTCCTCCTCCTCCACCCTTGCGCATTCACGCTGGCACGCAAAACGGAGGGAAGCGTATATATCGGACAACGTATAAAAACGTAACCCGTCGAAGGCAAATATTGTCAAGTGCAAATCCACGATTCGCTATCTCCCGATACCGGGGCAGCGCCAATTTATTCGGCACAAGTTGAACGAGAGCACGATTTATGCTTAGTTCGGTGATAAACACTGACCGTGTAGCTTGTGTTGATGTGTGTACACGTTGGCTAGATAACGACGTACTCTGTCGTGTATTGGCTGTTTCTAATGCGACGTTTCGAATAGAGATAACGTGACCTAAGCCTGCGTGTTAGATTTTTCAGACTTTTCTTATCGGTCCCTGGTATCGTGCATTAACTTAACACGGAACTAATTTTTCTCCCTTCGAGGGAACTAAACTTGAACGAATAATTGAATTAACGAAAGGTAGCCATAGTGATCGTTCATAACTGTGTTCCCCCCTCTTTCTTTTTTTTTCTTTTTTTTTTGTTTGTTACGTATTCTTACAAGGGAGAGAGAAAATTACACCTGAACCTTGGGGGTAAAATATGAAATGAAATGGAACGAAATGATGGAGCATTATCTTGCATTAACGCATCTAATGGCACCCCGTGAAGTTAGGGGGAACGTTCTCGTATGTTCTCGCGCATATGTCACTTATACTAAGCTTTCCGTATAGGAGGTACGATATTTAAGACCGCACATGGCGTTCTCGTGATTGTACGTCCCTTGGAGCGCTTTTGTACCACATCAAAGTCACGGCGTTAATAACGTGTAATTAATAACTCCTGGTTTGACACATTTATACGTCCTATTGTTAAAGGAATTGAAAGGGATTAACATAGTGAGAATCGATTATTTTTGGGACGAAAGGTGGGACATCGGTTTGAATAGAGGTAGTCGTATCGGTGTTTAGGTAACGATGTTGTTACGATTATGCAGTTTGCATAGTTTGCGACTGTTATATAGACGCGTTAATAGTATGCATATATTGGTATTTGATAGGTTTCCAATCATTCATCATAGAAGCTCTGTATGCGAAAGATTAGCGTCAGCGTTATATATGCTATGGTTTATTGCAGAATGTCGATTAACGATTGGCCTGATCAATTTGTCGTTTAAACGATTTTTAATTAGCCTGGATTGGGATTTTCTATATGTTATACGTGAATTATGGTTATTTATGCAATATGCATATTAGCACGGAAAGGATCACTCTGTCATACGTCAAATTATGTAGTATTATTTTCTGAAAGTATCTTTCGAAAGTTAGGATATATTTGGATCTTTTATACAATTTTTTAATACGTTTTACTTACATTTACACGTTTTTCTTGCACGTTTTATTTATTTCTGCATGATTGAAAAAAACATACACGAATTAGTTCATAAAATATCTCACGAGAATTATGCGAATCCTGTATGAATATTTCAAGTCCTTCTTTTCCTAAATAGATCGTACAATGAAGCTGTGTTTGCTTTTCAATTTTCCTGAAACGCTATTAATTAACTGCCAGACACTTAACCTAACTTGTATTTGATCAGAATGAAATAAAAATACATTTTTTTCTGGACATAATCCGGAAGAATTCAGCTTTGTAAAATATGTGATAGTATTGCAGGACAAAATTTATGTGCTTATAACTGATTATAGACTTCTGACAAGTAATTAGTGCATTTTTAAAAGCAAAATACGCATCCTTTCTCCTCAACAATAATAAACTAATAAAATTCGGAATTGTTAAATGTTGAATTACTAAATTTTTACACATTCCTCTTGTTACACGATTTTTTTGTGCATGGTACACATCCATGGTGTAAAAAGAGACACAGGTGTAGCCAAAGTTCAAATATAAAAGAAATACAGATTTGATGTATATTCTATTCTATTTTATTGTGAAATTTTGCATATTGCACTTTTCTAATTGTAACGTTTCACGATTTTCCGTTCTATTTTTGACCATAACGTAATTTTCACATTTGTTAAAGCAGTGAAATTTTACTAAATTAAGTGAAAAACTGATAACCGAACTGTGTAATACCCCTTTATATAATAATGCAGTAATACTTGTTAATCTCCTTAACCATAACTTTATCGTCTGTCCAGCTTTTATTTCAGTATCAAAGAATATTCTTGTCCCTTTAATGAAACCTCTACTGCTGGTAAATACCACGAGGTCTGAAATGAAGATTACCCACTTTTAAATCCATAATCTGAAAACAGAAAAAAAAAAGATAATAAAAACTCATTAATAGTATGTAACGTATGTATGGTATAAACGAAACTGTGTGACGAATGGTTCTAAAGGCTTCGCTTTTAAGAGGTCGACCGTGTGAGGGGTAGAATTATAGGGTGTGCAGAGTGTCTCTCCGCAGCCAAGTAGAAAGTTCAACTTTTCATTTCGAATTTACTCGCTGTAAATTAGGTGAAAATAGCCAAGTAGGGAATACTTTTAGTATCCACGCTGCTAACGTAGGTATGCCGTAAGACAGTCTGCCTACCTACGTGCCGGAGTACTTGCCGAAGACAAGCTAGACCGGTACTACCGCTTTTTCTCCTCGTTCCTCCTTCGTTTCTCTCTTTTCTCGAGCGCAACGCGCGCACACACACAGAACTCTTCGTTCCTCCTTCGCAATACGCATACACAGAGAGAGTAGGGAGCAGAAAGAGTGCTCGTGAGAGAGAGAGACTCAGAAAGAGACCGCTCGCATGAGAGGGACAGAGCGCGAAAGATAGAACGCGCGACAGTGAGAACGCGTGAGAACAGAGAGAAAGAGAACACGAGAGAGAAACAGAGCGTGCGAAAGAGAGAACATGAGAGAGACAGCACGTGCAAGAGAGAAAACGCGAGAGAGAAAAAGCGCGCGAAGGAGAGAACACGGGAGAGAGAGACAGCGCGCAAGAGAAAGAGCGCGTGAGTGTTGATGAGGGAGAGAGTGCGAGAGAGAGAGTGACTGAGTGAGTGTTCGTGAGAGAGAGGGACAGAGAACGAGTGTGAGTGTCCCAGAGAGAGAGAGGAGAGAGAGAGAGAGAGGCGCATCGGTAGAAATGCTCAGCCATTTTTTCTTCGCGTACCTGGTTTCTTTTTCCAAAAGCTGCTGTACCCGGAGCGATGTATAGAAGTTCGTGCCACTTCATAACGAAGCTATGCAACTCGAGGGCATAATAATTATCGCTGAGCAACGATTCAGTTATTACTTCGATATCTTCGATGCACTTGGCTGCACGCGCGACCAATGTCGTTGTTCTCTCGTGGAGAGAGCATCGAGAGTATATATATATACTTATGCTTTCGCTTGTATGCTTGAAGTTCGTCTTATCGACTTTGAACGTATCATCTTTGACCCGTATTCAGGGCGCGACGCTAAGTATGCAGACAGTCTTGAAATTTTAGCGTCACTCCGGCCGCAGTATCAATAAGATGCTATCTCGATGTTCCCCGTGAACGCGCTACGAATTCCACATTACGTTTTAGGTTTCAGTTCAGTTTTTATTGTCGGCGACGATAACGTCTAGGAATGGTTGTCGTACCGATAACACGGTTGACACAAATTTAAACGATAAGTGACAATGTTTGGTGTGTTCGTTTTTGGCGAAGTTTAAAGTATAATTTCACTTCGATATTGAAATTACATAAACAAGATTTCTGTTTGTTACTTAAACGTATGTTTGTCCGATATGGCAAATATATTTTTGATAGGTACATATGCACTCCCGTTCATAAGTATTACGATACTCAGTGAATATATAGGAAACCTGAATAGTCATTACAAATCATTAACACTAGGTTTACGGGCTTTTCTTAAGTGATCGAGAAGCCGAATGTTTTCTTCAAGAAATCGATTTATTAGAGACAACTTAATTGTACATTATTAACTTATTTACAAATTCGGATATATTTTTGTATCGTTCCATTAATAAAAGTGAGAAAAAGTTGCTGGAAAATAATAGCAATTGTTTCTATAATTTCGCTCGTAAATTTCCAAATGCGTCAAATTGACGTATTCTGTAAACCTAGTGTTAAAAGACACTTTAAAATCTCGTAGTACAAAAAGTATATACGATAAAACTTTCTATTTTTATTTATGACTTTTCATAAAAATAAGATCCTAATAATGTATCGTTTAATTATGCCACACTAGACATTGTTATAGGTTGTTGAATTTGTGAACTGCAATTACTTTCGTGTAATAGACAAAAACAATTATTGCTATCAATTTATAGGACCTCGTGGTATCGTAATCACGCGAAAATCATTGAAAATTTGGAAAATCTGTACAAACTGTATCCGTACAAGCTATTCCATTTTTTTTTTTTTCTTCACAAATGTGCCATTTATATGAAAAATCCGGTATACTTTTACTGACATAGCTGTTTTAATATTTACGCACGTGTTTACGTGAATTGTCGACTACAGATGTGTAATTATCTACATCTTTTATTGTTGAATCTGATGTTGATATTTGTCAATTATGAAGACTGTGTAAATAACAGAATGTTCGAGGATGGAATTCAAGTACTCCGGATGTTTCGTTCAATTATGCGTTACAGCCTGCTGATAATATAAAGCAGCGTAGAGGTATATTATATCGATGATACACGTTACATATATGTACATATATTCAGACACGGTGTACGAGTTCGATAAACCAATCGTAATGCATACGATCTTGAATGGGCTCGAAGCTCAGATTATAGTTATCGAAGCACCTCTCAGAATGCATTTTACTTTTTTACACGATTAATAACGATCGATCTGACCGGTAACGGTTTAATCTGTAACTTGAATTATTGTACCATTGTGAGAAGCAATACTGGCGGATTCTGTTTGACTGGGAATGGTGAAATTGCATCGTTCCCTTACACGGGATAATCCTTTAACTTCGTGCAATTCGAATTGGATAAAATCTGAATGTTGATGCGATTTTTCGTATCGGCATTGCGGTGTGAAGTATAATATTTGTTTCAGTTGAAACGAAAGCAAAATAAATTTTCCTTTTTATCGTTTATCGTGAAATAGTTTATTTCACACTTCTGTTGTTAATGCCGACACTTTTTTTTTGCTAATTATAGAAATAAATTCTTTCATTTTAATTAAAACAGCAAGATTAGAATTTTATTTCATTGAAAGTCATCCTTTAACTTTATTTATCTATTAGAAAATTGCTTAGCCTCTTATAGAGAGATTTTGGTAGAATTAATAAAATAAAAGTACATTTGAAAATGGAGATGATGATATGCAAAGTGAAGAGGACACTCGGCCTGTTAAAAGGGAAAAAATTAGGATATTAATATTTGACAGTGTTGATAAAACGTTTGATTTCAAGCTTAAGTTTCTTGTTTTTGTTGGAAAATAGTTTTTTTAATTTATCTTTCACTGTGTTTTCTTAATTTTCTTATAGAAACTTATATATTTAATATATGTTTGAAATATGTAAATATATTAGAGGTAGAAATTAATTTCTTCTGATTTTTGGGCACTATCAAAATTTCGAAAGATATCAGACAATCTAAAATGTGAAAAGAATGAAAGCAGATCGACCGTCGAAGCAATTTCCATTACGGTTGATGAGCTTTCGCTGTTTTGCACCTAGCTTGCGAAAATCATCGCGAATATTTCGATTTGAACGAGTGTACTTGATTATGTGACTCCAATCGGAAAGAATTTATTTCTATATCTATAATAAGAATTTAATTCTATATCTATAGAACGTCCTTAAATTACGAAAACACTTCAAAAATATATTTTAGGCTGATGTTATTTCGTATTTATCACTTAAGTACTCTCAACTCGAAAAGTTTTTTCTATTAATTGGACGATTTATTTTAAAAGTGGTATAAATCTACTATTTCTTCTTTCGAGATATTTAAGAGTTTGCATTTTAGTGGATTGCAAAATATGAACAAAGTGTACTAAGTTTGCCAATTTTATGAATTTTGAATTATAACAAAATTTCTATGAATTTAAATATATGCAAATTGATTATATAAATGACTTCTATATGAATTGAACTAAACCAGTAAACTCTATCTGGGTCGTAAATGGGCTTACACAACTTTCATAATTATTGAACTGTAAAAATCGTCAAATTTCAGTTATCTAAAATTCAGTTTCACTTGAAATAAGGAATATTTTATTCTGATTTCGTTTATGAAAACGAACAAGAAACAAGATAGTGTTGTTAATTATCAATATTAATTATTTACTTACATAGTACTATAATTATGCAACTTGTCGTCACATGTTCGTACATGCAATATCATAACTGAATGCAGAGGTCACAAGATTTTTTTCATTCAATCTATTTCCATTACGTTGCACTTTTGTTGGTAAAATCCATAGTTTTACTCTTCTCTTATCTATGTAGGACTTAATTAGACTACAGAAAATGGACATACACCACTTTCAAAATCAATGGTTACACAAAATAATTGAGTATATTTTGATAATTTACAGTTGATCAAAACATACGGATATTTTAAAATATTCAATGTGAATTGTTTATAAATAAAAATTTCGCACTAAATTATACAATATTTTCCAAAAATGGACTTACACCATTTTTAAAATAAACGGTTCAATTTATCGTGTTATTATGTTTAAAATCTTAATTACCTTTGATATTTTTAATACTTTAAACGACCTTTGGCTAACAAATAGAAAGGTTTTTTATTCGAGAAAAAGATAACCACCTTTAAGAGATTATTTAAATAAAAAAGAAAAAAGAAAAAAAAACGAAGCGATGGAAGATGAATCCGAAGATTGCAGCGAATGCGGTAGTATTTTATGACTTCGTTTGAGCGGGAAAAGTAAAGAAGAAATTACAGTTTCTTATAAATATTCACCTCGCTCGGAAGCTCCAGTCAATTTTCCTTCTCCTTTCCACCTTCCGATTAACGAGGTACGCTTTAAAAATCGGACTTAAAGTTGCTCGTCAAAACGGGGTAAACTGTTTAATACCTGACTTTACAAGATACTATACGGGTCGAATTCGGAGCAACTTTCGAAGAATTTATGTTGGTTACATTCACCGCGCGTTTACGATAAACTTCGCTAATGGGGAAGCCAATATCGGATGGGAATTTATTGTCGACGAATACGAGTCGTCGCATTAGCTGTATATAGGAGACGCTGCTGCTGAGAGTAACTCGACGACGACGACGACGACGACGAGGACGAGGAGGAGAACGACGACGGTCCTCGATGAGAAAAACGAGAAATTCAAAATTTTCAGATGGAAGTTATTAGAGTTCATCAATATCGAATCCATTCGTCTGTGTAAAGACTTTGCTTCCGTCCATTTCTATATTAGTTTCTCCTTCCCCTCAGCCCCTTCGCAGCTCGTTCGTCTAAGAGTCTGCGGTCTTATGGCGGGGTAGGCAAGAAAGAGCAGTTGAAAAATTTGAATGGCTGAACTCTCCTGGAGCTCATAAATCTGGAACAATTCCGCGATAAAGGAAATTCTCTTCTTTTCTTCTTCCCTTTTATCGGCTCGCTTTTTTTCTCCCCATCGCGCTTCGCTGGTTTAAGTATGGTTTTGTCGGCCTGGGTAGGAGACCACAAGGTCCTTGAATGGCAAACTTTCGTTTGCTTAACATCGAACGATCGGTTTCTAACTCGAGGGTATTTTAATTACTACTTTTCGCGGTAATATAACGTTATGCTTGAGCAAGTCGAATGGATCGTTCGATTGATAGTCGCCTCAGGGACTATGTTTAAGTCGATTAAGGATTCTTTCTTTCTTTTTTTCTTTTTTCTTTTTTCGATTCTCCGTTTATCGCGCAGCATTGGCAGCAGCGTTTGCCGCGAAAATAAATTTCACCGGTAAGTCCGAGCAGTTATTATAGATTTTCTGTGATATTCGATAACACGGCCGTAGGTATACAAGCCACACGAACACATAAATTTCAACCCTTAACCACTCCCAGCAATCCCATTCACGACATCATGAAGAGTATTCACTTCGGACGTATACATAGATTCGCCAGTGAATATTTCCCTATTTGCGCCAATTCTCTATCCCTTCCCGCCGGGTTTAAACGTAGCATATTTATAGCTCTTTTGAATAATCTTGCTGGTATACGGGTGAAAAGCGGTAGAGGAAGCCAACTGGTGCCGCGTTGGTATTTATATGGATCATTGTAATCTCGAGTAAACTGTATTTTTTGACAAACGAGTTTCTGTCAAAATAGGAGCGCGTCTCACGAATACCCAAAGATTTACCGTGATTTGTACAAGGTTTGCTTAATCTTCTGCACTGGGAATTAATTGAACGATGCTCGTGACGAATCTGTCCGAAACAATTGGAAGTTAGCTGTTACTGGATATCGTTTCGCTAATTCGATAAATATACACAAGATTAACGGCGTATTAAAAGTTTTTATTAAAAATTCTGTACAGTCTTTGATTGTATTTCAAAGCAGTGTAGAATGTGTAATGCAACGAGATATTTCTTACATTCCCAAGTAATTTCACTACGTTTATCGCGTTTCGCCACAGGTTTTGTACCTTCTTTGAGGTCTTGGTTTACATTTCGTGGGTGAAATATTTCTAGAAACATTGCTCTCATTGTTTTGCTTGTAAACGTAGTGGCATATCATCTGCAGATGCTCTTCCACGCGTTCTGTACTCAGAGTAATTATATTTTGCTAAATTTCTGCCGGAACATTTAGTTGAAATTCAATATACCTTTGTGAAACAACTGAAATTTTATAAAAAAAACAACATAAACGTACTTTTTCGTAGCATCAGTCGACGTGTATAGAACGTTACTATGTTAGGAACAATTAACAAACGACGTTTCAGTGCAAGAAATTAATAATCAAAATTAATATCGCGTACTTGCGTCGGTTTGTCAGTATGTTGGAAAAATTGGACTCGCGATGAGGAAAAGTCACGTGTTTGACAAACGAGACATGGAAGAGGATTTGGAGTACTTTAACTCGAACGGGTGGTGAAAATAAGTGGCGAGTATGAAAGCTGTGTATCCTCTAACTTTGTCGAAGACGAGAATAGTAATTGTAACGAAAGAAATAGTCCCAGATGCTACATTTGCTGTGGTAACGATAATAAATACCGAGTGAAATGTGACAAATGTTCAAAGCATATTTATAATGTTCACAAAATAAACGAAACTCGTATTATGTGCGCACACTGTCATGAAAACAAACAAATACTATTTATACTCCGTAAATGCTTTAATTTCTCTTTTCACCATTAGATGATAATAGTATTCTTAGAAGTCTAGATTTCATAGATAAAAAAGTTCATTTTCAATGATAAAAATAGCAATTTCTTCGTATGAGCCGATCAATTAATATAAATTAATTGTCATTCGAGTCGCTGTATCGAATCAAGTGTTGCCTTAGAGTCACTTCTCCAGTGCAGAGGATTGATATCCACGATCACACAGTACACACAGAAAAGAAGAGAGAGAAAAAGAAGAAACGAAATAAAAATAAAAGTGAAAATCTCGGGATAAGTCTCGGAAGAATCGATTCGTCTAACTGTGACATCAGGTTGTCACGTGTCTCGTCTGGACGACACGTCCTCGAATACCTACATATAGTTTCTTTTTCAACCTTGCCTTCCTTTTCTGCCCCTCTTTTATTCCACCCCTTTTCCCGTCCGTGGTGTATGCAAGTGCACGTACGTAACGTACAGTGCGTGCACGTCGTTCTGGGAGCTCATTAATGTTTTCAAGATAGGGACGTGGCCCCTTTGACCTTTTAGAAAACGACTATACAGACGAAAAAGCAAAGCGCTAGGCAAAGTGGGAGCGAGGGAAGGGAAAGTAAAAGCATGTCTGAAATCTCTGAAGGACACTACACGCTGTACTCGGACCCCTGGGGGGCGTACGCAATGAAAGAGTACGTCTTCTGAAAACACTAATGACCGATGTTGCTTCCTTAATTAAGCCGTATCTCGTTATCGTTCGAGGCGGTGTTACGGTGAGATTTCTTCTTTCTTTCGTCAACGAGACGTACGTTTGTTCATTCTACGTCAAACAGTCCTCGCTGTTAAGAAATTGACAGTGTCGTATGCGTCCTTTCGCGGTAATTGAACTGAAACTTCGCGATCGGTTAAAGCTAGAAGTTACCAAGCCAGTCAAAATGACGGATTTTGGATATTTTTCTTTAAAATTACTGAGATCGTATTGATACAATTGTAGGAATTTAGAATGACTTTTAATTCATAAGCAGTTTATCCTAAGTGAGATTAGGGTAGAGTGTCGAGTATCGAACAGTTTAGATCGAGAGAGATTTTTAGGAAGAAAGTGAACAAGGAACGAAATATTATTTTTAGGTCTGTGATGTTTTAGGTTGTGTATCTCGTGCTTCAAAAATTATCACGCATAACGTAGTTATTAAAAAAGCACAGGTAAAATTATACATTTCTTTCACCGTAATTTGTAATTTTATTAAACTATTAGAGGGTTAGTAATATGGAATAGCTGTGATGTTCCCTAAATTGTTTTCTTGCAAATATTTTAATTTCTAATTACCTAGTTGAATAAATAATGAGTTATAAAATTACATTTAAATTAAAAAATATGCATTAATATTTCTTCATTCGTTCCTACAAATATTTAACGTTATTTATCTCAAAAAATTTTACGTTTATTTGCCATTGAAAAATTTCTACGTTTATTTTCAATAAACTGCATTTCAAGAATGCTTCTACTACACATAAATCCTGTGAAATTGGAGTGTACCAAAAAAAAAAATAGTATGTTTGTGAAAAATTAAAATTTCAAATAAGATCTGTCTGCAAAAAATGTGCTCCATAGACAGATTACAAAGAAAAATTATTTTAATAATAAATATCTCACTTAGAAAATATGTGTTTTCATTTTCTCCAATTAAAAATAAATTATCTAATACATTAACTGTTATTTTTGATTATTTATAATTTTTCAAATTCTCCTCAAGATTGACGGATGTCGTAGAATTAGGTATATATACATTCAACGTAGCCAGTTCTAGTGTTAAGTATACCCGATGACATTTTCCCCGTGTCATTTGTAGTGCAATCTCGGTTAAAACACGGTGGGTAGAAATCTGGAACAGCGTATTTCACGTTACATACGACGAGGAATTTCAAGAGAAATACATTTTTCCAAGACTCGTGCGTGGTGATATTAAAGTTCGACAGGGATAGGAATAGAGGGAGGAAGGAACTCTCTCTCTCTCTCTCGCATCCTCGAATGGTTCGCCACAATTGTATCTCGCAGGTATCCGCGGAGACCCGTTTATTTGGATATACAAACGAATTTCTCGAATATCTCGCCGCCGATGTCAACCCCGTGTGTCTCGATGTCTGTCGTTTTGTAACCCCGCTTTATGCGGCGCAACTGGCGAGAGGTATCTCGTATTTCGATCTCGAACGACCGCAGATGTCCCGCAGCGTTGTTGTTCCGTCTTCTTGTACCTTTAGATGGCCGTGCGCGTTCGCAAAACGCCGAACCACAAAACGTCTGAAAAGAAACGGCCGCGCTCCGGTTTCCTTCCTCCGTTGCAACGAAATAAAAGCGTTGAAAACGTTGTGCACCGACGGATCCAGGATATTTCTCCTACGGAAAATAACAATGCTAGCCGGTAATCCGGTTATTCGAGTAGAGACACACGAGAAAGCCGCGTTATCCTTATCGATTTTTCAATTTCATGATATTCCACGCCGGCGTAACAGGATGCGCTTTAAACATCCTGTTTTCGTCGATCATCGACGGATTTTCTACCGGCGTTTACCTACACGACACGATTAATTTTACGACAAAAAGGATAGAACACATTTCTCGAGTATGGTTCAGAAGTGGAGAGGAGTTGGTTCGTTACACACTCAACAAACAGCCAAGGTATTGACAATCCGATTTGCCAATCTCTAACCAGAAGCACAGTACGAAACTATCGGTACGCTGTTCAAACGTGTGTACACCATACGACGAGTGTTTAAACCGATGATCCGAGCGACTATCGTACGATGGAATTCTCGCAGATGCAAAATCTATTGTTTCGCGTTACAGCGTCGACGTTCTTGGTTTCACAACGATAAAATAACATACTAGCTTTGAACTGTACCTTTTTGCACGGAAAAACTGTTAAAAAATGCGATGGTTTAGAAGTATGATACTGTATGTATCACATCGTTTTCGAAACAATTGTATATTTTGTCTTACAAATATTCAACATTTAAGTTTAATATGTATCGCGATTGGATATTTTTCATCCGTGTTTATTACTCGTGTTGTAGGTGAGATATAACCTGATTTATGTGCCAGAGTCATCGAAAATTAGGTTTGTCATATTCAAACAAGTCCACCAAACACAATCGTGGTAGTCGTTTATATGATATTGTATTTCATGTATGATGCCATCGAGTGTACTTTAAAATAAATTAGCAAGCACTAGATCATCTTTCGAACTTTTTGTTTCATTTAAATTCAAAGTTCTATCTCTGTTATTGAAAGACCCTATATCTTCTCATGAAATGTGTGACTGAAAATTCTGGTGCATCTTAAAAATGATCCATAGATTTGACAATAAATCCTGAAAAAGTGCTAACCCATATTTAAAACATCTCTAATGTTGTATTTTGTGTAGAATTGCATCGAATATACTTTAAAATAAAGCAGCGAGTGCTGGATTATCTTTCATACATTTCGTTTCATTTCAATTCAAAGTTCTATCACTCTTATTGGAAGACCCACTTCGAATAAATCTAGCGCACATGATATCCGTGTTAGGCGAGTATCTTCGAAGTTCTTGCTGTCATAAAACAATTCACCGACTTTGACAGCTAGGATAGCGCTTTAGGAATTATAGGTTTACAGCCAAACATTTATCCCGTACGCGTATCGTACGGAAACATTTAAAGCGATTCGGTACGCGTTACTCGCGACGAATACGAAATATCCGGGTACGAAAAACGAGTGGATATTAAGAAGTTTGATCATTTCCGTAAATCGTGATAGAAAATATGACGGGAGATGCGAGAGAAAGAGCGCATCGCGATAACTCGAAATGGCTGAACAACAGTGGGCGTCGTCCATGCACTTTTCTATTGGGTGTGCAAGTTCAATAAAACGGCTTCGGCTCCGTGACCGGTATCTCAGGGATGCCGACCACCTGTCTCCACCTTTCTTCTTCTCGTTCTTACCATCTCTCTTTCTCTGACTCATTCGACGACTGATTGGAAGCACATGCCACCTACAACACGGCTGTCTCGGCTGTTAACAATTTTGGCACGACTCCCTCGAGGCAGCCCTTGTGTCCAGGCGTACCTCCCTTTTTTCGTTTGTTCGTTTCGTTTCATTCGCCTACTGTTGCAGCAACCGAACAGTATGGTTCGACTACCCAAGTTTCTCGTTCGACCGACAATAAAAACGTTTGATATATATTTCCGGTGTTTACGAGGTGGCCGGCGATGTTTCGAGTAATTTCATGTGTTGTTTCTGCACGATATCGGGCGGGTACGTGAGGAACATGTTTGAACAGGGTTATTAACGCTTTCGCGGCTACGCCTTGTGGTTGCAGGCGTCGTTCTTCCGAGCGTTAGAGGAGTACTCCGATGTTGTTGCCTCGTTATGAGAGAAATAATCTGATTATGCGTTTCTCGACCAAATTAGGCGTTGTTAAACGGGGAATGACGTGTATGCTTACCGAAATTGTACATATAGTCACTCTCATTAATATTTGAACATTCCTTTTTTTTTTTTTTTCAAATTTGACCAAACGAATTGAATTCTCGTGAGATGTTGGAACGATTAGTTTACTAAATGACGCGTAAAAGTGTTTTTCAAAAAATTCCTGTTGGTTAGGATTGCGGAGAAAATAGTAATGGTTGCTTTTTACAACCTTTTTGTCTGACCTCGTAATGAAAATTTAAGGTATATATTTCGTTGATTTATGTCAGTTTTGTATATGATGAGAATTTCACCGAAATCGATCCATGCAAGATGTAAGAATCGGTAGATTTATCTCAGTTGAGAGCTGAAAGTCGCAAAGAACTTCGTTTCGCCATTTTGAACCATTTGCAGTTTAACACGTTAATTTTAAATGAACGCTTAGTTTTAAAATAACGCTTTAAACGTTAACCTCTTCGTTTTCTTGATCTATTATATATTATAGATTATATATTATTACTATAAATATAAATCTATGAATATGTAATTCAACATATTTTGTATGTACATTTTTAATTGATATAATTTTACAAAATGTATTTTTGAAAATTTTCATTACATATTCAGATAAAAAAAGAATTGCAAAAAGCGACCTTCATTATTTTCTTCGTAAATTCGACCAATTGTAATTTTAAATAAAATGTTTACTCAAATTAATCCTTCTAACTTTTCAAAAAAATTGATATCGTTCGGTTTAATTTTAAAAATGTTATTCTGTTTTAAAGAGCATCTAAATATTAATGGGAGTCATTGCATATGTTTATTTTTATCAGCACTTCTAACGTAGGACTTCTTACGTAGCTTTAAAAGTTCTTATTTTTTCGAAGCTGTTCCAAAAAAAAAAGAAAAGAAATTTGAAGTAGTTGAAGATATCTAAGGTTTCTTATTAAATCCATACAAAATTCAATAAATATATTACTGCTAAATTAATAAATTTTGATTGTTATCTAAATTATACATCATTAAATGAACGTTGCTAAATTAATGATAATAAAATTTTAACAAATCAAAACAATAATTCTTTTTATATACATAGGGTAGATATTTTAATCTCATTGTGACGCTTTTCCAATCTGAATAAAACATTAGTAAAAATATGCAAATGGAAGAAAAAAAAATTAGATTCCTTTTATTCTCCACAATTTTCATAAATATTAGCAAACGATACTGCGTTGAGGATAGATATAAGTGCAAATTTCACAAACTACTTTTTGTAAATGATCATTCTCTGTCCATAGTTCCGTGTTCGATTTTTTCACGTAAAAAGTGAAGCATTGTTCTGCCCATGATCGGTATCAGCATAGTTAGCACTGAGAAGAGAGTCATTTAATTTTCATAATGATTCCAACCATACTCGCCCTCCTCGTTTTGCGACTACTTGCTTTTTCCGCTTGTTTACCACTGATATTATTAATTTATTCCTTGCAATGTTATTTTCCTTTTAAATTATTCATTCAATAAATAACTCCTAACAAAAAGAGATTACTTTTTTAATTATTAAAATTACTTTAAGACTCTGTATCACAAAAAAGTCTAATTCCATATTGTCAATAGTTAGTCTAAACACAAAGTTTACAAAAATTACTTGTGTTGCTGTTACACGTGAAATTTCTCGTTAAGTAAGAAAATGATATTACCGTTGCTAAACACTTATTACGAAAAGGCTTAAGCACGGATTGATCGAACGCGATCGTTGTTTATTCGGGACGGATAGAGAATTGTTCACGGTTTGATTAATCAGAATCATAGTAAATGTAAGCCGATAAGATAATTGGAGCGTGTCTGCAATATCTCTGTTATTCCAACACCTGTCCCCGGTATTGTATAGTTTGGTGGATGTATTTCAAACCTATCGAAATTCACCAGCATTCAATTCTAAAGTGCTATCTTCGCGATCGTGTTATAAATTAGTTAGCGGAACAATGAACACGCGCTCCTAATGGTTTTATCGTTCTCCAACAGCGCTCTCTTTTTTTTTCCCTTCCTTTTCTTTCGCTTTAACAACCAGACTGAATGGATCGTTGTAACGTGAAATTAAATAGACAACGTCCACATGTTTTACACCGCGACGATTCAATTCGATTCAAGTCCCGAATGATTCGTAACAGCGATCATCGCTTGTAGGATAACGGTAACTGAAAATTGTCACGTTCGTCTGTTCTTTTCTGACCCCGTTTGATAACAAACTACGCCGGTCGTGTTATTTTCCATAAGGATGCGAATATCACTCGTTCAGGAACTTTTTACTCTTTCCGAGTACCGAGTTGAATTTAGTTAAAACTTTGAGACGTTAGAACGGGGACTTTTCCCCGTCTACCTGGACAACGACGAATAAGTCGTACGTTTGGAAACTCAACCTTTTTCTCAGAGAATTTCACTCCGGAGTAATTTTGTTTAATGATCCCCCGCGAGTCACAATCCCCATAACCCCGATGTTTCTTTTATCCTTCTCTTTTCCTATCTACCTAACAGACTAGATTAAACGTTTCGCACGAAAGCCGCATAAAACAAGGTATCCGTAGAGGAAAAGTCGAGGAAGCTGATACACTCGAGATTCAGAAGAGAGAAAGAAAGAGAGAGAGAGAGAAAGGGAGAGAGAGGTGCTGACTCAATTGGGAATCCTATACACGTGCCGGTGGGTAGGGGTGACTCAATCGTCTTGAATCAGATCGATCGAACGCTATTATCGGATGAAATTAAGGAAATTACGTTCTTCTCGCGGAAGAGAACGCGTTAAAATCCCACTTTTAACCGTGGAGACGTTCAACAAGGTGTACAAAATGGAACAAGAAGTTTTTCGTCTTCTCACAATTGCATATTTCATGTATATACAGAATCTTGACTCTCGATCGATGTTTATGTAATTTCAGGAAAAGGAAAAGGAAAGGAAAATCTCGAGTGTGTGTGTATCTCGCAACGCTGATCGATCGAAAACGCTTTAGTTTCAAAGTGGAAGTCGTTCCGCAATGGAATTTCTTTTCTGGTCGTTTGATTAAAAAGTATCGGATTAAAAAGTTTTCTATCCGTCCGGTCGTGATAACTCAGGAGAGAAGCGTAAACCGACGTCGTTAATCTACCGAGGAATATATAGATATATATGAAGTTGGTACGCGTGACCCGATGCAACCGATTTTGGGTTATCTTATGATACTTCTTCGCCGTTTCTCCCTCTCTAGTTCTGATACACGTGTTATGTACAGTGACTTCTGTTAATACTTCGAACACCGTTTAAAACTGAATAACTTTTTATCAAATTGAATCAAACGTATTGTGTTCTCGCGAGAAGTTAGTTTATTGAATGACGTGTACAAAGAGTTTTGAAAAAATTCCAATTGGTCCAAATTGCAAAGGAAATAGTAACGGTCGTCTTTTACAATTTTTTTTAATTGAACCCGTAATGAAAATTTTGGAAAATACATTTTGTAGATTTATGTCAATTATTATACACATGCTGAAAATTTCATAATGTAGACAATTGCTCCAAAGACATTATTTTGTAACAAAAGATAATCGACATAGCGGCATTTATCGGTGCTAGTGCTTTTAACGATGGTTAAACAAATATTGTATTAATGACGAAATTTATGGATTTAAAGATTGGTAATAGCGTGTATTATATTTGTAAGAAAATAGACGAATCTTGGTTAATACATGCGGAGATTTGGACTCAAATAAATTCGAAAGAAACTCGACAACTAAAAGACAAGCAGCTGACGAATTTTTAGAAACAGAAGGGTCACTTTATGGCTCCGAAATTGCAGATTGAGGGCAATTTTGTAAAAATATTCTTTTATTTTAGAGAAAGATTAATTTAAAACTTTAAACGCGTTTTTCTCGAAACTGTTTTCCGACCTTGCACCCAGCAGATCTGCGAAACTTTTCATCCATTTAATTTGACATTTCTACACATAATTCTCCAGAAAATAATCTCTAATGTAGCGTAAGATTTTTTTGATATATTAATTCGTTGAATTTTTATGAATGTTTAAACTTGATTTTCTTCGGCGAAAAAAAAATATTTAACAAGCCGTCATTTTCCTATTTTCTAAAATTATTGAAAAATCACACGCTACATTGGAGATAATCTATTTTTGTTTAAGTTGGCTCGAAAATTTTTTGTTTTATATTCCAGACATTTTTGTCGCTAGGTACAAGCGAACAAGGTTTCGCTGGACATTAAATTAATTAATATTGTACAACTGTACCATTTTGTACTTTTACACAATAAAAAGAAATATGGAAATAGAATTAAGATGTTGCTTAACGACCCTTATAAAACTCTTGGTTTTTTACTAAATATTTGTAGGCGAAAAAAAATGTGAGACTCACCCGATTGTTTTAGACTTCCATGATTGCATACTTTTTTAAAGATATAGTACATGGTGTCCTGTAACTGGTGGTACAAGCCAGCAAGGATCGATTCCAGGCGAAAAATTGAATCGAAAATTTAGAATAAAATTTGTACATTTGAAGCTTCCTGTTTTTGAGAAAAATCAGTTTGAAAAGTTGTCAAGTACGCGTGCACTTGATCAAAGTTTGACTTATGTAAAACACTTTTTGAATGAAAATTAACAATGACAAAATATCTTAGCCGCCATATCAGATTTTCATTTCATTGAAGTCACGTTAAATGCATCGCGTATAGTGACGACATAACGAGCATTGAATAATTACGATCAAAAAATGATTAATTTGATTGACATTTGATTAATTAAAATTTCCGTAATGATAAGTTGGAAGACGTACACTGCCGCTCAAAAGTATGTGGACACTTAACCGCGTTCATGAAATTTGTGATATATAATGTATATTTCTATTATTAAACAATATCTGTTGCTAAATTCTATTATGAATATTTATGTAATGCATTCTAATAGTACTAAATTAACAATTTAGTTATTCAATTTTCTTAAATAAATAAAAGTCTATCCGGTAGGTGGAGAACTGCGTTATATTTCGTTGCGTGCGTACAGTTTGTAAGGCTTTTTTCTTTTGCAATTTACGATGACTGCATCTCTTGAGTGAGATTTGTTGCCTTCTCAAGAGTAACTTAAACATTTAGAAACATGATTTGAAGTGAAAGAACTTTAAATAAGAGCGTAGGGATCATTCTGGTGCTCTGTCTAGATCAGTTCGGTTTAAATACTTGTGAGAGCACGATGGACACGAAAAGAATCGAATTAAACCTAGAAATTCGTTCGCAAATAATTACATTATAGAAAAAAGAGTATTCTATAATGAATAATGCAGAAAAAGTAGCAGTTTCAAAATCTTCTGTGAGTTACAGTATCAAAAAGTACAGTGCTACAGAAATTTGTTCCTCTGTATATTATATCGAACATAGTTACGTACGAACATTTTCTCTTATTTCAAGTGTGCTGAATTCACCAGTAAAATTATACTCACATGCTCTGAAACACCATGTATTATATATAAACGCTTTATATAGTAGGTCAGAGCCTCTTGTTTTCTACGAATGGTATTCGGCGTTACCGTGTCGCTAACCTCGGCCGAAACTACGCGAAATTAGACATTGGCATTGTTCCAGCGTAACGACTTCATAGTTCAGCCACGTGCAAGAAAATATTCGCGACATTACTCTTAACAAGTCGAGGTATCTAGACGACGATTTGATCGGTTTTTTTCGTTTTCTTCCTTTTTTTTTTTACGTGGAGAATCTTTTATTCGGGCTCCGTGAAAAATTACCCGACACAGATTTCCTTCTACTATCACGCTCGTTCGAATATTCTATTAAGTTGCCGGATAAATTCAGTCCGGATATTCTTTCGTATAAACATCCGTCTTGTTGAATTTAAGAAATTTTATTTTTATTACCATCTAAAATTATAGAAATTTTATTTAGAAATCGAGAAATTTTCTGGAATAAGCTGGAATAAGATATTTTCGTTAATCTGTTCGTGACAAGTAAACTGCGGATTTTTATGCAAATCCATATTTTTAAGAATGTAATAGAAATAGAATTTCGCTAGAAAATTATTTCATCTATTATGAAAAACACTATAATTTATCTGTTTTCTATATTTTTCCATAACACGTGCAGTCTGTGCAATTTGGACCTTTAAATTTCCTCTAAATACATAAAAATTCGCAGTCTAACGATGAGACATTCAGAAACATTTTTTATGAGCGTTTGAAGTGGTCGAAACTAGGAATTTTAAGCTTTGAAAAATAGCATTTTTGCTTATATTTAGTAAAGAATGAAATTTAACATTTGTCGCCAATAGTTTGCACAGTTTTGCACTGAAAATTGCAAACTCGAAGACAGTGGAAAAAAGGAATTTTCCCACTTTTTCTTTTTTATACACATTTGATTGTTAAACTTTATGCAAAAATTATGATTATCAAGGGACGTAGACGTTTTCAACATTTTTACCTTACTTAGAAAAAGTACGTGAAATACGTTTTTCTGTGTTTGGCATGTGACAGTTGTGAAAACTATTCGGCGATACTTTTAGCATACAAAAAATTCATAGTAATCGTCACAGTGAAGCTAGTATTAACGTTCCGCGAGGGTAGAAACTCTCTTGCATTTTATTTCGCGATTTTTGAAATTGTAAAAGTTTGATACGGAAGAAAGTTTTTCCGCGTCTGAGTAATTAGGGGAGATTTCGTGTAGTTTTTTCAAATTCGAAGCGGAACGTGTAACCCAGTGGTCTTTTATTTAATAAAAATGTTACTTCTGCTTGAACAACGTTGAATTAGGTTTTATTTACCTAGCATACGTGTAGAAGATACGCGATCTTCTGCAAAATCGTCTGAAATAAGAATTTCGTACATAAAAAGATACATAAATTATTTATTTTTATATTCATTTTTAAATATTTTATATTTATTTTTCAATAAATATAAAGATAAGTCGACTAATTACGATATTCTGCAAATATAAATTATTAGACGCTAATTTGTGTTCACTGTTGGCAACAGTTCCTATAAAAAATGTTTAACAATATAGGTTACGAATAAATTACGAAAAAATGATTAAAGTAACGTTTCGAGGCTGACTTTCATGTATTTTTAAAAAAACGAACGCACACGGAATATATGATAGGTAATGCAAAAACCAAAATTTTGAACAGTATAGGTTATGAATAAATTACGAAAAAATAATTAAAGTAACGTTTCGAGGCTGATTTTCATGTATTTTTAAAAAAACGAACGCACACGGAATATATGGTAATGCAAAAACCAAAATTTTGAACAGTGTAGGTTATGAATAAATTACGAAAAAATAATTAAAGTAATGTTTCGAGGTTGACTTTTATGTATGTTTAAAAGAACGAATGTGCACGGAATGTAATATAAACAACAGTCGTGTAGAAATTCACAGGTCAGTTGTTCTTTTGACAAATATGGCAAGAGCTTTTTTCACCATTTATTTTTCATTAAGATTTATATTTCTTATTTTCTGTATTCAGAAAATGTTTACCTTAAAAGTACAAATACTTGATTTAAGTGTTTTTGTGAAAATGTTGTGTTTTTTACATAGTACTTTACTTAGAATTACACTTACTAACTACGAAAATAATATTAAATTATAAAATTGATTTTTCTAATTAGTCTTTCTGTATAATGTATATTAACAATTCTACGAAATATAATAAACAGTCTTCAATATTATTGTTCGTTGTTTTTTTCGAAACAGGCTCCACATGTAAAACTGCTGTGTTCCAAATATAGTTTTCTCACAATTCACGCATCTGTAGCAAGTCTTTCTATCTAAATTTCTCGGTCTTTATTTCATCGTCGTATATTTTGTACTATGAAGAAGAACATATACAAAATAATAAACAAAATATTTGATCATATCATGGAACAATTCTTAAAATATAATTTAAAATGTAATTTACAATAAAATATTAAAAAATTAAACTGTTCGTTTACTGTTCAATGGCTCAGACCATTCGAATTTTTCTATTTCTCCAGATTGCCAAAGCCTTTCCTTTCATTTCACGAGGACTTTGTTTGCTCGCTCAACGGTAAAGAATATTGAAAGCATTGTCACAAATGAGTTCATTAACGCTCAGTGACACAATAAGGCTGTTCACGATATAAACGAAAAAACACTCGATTAGAACAGTCCCGTTCCATGATCGTTAACACCTTACCATAAATTTCTCCTTTTAATTTTCGACACCACGGAATCCTGCGTACCCTAGTTACAGCCTACCTGTTTCAAATCAGGCCCTGTAACCCTTTTGGCGCTTTCCACCATGTTTCTCATCAGCGCGCCATTGCGCCTTCCCTTTCTCTTAATTTTTAGAAAATCGGTTTAGACTTAAAACTAACCAATCACCGCATTTTGGAGCTTTTCTCCCACTAAATATTGTCCACCAATTGCAACCTCGCTTTGGCATTCTGAAATGTATAAATTAATGCAACCTTTTCCTAAAATGTTCAGTTCAGAACTCAGTGTAAAGAGAATATATTCAAAGTCTGACGTGAGAGTATCTCTTCGTGCAAAAGTATACCAGAGTATATTAGAGTGTCTCTTCGTACAAGAGCAAATCTTTAACAATCTCAAGGCTTATGTCTTTTTCAAGTCGTTCAAGTCTTTCGAGCCCGCTCAATCAAGTTTCAACTTAGTTTAAACCGGATTTCAAATCGAGTCTTTAAACGAACGTTTCGAAACAATATTCGACTAGTGACGAATCAATCGATACACGATTTTCTTAACTTATCGTTAATTAAACATAAAATCAGCTGCTTATCATTAAGTTGATGGGTAGCGTAGCAAGAGCACCAACGTATCTTTAAATTTCTCCTGGTGCGACGGTTACAAAGTGAATACGTTTCATAAAATAGTTACATAAAGTAGACATGAAGTTAGAACGAACAGAAAGTTCCTTTTAACCTTAAAATTGCACAACAACCAGCAATTCACGAAGCAAAAGAGCATAGTATAGATGGCAGCTACGGAAGATTAGCAGCACCGATCATGCTTAATAAAAGAGAAATACTACTTTTAGAAGTGATAAGCTGTGTCATACAGCCGCCGGGTTAATTTACGCTGGGCGGTCAACGTGTTAAAGAAACAAAATTAATGGAGAAAATATAGTAGAGAGAGCGTCAATTATCCGAACCAATTGGGGCCGAGGTGATTCGAAGAATCCAATTGTTCGGATAGTCGAACAATTTAGTTGATAAAACATGTGCATGTACAGTAAGGAACAAAAGTATTGGCACATCTAGTTCTTAATTATAGAAACGCAAGTAAATTAAAGAAAAAAACACAATATTAGATTAATTCTTTTTATTAATCGTAACTATTGGGCCAGTAGTTTGAGAATATTACAAATATATGTATGTTGATTAATTACAAAACAAGAAAAAATGACAGAATACACATTAACGGCAGTTTTCAATGAAACAAAAGTATTGGCACACTAACAAATTTATCGTATATTATTATGTATTTTATGTAGTTAATATCTTGCATGTAATCCCTTATTGTTTATAACGGATTCCAATCTGTCTGGCATGGAATGTACTAATTTTTTTGTAATTTCGGAGCTTATTTTATTCCATTCCATCATCAATTCTTCTTTCAGTTGTTGTGTGTTCGTTATATTGTGTTTTTTAATACATTTTCCTAAACGAGGCCAAAGATGTTCTATGGGGATTAAATCTGAGGATTGTGGTGGGGTTGGTAACGAACGAGGGATATTAAAAACGATCCATTGTCGTACCTTATCCGGTAAATAACTCTAGAAATTAAGTATAAAATTAATTATTGAAAAAAATAACGAAGAAATGGTTCGAAGTGACAATATACATTTATAAAAGAAGTTTATTTTTCAAAGCACATAATCTTCAATTCTTTGTTGAACCATCAAAAAGAGTCTTTTCTTCGCAGCGAGATCTCTCATTCTTTTTAATAAAAATACATCCGTAATATTGTATTCTGATACGGCTACATCAATCGGTATTGCTACACCATAAGTTTATTTACTCCTTGAATCGACGATTCGAATAATTAACGTTCTTCTGTACTAACGAAGCAAGAGTATCTCTGTTCAACGTCGCTAACAACCTTGCAATCGATACGACGAAAAAATTGTAATTAAAAAATAGAAATTTTTACATTCCGAAAGGGGAATTTTTCGAAATGTAATTTCACCTCTTTTCTTTCCCTTCGATTCGTCGTTCCGTAACACAGTACCTAATGGAGAAATTTCCTCGAAAGTATTCCACCGCGATGACTCCGGTGGAAATTTCAAGCGAAAGACAGTTTCTCGCCGCTTTGAGAGACATTCTTGAGAATTAATCGTGATAAGAGCGAAATTTTATAGAGGTGTGAAAACGTAGAGAATGCATACCCGTCTACGAACGAACCACGCCTCTCACCGGCGTGGTTCTCACTGTGAACTAATAGCATCGCGACAATTCTATGTTTCATTTTTAACTGCAAAAAGGAAACGCGAGTGAACGAGTGAGAAAATGGCTAACATTGTTACCACAACCAGCCAGTTGTAGATGTACCTGGCACTACTATACACTAACAAAAGTAATACCATGGCTCACGTTCTATTCCATTTGTACAAATACGGTGTTGCGCACACCTCTGGGAACTTCTCGTTCCAAGGTTTATATCTGCATGATCCCACAGATCGCGAACAAGTTGTGTATTGAAACTTTCCGACTGTTTCCACAACGCGTGTTAAATAACACCGTCATCTCTTTCTAAAATCCACGATATACAGCTTCTCGTTTCTCTACCCTAAGCTTTCTGCTCATTACCCCACCGATTCTGTCTTTTTTTCTTTCTCTTCCTTCCTTCTCGCTCCTTCACACTCTGTGCTTTATTTTTTGTTTCTTTTCTCTATTTCTCCATCGGTGTGTCGTTCCCTTTTGCATTTTTCAGTTTCTCTTTCGCCGCCGCGAACCACCTCCCTCCCACTCATCGAGTCCACCTGTTCTTCTTCCTTTGCTTTCAACTTTCTCTGACTTTCCGCCGTACTCCCGCCGTCTTTCTCCGCGCGCCGGTGTGCTCTTTGTGGAAAAGCGGCATTAATTACGACTGTGCAGCAGAGCCGTAGACGAAAGTCTGTTATGTTACGCGCCACGTCTGTGTATCCAAAAGTTTGTACTTTCTGTGCTAGCAATTAACGGCACACGTACATACATACGTACACGTATATATATATATATACGTAGTCTCGTTGACGAACATAGAGAAACATGAAGGGTGCGAACGGCGGTAGGGGCGTGAAGCAACGTGGCGCGGTATTGCGTGTACAAACCCCCATGCTTTCTTTCTTTCTTTTTTTTTTCTTTTTTCTCGAAATACGATGCTTGCGCTCGTTTACGTTTTCCTTTTCCGTCAGTTCGCTTCGTTGCACCGTAATAATTTGATGACGCGAAACAAAACGGTCGGCTGTCTCTTTGAGTGCTCCTTTGTTTGGCAAAGAAAGGACAATGGGACACGACGAGATGGGTATAGAAGCATCTTATACTCGTTTGCCTATGGAAAGAGTGTTCTTATAGTAGTGACCAAGCGAACCTTAAGCGTTCTCGAACTTTCCCATCCGTTATCTGTTTAAATTAATGAAATATTTATTTCTAACGAGAATGCGAAGAAATATATCGTATTTAAGTGTTTCAGTATACGTCGTATATACAGATTCGTATTTTTCACTGAAGAATGACGCCCATATACATATACACGTACGTATAGCTCGAGTTATCTGATAATAAAAGACGTGCGACGTATAGGAGTTTTGCTCTTTATTATGCGACGATATCGCGCGACGCGAGAACGTTTGTCGGCGTCCCTTTGAACCCACATCAGGAAAGTCTAGTGTAAAGTCAGCGGAGTCTGGCGTTCATAAGTGTAAAAAGCGCGAAAAGCAAGAAGCATGCCGTCAGTATTTCCCCTCCTTCCGAAATGCACTTTCCTCCTATTACGTTTTCTTCTTCTTTTTTTCTTCTCTCTTTCTTTTCTTTTCTTTTTTGCACGCGCAACTGCATTCCTGTAATTTGCTCGTATCTGAGGATATAAACTGTTGACGGTGGTGATGGTGGTCGTTACTGTCTGATTGTCGTTCCTTTGTTCTTCTTTTTCTTTTTTTTTTTATTATAATTATTATGTGTATTGTAACTTTCTTTGTTTCAAAAGCTCATTTTGATAATGAAGGATAAAGAACGCTAGCAATGAACAAAATGTGATATTTTTATAACATGTTTTTTAAATAACAATTTTTGTTAGGTATACAGTTAGGTTTATAGAATTAGGTTAGGTTGCAAACTTGTGAGAAAAATTTGTAACAGATTCAAGATTTTATGTGTGATAAGGACGACTGTCAAAGTACTAATATTAGGATGGGATCAAAGTTCAATATGTACTTACGAATCTGAGTGAATTTTAATAATTAAGTTTCGTTTGAATGAGTAATTAGTGTACCTGCAGGTTTCGAAAACGTTTTTATAAGTAGTTCAATGTCAGAAAGAATATAGTTTTCCATAAATAGTATGCAAATTTAGGAAAGAAGGATTTTATAGCAGGTTTGAGGTATGCACTCCCTATAATGGTTATAATAGCATTTTATTTGTTAAATTTATAACTGTTTTGGAAAGAATATTTCATTTATTGTACAATTTTTGATTTTATACTATTTCTCTATATGTCTATCACATTCTCTGCATTTGAGAATTTGAAAATTTAGAAATTGAAAATTTGAAAGTTCATATATTCGAGAAGCTGAAAATTCGAAGGTTTTAAATTTCTGAAAAGTGGGCAATTTGAAAATTTGAAAATTTGAAAGTTTCAATAATTGAAAAACAGAAACTTTCAGAATTTCGGGTATTAGAAAATTTTAGCGTTTGGAAATTGGAAAATTTGAAACTTCAGAAACTTTTAGATTATGAAACTTCAAAATTAAAAAATTTGAGAATTTCATAGTCTGAAATTAAAAAGTCGAGCCTTTGCAATTTCTAATCTTTGGATAATTCGTTATTTCGATCATTTTCTGACTTAAAAATTTATTTCTCTTTTTGTCTATCATATTCCCTGCTTTTGAGAATTTGAAAATTTAGAAATTGAGAATTTGAAAGTTTAAGAATTTTGGGAATTTGAAAGTTCATATATTCAGGAAGTTGAGAATTCGGTTTTAAATTTCTGAGAAGTGGGCATTTGAAAATTTGAAAATTTCAATAATTGAAAAATAGAAACTTTCAGAATTTCGAGCATTAAAAAATTTGAGCGCTTAGAAATTTGAAAATTTGAAACTTCAATATTTTTTAGATTATGAAACTTCAAAATGAAAAAATTTGAGAATTTCATAGTTAGAAATTAAAAAGTCAAGCCTTTGCAGTTTCTAATCTTTGGATAATTTGTTACTCGATAATTTTCTAACATAAAAATCTTTTTCTCTGTTTTTAAAAATACTTTTTCAGCAGGTACAGATACTTTTGATAAATACATTGCAAATCTCCTTAAATCCTATGAAAATTCGTAATCTTTTTAAGAAAAGTAAAAGATATATCTATTCTACAAGAAGTGTACCCATATAAAAATTATGCAGGTTCTCATAATTTTAGTTATTATTTTATAACTGAAACATATATAAGAAATATGGTAATTAATTGTGAAAGATAGCAAAGAAACAATAATTTGGAAGAGCAGAAAATTTTTGATAAGTTACTCCTACAAGTTTTAAATCTATTCTATCAGCGTTCAAATTTACTTGCAAAAGTACCTTTTCTATTTCTTCAAGTTCTCACAAAAGATTCGAATCTATCTCGTTTAGGTTTAGAAATACTGTTTTTATTTTTCGAAATACTTTTAGAGAGGTAAAATCCAGTAAGTTAAAGTTTGAATCTACTTACAAGGTGTCATTCACACAAAACAACCGAGATTTTTTCGCTGCTCAAGTTAGGCTAAATACTTTATATATCGTCGTTGTCTGTAACGAAATAGAAAAAATTTCACAGTGACGAAAAGTAATAGTTCTCCACGTTTGTTCTCGAAGAACGGACAGCGTCTCACAGATTCGTAAGGCTCTATGCATGGAAAACGCACGTTCGATAGCGGACGTGTAAACTCGCCAGAAACTAAAACGTCGCTGTGGATTTCGTTTGCTGGTACACGCAATAAAAACAAACATGCCTAACTCGCATTTGTACGCGTCTCTTGTACGCGGCCTGTTCCTTCTTTCACCGTGGAATTACAATTCTACGCAGCTCCCGCTGGAATCCCAGTGTACTTAAGTTTCGCGACTCTTTTGTGTACGAAATTAGGTGGTTTTTTATTGTGCCAACGGATTGTTCCGTGAAATGTCCTATGTAGAAATTGTAACCTTTACAATAGCAGTGGGTTTCTGATTTCTCGATGTATTACAGGAACATTTACAATTGGATTGAAATTGTAATTAAAATACTTCGATTAACCCTTAACGAACGAGCGCATTTTTCTAGAACAATGACCAGTAGATCGACGGATTTTTAACCCTTTGAGTACTATGGGCGCACATATGCGTCTAGCGAAAACTATCGATATAGACTATGGACGCAAATACGCGCCTGGCAAAAATGATCAGTGTACTATGGTCAAATGTGTATGTTCGGCAATTGTTTCTATTGTCCAACATTCTGTCTCTGTCTGCAACACTCGCAGAAACCACATACCTCGTTACTTAGCAACGATGAAAAACAAAATTGTATACTATATTATAATGTGTCATACACCCTCTACGAGATCCATACTGCGCGAAAAAGTATTCAGTCCCCAGCGATCGTCAGCGCCAGCCGCGTGCCGTCCGTACGGATTGCATAGGTCACGAGTATTCAGCACTCAAAGGGTTAAGAAATTAAGTGCTTTATTTCCAGAGCGAGAAAAGATGCATAATTAATATCGCTTTATTGGATTTTATGAAAACTTTCAGTAATAATAGGTAGTATATGAACAGATATGTCCATACAAAGGATACTGAAGTGAAAATTTCAGAAAAATAATGGGAGTTGAAATTAACGAATAGATGCGTCAAAAAAGAATTGCCGATCGCCCTTAATTGTTGCGTGCATAATGAAGGCCGAACCTAACAGATTTCCTGAAATATCACGTCATGCCTCCTGTATGGCGGCATTCGATTTTTTTAGAATATTTATAATGTCGCGAGTATGGCGGCATTCGTTCGCTAAGGGTTAATGATCGTTAAAATTCGAGCTTTTTCCAAAGAATTAATTTCACCGTGGAAAATGTTGAGGAAATCACACATTCTACGTTAATTTTGTTTTCGTTTATAATAATGCATGGCCATTTATTTAGAACTCTAATTGGAGATCTTTGTAATTATTTCTTCGTATATTGATTCTATCTGTAGACAAATGGCTATCTCTAATCATAACAACGAAGATAAGAAATATTCTTTATTGAGTCACTAAAATAATGATACAAATCAAATATTTGAAATTATATCATTTTTCAAAAACATAATTAAAAAATTTATTTCGTGATCAAATATCGCGTAAGTGATGTTTAACTTATTCAAAGAATATGATAATATGTGTACATTATAATTTAATGTACAGACTTTTTGAAAAATAGTTATGGAAGTTTGTTTGCTACATTGCGAATTTTTATGCAAATTCATATTTTTGAGAATATAATAAGGAAAGTGCAAAATAGGTAAAAAATTATTTCACATACTCGGTATTGTAAAAAGTACTATTTGGATATTTTATATATTTTTTCATATTACGTACTGTCTGTACAATTTTGCATCTTCGAGTTTCCTATAAATGCATAAAAATCTACAGTTTAATGTTTATTATACTAATTAAAAAATGTTTTCGTACTAAAAGTTAAACGTTTTAGTTTCTTAACCCTTTATTAACACCAACACACTTTCGTAATGATACTTTTATACATGGAAAGTGTCGTTTTGATAAGAAAAGACTTAGAACTATTTTTATTTATCTTATCAATTTGTTTCGTTTCAATAACGAATTTAATTATCAAAATTTAAAGTATTATTTCAATAATAATTTCATTATGAACATGTTTTAAAACTCACGGTATGAAAAGAAACTTCAAATTACACAAAAATCGAAGTAACTTTATTTACAATCTCAAACTAATTCACAATAACAAATAGTGAAAGGAAACAAAACTTTTCTTCATCTCTCTAAAGTTAATAAATTTTAAAAATATACATTGAATTTCTACATTACAGGTAATGTTTAAAAATCCCCCCCCCCCCCCCCAAAAAAAAGAAAAGAAAAGAAAAAGAATATTAAAGTAGCGACAATCGAGATCTCTCAGTATAATTCAATGGCATGTATAGTTGAAAAGTTCGTCTGCAAAGGCTGGATGTTTTACAGAACAGCACTCGCAAGAAACAAAGTTCTTATGCATCGGGTTGAAAGAAAACAGAAAGTTATTAGTCCGTATAAATATTCATGAGTTGCGTAAGAATAGGAATCTCCGTTGGGAGATGCACGAGGTGAGCAGTAGTTAGAAACATTCTGGCATTAAAAGCTGGAATTAGTTAGTCGCGGAGACCGCGTACCTGGAAAAGTAACACAAGGGAAGTAAATAGTTTATGCTCTATGTAAAATCGCGTAAGAACAAACATCAGCAGCTCTGTGTAAAGGCTGGCTGGCTGTTTCAGTAAATCACCGAATAGCTCAAAAGACTTGCTTCCCTTTGCCTGCTCTCTGCATGAATATAAATTACTGCGCAGACACAGATTACACTTAGAATAATATGTTTGCGTATTTTTGGTTGACAATGTGAAATGATACTCGCTCGCTTGAAATATAGCATCCGAGTGAATAAACTTTTCTTCTATTAGCTGTGTAAAGCTTTAAACTTCTTGCTCGTTTGATGAAAATGAGTATTTAGAATCGGCGCGAGAGAGATGAAGCGTCTGACTGAGCTTAAATTCTACTAGTTTCGCAGAATTCTCGTTGGAAATTTGAATAGTTTTGATTGTTTAAACTGTATCAAAGTTAGGGGGAAGGTTGACGGATTGATATTTCAAGGATAGAAGTCGAAGAGTAATTTTACATCTTATAAGAGAAACTTGTTGAATGAGTAATTAGTTTTAGAAAAATAATAGTTCGACGTTATAGTACTCTATCTTCTAATAATTGAAATAATTGACATTCACCTAGAAAATTTGATATCAGAAAAATGGTGTCCAAATGTACTATAAACAGCTACGAAAATCGGTATAATTGTTGTTATTTTCTGAGTATCTTTTAAATACACGTATGTGAAACAATTAAAATGGAAAATAATTAATTAAGATAGTGGGTGTTGAACGTATACCGTAGAAACGAAAAGTAATGACTAGACTTGCGATTTTTATGCATTTGTAAGAAATTTAAAAGTGCAAAATTTCATAGAATGCACGTAATATGAAAAAATATAATACTCGTTTCAGTTATTAGAAAATAGAGTGCCATAATTTTCAGCAGTTATTTCTTTAGAATTAATTATTCATCTGAGAAGCTTCCCTTGTTAGTGTTTTTTTTATATTTTTTTTTTATTTCATTTATTTCGTAAAAGTGGAATTATGTAGTGTGGAAAAAGATGATGGTACAGTTGATCATCGAAATTGTCTAAATTCTTCATTGTTTCGTTAACACCAATGCACCATCTATCTTCAGAACGATAAAGAACGATAAATTGGAATTACAGAAAAATTAATGGAAATTGCGGTGCAGAAGATCGATCGTGTGTCGCATTAATTTCCCCTGTCGGTGTAATGTATATTAATGTTTTCCTTTTATTTGTATTTTTTTGTTTATATGAGCGAAGGTTACATAATACCGCGCGACGCGACGATAACACCGGAGGCGACCGATAAAGAAAAAATAAAAAAAAATAAAGGAAAACCTTCGCACAGCGAGTGTATCGGTTTCTTCTTAACGTATTCTACTTTACTTGGTACAGTGGACTCGAGTAATTGGCACGAAATCAATAAGAAACGAGAAATTTCCAAGAGACACGAAGGCTTATATTGGCTGTTTTCAGTTCGTAGCAGCAATTTCCATCTACGCGTATACTTTCCTCTATTTTTCTTTCTCCTTTTTTCTTTTTTTATTTTCATTAGACGAAACGTATGCCTAGATTTTATATTCGATTGCAGAAAACTAGCATACACAAGGAAAAATTTAGAACGAATTTCGCTTTTTATTGATAACACCTGTGAGTTTTATTTTACCTGCATCCGTACGAGTTTGTTACGAACGGATTCGTTTTTCTCGAAAGCGTACAATCTCGAGCTGTTAATAAAATTTTCAGCGTATCATTACCTTCATATAAATCCAGAATTATTTATACACGTTGATGGTGTACAGTTGATACGCTCGTTTTTCCTTTTCAGTTCTATTTATTTTGCACGGTTTCTTGAATTTTAACTTCGTATTAATTTTCTTCTTCAAATACAGATGAGATAATCGTACCAGTGATTCTGTTTTTTTCTTTATATTACGCACAAGTTGCATATTTTCCGACAAACTAGGAATACTTTTTTGTTTTTCAATGTTTACGGTTCAAATATTTACAGATGGTATTACAATTGCGCTTGTCAATATTGTACCAGATCAAATGTATCGTATGTTTAAATTATGAGTAGATAACGAGACCAAGTTTCCTTCTTTTTTCAACATTTCGTTTTGCACACAATCGCGATCAAAAGTTAATCGAATAATGTTTTTCGTAACAAATTAACAGGATAAACATCGATGGCAAACAAATCTAAAGTCTTAAATGAAAAATGCTTTTTTTTTTATTTATAAGTCTTATCACTTTGTTGTCCTTAAACACATCGACAACTGTACGATTTCGTTCTGCAAGCTTTTATCGATCTACATCACCTATGTGAGACATAATTCACAAAATCAGAAGAGTAAAAATCGAATTTTTGATTTTTACATATTTAACAAAGTTTGCAGCTTCGAGAGTGTACTCTACAAATTTTCAGTCGATATTTCAGAACTTAATTGAGTTCCGTGAGATGGAGAAAATTAATATATTCATAATTACAATCCTCTAAGATCCACTAAGATGATAAGCATTGTAGTTTAAGAACTAATTGACAGATATTCATGACATTTTGATAGAATCTGCTTAAGGGTATTATACAACACTGTTCTATTTGATTTGCCAAAAATATCACCCCATGTCTGTTTGTAATTAAATACGGGAGATAATCAAGCGAAAATTCAAATGGCTGGTCTTTTTGTAATAAAATGCAAATTTAAAAATTGAAAGCAACTAAAGACTTTAAACTTTTAACTTTTAACTAAAGGCAACTAAAAAAAACTTTTTTTTAAGTATACTATTAAGTCTATACAAAGTTGCAAACTCGCAAAAAAAGAAACTGCAGTAAATTCAAACTTTTGCGCGAGATAAAAGCGACTGTCAAAATTTTGTCATTTTTAAATGCGATTGCGACTATGCAGAATTGACAATGTTGATAAACATTGTCACGTGAGCTCTATGATCTTACAGAAATCTTGTATTAAATCTCCAACTTGATTTACATGTAGATCGTTTTGAAGAAACAACGTGAAATTATTCGTTAATTAGGTTTGCGACTAAATTCGCTCCTTTTTTACTCAAAATTTAACGCTCTTCGATATATTAGCATAAAAAATGTAGCATTTTATTTAAAAAAAAGAAGAAAAAAACGAAGTTAACATTGATATCTTTGAAACCCCTCCACTTAAAAAAGAAAATATATACGCGTTCCATAATGTATCCCTCCAAACCATACAACTTTTCTACAAACAAATTTTTCATACAATGCATAATTTGTGATCCATCCTGTACAACTTTACCTAACACTTACTATAATTAACCCATTCGCATCGCAACTCTAAATACGTTCTTAACTTCATAAATTAGGAACTAATCAGGAACTGATAATCGATTCGTATCGCCACGCATCGATAAGTGTTTCGTACCATCGGTTTTGCTTAGAAATTGCGCGTAACACTCGAAACAAAAGATTATTAATAAGTAACACTCATCATTAGTAAATTATTCCGCTTGCGGATGAAAATGATTTAATTGTGCGTTTAGGACATCTGGAACGATGCCTCGTTAAAATTTCAGTTGCCCGAAGGTGGTACAAATTTGGCGCTCTTTTTCAACATCCTACATTATCTAGGAGAGCTACATATTTTCTCTCCAAAGTTGAACGAACGTAGTAGTGTTGAAGTGGTCGTCTAGCAGACAGCGACCCGGTTTTTCTGAATCTCTTCCTTCGTCGCTCTATTCTCGCCGCGGATCGAAGCTTTGCCTGCCGGCCGTCTCATTTACACGACGACGCGGCGTCAACGAGACACGTCGAAAACTTTTAACCGACCGTCACTACCGAGGAAATAACATTAATTACTGGGTAAAGAAAACTCAGTGGTCACGACACGACGTGTACACCACACAACTATCCGATGTTAGTAACGCCGTCAGCTTGAATAGTTCGTACCTACGCTTTTCTCTCTATTCCAGCAATTAACATTTGCGTTGGATTGTGTCGACGTACACAAGAGGGATGAGACGTTGATGCTGGTGGTGGTGTAGTAACTCTTTAAAGGGAGGAACAGAGGGATACCTTTCCTCTACCGAAACATACTTTTTATCCCTCGTTACTTTTTCTTTTCACGTTTCTGGCATCTCCGATCCCTTCTCCTCCACTGTTCCCCTTTTTCATCCCTCTCTTCGCTTTCTCCTCCTTTTAACGTCAGTAATTTACCCGTTGCACGAAATAAACCGCCGTTACCTTGACTACTCCCTTGCCGTGTATTTCCGTGAGTTTCCACGGTTGCGTTTTTATCGCATTGTATCGCGTGGTGGCATCGCGACGACGACGAAGACGACGACGAGGACGACGGCCACTACTACCATCGCTGATCGCAAACGGCAACCAAGAGGAGAAGGATTGTCGGTTTGTTTGTTTTGGTTTTCTTCCATCCGGATGCACCACCTTTTTGGTGTTCAGTCGAAGCGAAGGTGTGCGTTTTATTGTACCACCGATCTCCGCGGGTTTTTTTTTTTCTTTTTATTTCGTTTTCTCTTTTACGCTTTCATCCGCCGGGAGTTGTAGATAAATTGTACGTCACCCGTTGAAACTCGCGAGTTTCTTTTGCGATACAGTCACGCGGGATGTGCAACTTCGTCTGTGATAATGGACAGACTTCTTGAGTACAATTAAACGATACGACGGTAGATGTGCGATGAAAGTATGTACACTGGTGGTGGAAAGTATGTTGACTAGTCTCGAAATTGTGGTTTCTCTCGTTTGCGAGATGGGAAATTGAAGTTGAACGGAGGTAAAGAGTTAGCAAATGTTGACTGACAATGGAATTAAAAACAGATTAGAGTACTCTATGTCTTCCTAGATACCACGCAACTTTTGTTTGAAACATTTTTTCGTACAACGAATAACTCACGAGTTATTATTAATTTGAAATCGTCATGTTAGAAGACTCACCTTATATATCGCCATACAGATCAAATTATTGTAGTATTATACTAAATAGCGCGTCAAAATTTAATTATTTCTGTACCTACAGTAAATCATCTTACGTTTCTCAAGTGACAATTCACATACACACAAATGAGTTTATAAATACACCCTGTTATTCAAATCACTGTTGATGAAATCACAATAACAAGAACGATAATCATATCAAATTTGTTAATAATTGTACACCCCGTAAAAAAGATTTATTAGGTAGATGAAATACCTTGTGAAAGAAGGAGAAAACACTTCACGTGTTCTTAAAAAATTTGATATACGTCCTTGCAAGTGTAATCATACGTTAACGATAAGTGAGTCAGATTGCTTGATTCTTAAAATCGAAATTACAGTATGTGTGTGTGTGTGAGCGTGGCTGTTAGTTGGAAATTCGCGAATTTCACCGGAGAAACACACGGAGTTTAAACGTTTGCTTTCCCTCTTGTGACATTAGCGGTGGTCGGGGCTTTACTCGTGTATTATCGCAGGCAAATGACACATGAAATTGAAATTAGCCTAGAACTTTGATTATTCGTACTCGTTTGCATACGAAGCATATTAATCCTCTGGCGCACGCGATCATCGTATCCACAATCGAGAAATTCGATTATATTCTCTCGAATCTATAAATATCTTTCTGATACTGGCGCATTTATTTTCATGTGGATCAGAAATTATTTATTTAATTATTGCCCTCGTTGCTCGTGATAAGGGCGTCGTTATGGCGAACGATAACGTATCATCTGAATACGGCACACGTGTTCCGCAAGTTATCAACTATGTTATAGGAGAAGGTGAGCAACGCTTGGATTAACACCGCTAAATTCTAACACCAGTATTAAGTTTCCATTAAATTCTATCGTCAGCGGCAAGTATTTGAAATATGCACGAAAAATTTCGCCAGGAAGTCGCTGTTTTACGCGACACTCGACACGAATATTTCTTATCGCTGATTAGTGATCGGTAGACTACGGATTTTTATGGACATTCGTATTTTTGAGAATACAGTGGATTACCGTATAACATGGTTAACCCTTTGTACTGGAAGTTTTTATGCTGAGGTTGAACATTTCTTAGTTTATTTTTATCATAATTTTAGCTTGTGTTTCACCTATGGTTTCGTCGATTAAAACTCGTCAAATTTGCATCTACTTGAGATTTTGTTGTTTTCTTCCTCGTTCCTGAATTTTGTTCCTCTTTATCGTTCATCAGAGTCTGTAGAATCTCTCTGAATTCTCTCTTCCCCGCCTGCTGTCAGAATCAGTTTCACTTTTTACCGTTTCTCCAATCTTCTCAATTGTTTCATCAAAATCTCTCATAAATGAAATTATTGATTTGATTTTTAAATAATTTAAAATCGAGGAAAAAACCTCGCGAGGCCCATGGGCGCGTAAACAGTTATGGGGAAAATCTAAAAATCGTGCATGCGCAGTAAAAGAGAAGCCAAAGTAAAAAGAGCTTTCCTTAGCAAAAGTTATGGATGCAAAAAAGCAGCGTGGAACGAGCAAGCGAGTAGCGTGGAATGAGAGTGGACATAAATAGCGGATAGCGTGGAAGTGAAGCAAAGCTGAACGTTGTACATTCCTTTCGTTAATAAACTATCATTATTATAAATACACTTATACAGGTCTCAACCACAGAACTACCCACACTTCCCACAGAAATGAATAAACTATATGAAAGAAAAAGTATCTTCTCAAAAATATCTCCTCGAACGATTTATCATTAGAGACAAGTCGTAGAAAAATGAATTTACCAGCGGTCTAGGTATTAACTGTGAACGCGGCTCCTCGTTAAGCAAAAGTCACGGAATCACGCGAAGCGTAGATGCTTGCCATTGTCGTATCCGGCCGCTCTTTCAGAAATGAAATGCGCTTCATTCCTAATTCATTAGCGGCAGAATCTCGCTTCGTAACATTTACACGTTTCCGCAGGACAGCCAAATGCAAAGTTTCGGCGGAGGCGCAACGGTATTTTCATCAGGCCTGGAAGTAGTCACAGCTGCCTGTTTTGCCTGCCTCTATCTACCATGGTACCCGGCAACGACTACCGACAACGACGAAAACGAGGAGACGGAGACGGAACGCGACGTCGAGTTTCGCATTTACACAATACACAAATACGGACGCGTCCAAATACGTAATTCAAACTAGAGAGAAAGAGAGAGAGAGAGAGAGAGAGGGAGAGGCTGTGTGAGAGAGAGAGAGAAGGAGAGGCTGTGAGAAGGAGAGAGAGAAAGAGAGAGAGGCTGTGTGAGGGAGAGAGGGAGAGAGAGACTGAGAAAGAGAGAGAGAGGCTGTGAGAGAGCGAGAGAGAGAGGGGCGAGGCTGTGAGAGAGAGAGAAGGAGAGGCTGTGTGAGAGAGAGAGAGAGAGAGAGGAAGAGAGAGAGGCTGTGTGAGGGAGAGAGGGAGAGAGAGACTGAGAAAGAGAGGGGGAGAGGCTGTGTGTGAGAGAGAGAGAGAGAGAGAGAAGGAGAGGCTGTGCGAGAGAGAGAGAGAGAAGGAGAGGTTGTGAGAAAGAGAGGGAGGCTGTGTGAGGGAGAGAGAGACTGAGAAAGAGAGAGAGAGGCTGAGAGAGAGAGAGAGAGAGAGAGAGGAAGAGAGAGAGAGAGGCTGTGTGAGGGAGAGAGGGAGAGAGAGAGAGAGAGGGGAGAGGCTGAGAGAGAGAGAGAGATTAGCCTTCAGGCTATACTTTTGCTAATTCTATCCTGTTGGTTAGTATTAGAGAAAACAGCCACTGCTGAGGAAAACACACCGGTACAAACGCCACATGTGCCGAACATTTCGCGATCGTTTATGTGCAGGTCGTTTTCATTTTGTTGATGGAAACCAGCTTATCGAATCTGGTCCAACATTTCGCAGTGAAGCGTTGCGCGAAGATATATCGGTGTTCAATAGTGTTAATCGAAGTTGAGTGTTTCTCTATGGCGAAATTTTGCTGTTAAATGTTTAAAACGAACTGCAGTTTTGTGTGGGTTTAAGGGTACACGGATGGCTGAGTTAACATCGTTTTTCATGTTTCTGTTAACTGGTAGGGAGAAGTATTTGTAATTGAAATAATTTTGTTAAACAGATAGAAATTTGTTTTATTTAGCTGAATACGTTAATACATATTGCAACGAACAAAGTTTCAGCTATCGTGAATTAGGGGCACATCGTCGTTGCGAGGTAAAATTGCCACAGCAACGATTAAACTTTGATAATTATGATGTACTGTAATTATGTAAATCTAAATCAATAATTTGTTTACAGCTCAAGTTTCCTCAAACCTGGTACGCTTAACCTGCATTTTTTTTTTTCATTTCCAATTAATTTATAATGCAAGTGTTCTTAATTTTATGTGATGAAGATATTTAAAAGTAAATGAAAAAAATAAAAATGCAAATTTAAGTACCAATATAACCCTGTAACTAGGCTAACAATGGCGGACAATTAGCATACATTAGAAAAGGGGAAAAATAAGCATTTTGTACATTTTTATATTTTAAATTATTAACTTAAGTGTTTCAAACTTAGCATACTTAGTCCATTCTTTTTAATAAATTTGTTGTAAATGTTTCTAATTTTATGTGTCGAAGATATTTAAAAGTAAATAAAAAAAAAAGACGAACGCTTTAAAATTCAAGAGCTAATGAAACACTGGCGGGGTAATTAATGTATATTAGGAAAGAGGAAAGATAAGAATTTCATACAGTTTTATACTTTAAATTATTTATTCAAGTCTTTTAAACGAGGTGTACTTAGCCTTTCTTTTTTTTTTAATAAATTTGTATTATGAATGTCCTTAGTTTTATGTAATAAAGCTATTTAAAAAAAAAATGAAGAAGCAAAAACTAAAATTTAAGTGTCAATGTAACTTCGTAACTAGAGTGACAATTGCAGATAATTAACATATATTAAAAAGGGGGAAGATACGAATTTTATACACTTTCCTACTTGAACTAAAATAACAGAAAATGTAATATTACAAGATATTCAAGACAAATATAAATATTTTGATTTTAAATTACACGGGAAAATTTTATAACAACTTGTCAATAAAGTAGTGTATTTGTGAAAAAAAAAAAATGCAACAGAGGACAATCTACTGTTCGAAGTATCTTTAAGAATTCTTTCAATTATACTTTGCACCGATGACGTCCAAAGAGGATAAATTCACTTTTACGAATAACATTAATCCAATTAGTGTTTTACAACAATTGTACATTGTAACAGAAATTAATGACCGAACGAGCATTTGATCGTTCGTTTGTTTAACCTTCCGCATGATTATCGCGATAAGACTTCGTGATTCGTGCGCACAAATACGATTAAGGGAGTTAAATTGGTGCTAATTCAGACAAATCCCTGGTACTCGTGATCAGCTTATTGGCCTCTCGAATCACGCGGCTTTCGTGTAGGGGACAAGCGGACAAATGTACAGAATGATATATCTGAGCGTATGTGTGCCTGATCAAAGGCCGCAAGATCGACAGCGGTACTTCGTTTGTTCGATTTAACGATACGCTGTTAATTAATTCACTCTCTTCGATGCTAACAAGTACGGTTTCGTGAAACTGTCAGAGAGAAGGTCCTCTGGCGTGTGTTGAATCAATCGGGAAACGCTACAGCTGTTGCAAAGCTACAACAAAGGTGAAACGTACAACGTGAGACCAAAATTGAAAACTGTCTGCGGTAGGAATGCAAGTTTCCGTAGTCTGAACGCGATTCTTTCATCCTGACAGTTCCTTAACTCGTAACTGACACGATACAGTTTGAAATACCGTTTCATTTGTCGAAAGTGAAATATGTTTCAATTAACAATTTGACGTGTTTACAAATTAAACGTTTTGTACGAATTGTACAGTTTTCTTTTATTTTTTAACCCGATATATCGTTCCATTTGTGCTAGAGACGTGAATTGTAGAAAATGAATGAGAAAAGTATTAGAAATAATTTTAGTATTATTTCTAATAAGTAGTAATGTTTCTGAAATTCTTTTCTTTTTCCTGTATCAGTTTTTATATCATATTGAAGTGTAATTGTAAAATAAATTTTGACCAAATTTTCAACACATATCGAAATACTTTAGTCGTTAATTCATTTTCCCTGTATTTCTTAACATATTCCTTTTTCAATTTCATAATTATCATTTAAAACTGAATCTTTCTTTCTCAAACCTTATCAAACTACGTCAGTTTGTTTGATATCGAAATGGTTAAATAAACATGGAAACAATCGCATATTGATTTCATTCTTATTTACAAGTTTCCTTGCTGTTTAAGCTGTTATTAGAAAACAGAGACACTTTCATGCAACATACTTTCACTGAACAAATTGTTGCGACCTCCTAGCCTCTATCTGGCGAATTATAGTTATAAAGCACAAAATCTTCGCTAACATTTATACAAAACAAATGACAAAACAGTTATAAAAAGCAAAACCTTCGCTGAGGTAACATTTGGTCACCTAACTGCACGCACAGCAACCATCTTCAAAGTTACCTATGATTGCGGCTACTAAGGCCTATGCAATTCTAAAATTGTTTAAAACCTCACCACTAAAGCTAGCAACAATCTCCTTCTTAGTTATTCAATTCACTCCCATCCACATAGGCAATAAACAAATTGGGAACACGATAACCACTCCTATCACATATCACATCCACCAATCACAACATAAACTAACTTCATAAAAGAGCGAACGCAGTCAAACGTAAGACATTATTTAATGACCAAAGTATCAAGAAACACACGAAAAACACAAGGAAGGTAGCTACAGAGTACAACACAGATCACAAACGTAATACCACAAGAAACATACTTACATCACAAATAACGTAAACTCGATACGACACGTATCAACCGGGTTAAAGGATTTAATTATCCAATAACTGAAGCGAGTGAAAACGGGTCCTGCAACCCTGTAATATTCTATAAGACATGTCTGGCGTATGGAACGTAACGCCAGTTGCAGTTTAACCTTTTCGCTGCAGCATATTTTAGTATGCAACGCACCTGCCAGAAGGTCGATTGGTAAAATTGTTTTTTGGAATTGAAATTGAATGATTTTGAATTTGTAAAAATTGAATATTTGTTTTATTAAATTATATTACGACGATCGATTTTCGTTCGCGTGCCGTGACGATCGCATGTTCGGTCCTTGTCAATGCGTGAAAATTAGTGAAGAAAAAGAAGTGACCGAAATTAAACATCAGGCTGACTATTACAATAACCTGTCACTTCAACAGTTCGTTATCACAAGCGCGATAGCTGCGTTTTTCGATCTACCAGCGATTTAACAGAACGGGAACACTAGCCGAATGAAGTCGCTATGAATTTGCATATAATTTCGCGACGTATGTTCGCGTGTTTGAAGTGCAGGTAGATATAGTTTTACGCGTACACGGTTACGGAAGTGTTGTATTAGGCGGAAAAATCGGCTGTTCCCTAGCACGGCGACGATGGTGACTGTTTCGGTGATAACAGTTTGTATCCGCGTGACAAGAATTGGCGTTGGCTGAAACTACGCTGGCACATGGCTGGAGGATAGCCACGACACGAATCACTGGCACTTGAACGCGAATTGTTATTGCCTCAAGTAGTTACCACGCTTGTTATCTACGTTGCAACAAATCTTTTTCCCTGTGCTTCCTCGTCGCCGTTGTCACTGTCATTGCTGTCTCGTTGTCGTCGTAAATGTTGCTCAGAGTTGCGGACGAAACGCTTCGAGGCGATACATATCTGGAAACGAGTCAGAGCAAGAGGTGTACCACTATGCAAGACGTGAGTCGAAAATCGTGTGCAGCATAACCTGTCGTATTTACCATGGAGATGCAGATATTCAGAGGCAAACATACATCAGTGGTGCATACACGGCAATACACAGGTTTGTGTACGTGCAAATATATACAGGAACCCGTTGGTACTCTGTGAAAATCAGTATCTACATTAGTGTGTATTCTTAGCGTTGACGAGTCGATCGTTCGTCGAATTTCATCTCTCTAAGATTACTATATCTACCAAAGTGATTCAAAAGTTATCCACACTCCGATTATAATGAAGCTTCTGATGCTTACAGTCTTCTAGGATTCTCATGCGTCAATATTAGAACATTATAAAAAAAAAAAGAGGTTCTACAATTAACAGTGCTCTTTACAGTGAGATGCTCACTGAAAAGTTGAAGTCTAACTGTTCGCGTCCACCGGTTTATCTGTAGCTTACGAGACCGTTTGTCGCAAGAATGCAAATTACTCGCGACTTCGATCGTTAGATTAAGAGATCTAGTTGAGTGGATTGTATCTGTGTGACGCGTGCTTATTAAGAGGTGGTCCTTACTAACAGACACGGTTATATGCTATTTTAATAGTATCGCGTTCGACTGTCGAAGCTCAATCTCCTCGAAGTTCGTCATTTGAAGTCTCAGTTGAATCTAATCTTTTCTTTTAAGCTGTTGGAAAGGAACTCTTTCACCACGGTTTCCCTTTCTATCAACGGCAGGAGGGTTGTTCTAAGGTAGAGGCAAAAAACAGGCGCGAAACGGAAGGACCACACCTAATAAAGTATTATTCCTGTATTCTAATAAAGTATTTCTTTATTAGAAGTCTTACTGGACCTTCGAATAAGGTATTAATTTTTTTTTTTGTATCTGACTTGATCAGCGAGTATATTGCAATCGTATCATACATTATTATTGCTGGGAATACAGAAAAAGAACTTTCATTTTTCGTTATCTTTTGTGTGCTGTTACTTACGTTCATTTCACATTGAATTGTTAATTTTTTTTTTTGTATCTGACTTGATCAGCGAGTATATTGTAATCATATCATACAGTGTTACTGGTGGAAATACAGAAAAAATATATTGTGAAGACGTGAGTCGAAAATCCTGTGTGATACGAGTTGCTACATTTACTACGAAGACACACAAACATCCCGATGTGCACACAGTTGGACATAGGAAATAGTGTATACATAGAAAATATACTGGTGGATGTTTGAAACAGGTTGGAATTTTATCCCTACGGTGTATTTTTCCTAACTTGATCATTCTCTTACTGCAAACACTCGTTTCTCGCCTAGTTTCCCGTTGTTTCATCAAACTACACTCCGATACGCTCTTTTTCTTTTTGCTTTCTCCTCTTTTCGACGATGAATTGTACAATGGATGATCGAATTGTTATAATCACTTCTATTATTATCATCACATTTGTATTATTATAATTTTAAGATACTAATTGGGTCAAAATAAAAATTCAGTCCATGTTTACTGAATGTAATAATTCGATGAGAATCTAAGATACGTAATTTGCAATTTCATGTTTAAAATAAAAGAGTAAGCTCGGAAATTCATGTGTGTTGATTGTTATTAGTTTATATGATGCCCAAATTTAGTATTTGATTATTATATCATTATATGCTTGTATAATTTGATCATTTTGAAATCCTTCTATATGGACCTAAGCGAATCACGCTATTTGGGTTAAATCGGATCACTCCTTTTTTTCATTTGAGTATTTTTATGATTATAGAAATGGTTCGGACGTATGTAAAACAAAAATCAATTGAGGATCGTGTTGTACAAAAAAAAAAATTAAATCTAAAGAAATAGTTACACTTCGAGTTGCAGAAATGTAAGAAGTATCTTATACAATTCTACGAAGGAGTAAAGCATTTTAGGTATCCTAATTGTGAGTGAATTATATTTTTTCCACAAATTTTGTTATGAAAATTCCAATTTTTCAGAGATTTTTGGGTTACCTAATTCGTCCCAAATTTCGAATGTTTCTCACTTTTACATTTTTTGTTTTCAGTAGGAAGGTTTTCAAGTTTGTTCCAATTTTTTATTATGAATGTACAAACCAAATGGATACTAAATACAAATATAATAAGAAAATGAATTTTTTAATGTCTGACTATTATTTTTTTTATCATTAAACAGAAAGTGATCTGATCTAATACTTAAAACGAACCTTATTTTAATTATACATAGTATTATTATATCTTTAATAAAATATATTAAGGATTTTGAATTTTCTATAAATGGTTAAATATTGTTTTAATTGATATTTCAACACTCCATAGTTTGCATCTATAATTCCTCGAACACGTCTCTATCTCTCCTACAGTTTCTTTTTATTCCTTTGTCATAGTACCATACAAATACAAATTCTCAGTCAGCTGCTGTTTATCACTTCTATTTCAATTGTACGTTTCAAGAATTCCCATTGATTTTCTATTGAATTCATATTCGGTATATTACCAGAATAAAACTCGAGCTTTTTTTTTAGCAAATTAATCTATCATAGTAATAGTCAAATTGTCAATCTATATATTAAGAAAAAAGAAGTTCATATTTCACCATTATTCAAGTCACAATACCATCGACAATATAAAAAATTTAATTTATTCGCTTGAAATTCCAGTTAATAATGAAAAGGAGTACATTTTATCATAATTCAAGTTATAATACCATCGAAAATATAAAATATTCAATTTATTCATTTGAAATTTGAGTTAACAACAAAACAGTGTATATTTTATCATTATTCAAGTCATAATACCATCAACAATACAAAATATTGAATGTATTCATTTAAAATTTGAGTTAACAACGAAAAGGAGTATATTTTATCACTATCCAAGTCATAATACCATCAAACATATAAAATATTCAATTTATTCATTTGAAATTTGAGTTAGCAACAAAACAGTGTATATTTTATCATTATTTAAATCATAATACCATCGACAATATAAAATATTGAATTTATTCATTTGAAATTTGATGTAATAACAAAAAAGAGTATATTTCATCATTATCGATGCTACGAAAATACAAAATATTTAATTGATCCATTTGATTATAATAATTTTACTAATATGTACATACGCCTTCCTTCGTTCACCGTCACCTCGGAAATACTGTCTAGGAAATACGGTCGTGCGATATTCACTCGTATACCAACATCAATGGAAAGTTGTTTAAAAGGTATTTGACAATTATTTGATGCGTCTAGTTCGAGAGTTACTTCACAGGGGACACAGTGTCTATTTATTCGACAATATAACGATATGATGCAGAACGGTATTCGAGAGCGTGCAATTTAGAGGGACACATAAGGTGCTTGGGAAACAAGTTGCAAACTGCATCGCATTCGGTTCTCGCAGTATTTACCATCGAGATGCAGATACCCGTATGCAAACATGCAGAACCTGTAAACAGGGACAAACACACATGCGCGAGACTTCGAATTACAGGGTTGGTGACTAGCCCCCATGGTGTACTTTTCCTAACTTCGTTATCCCGTTCCCGTTGCATCAGTATACACGCAACTTCTTCTTGCTGATTACGTGGTCCATAGGTTTTTGATGTATACTCTCGTATCTCGTGATTGTACGTCATTTCATCAAGAAATTGTCGGATTTCTTTCTTTTGCCTTTCAGTTTTAGTATGTTCTTTTCAGAATTGGTACGCAACGTTTACTGCTAGATATTAATATAGAACGTTGTTACTTCGAGTAACAATAATGACAGATATTTTCCTAGATAATTTCCTTCTTCAGAAATCTTTCTGTTAGTATTCTAACAGAGAACAAATCAGCACGTCTGGTCGAAATCGCTTCGTTATTCTGACATGTTTGATCAAGATCTTGTAATTTGATTTTCTCACTTTTAAACGTGTTCACGGAACATCCTGACAATTTTCGTCCCCGACATCCATAGCGATTTCGCCATGAAAACAAACTGTTTTCAAAATTTTATTTACTGACATTTATTGTATACTCCGTATCCTGCAACTTTTGTTGTAAACTGTTTTTTGTCAGATGATTGCAACTGGGTGAAAAATCGTGCGTTAGAGGTAACACTCTGTATATTCGACAAACTGTGTTTTTAAGTTGAGCAGTGTATTTTTATTAGCTGCTACTGTACTTACTAAAAAGATAACTTCCGTTTATTATTTTCTTTCTTCAGAGATTATTAATCTTGTTATTTTCTTTTATGATGAAAGAAAGGTTTATTTGGATTAATTTATAGAAAAAAGATTATTCTTTTCTTATTATAGACTTATTTTTTTAGAGATTATTTAGGATTTATTTTAATCGTTCGATAAAATGAGAAGTGAGCGCTTTGTTTTTAAGAAGGTGGAATTAATTTTCATATCGAATTCCTCGATGATGGTATTTTAATGGAAGCTAAAGAAATAAAACCGCAATTATTCGGAATATGATCGTTTGTCGTAAAATATGAGGTCATTTGCACGATATAATTTGACAATAAAAGAGTTACTGCTAGTTAACAAGAAAATAATGTTTTTTGGAAAAATCTGTATTCGTTACACTGTAGACGTATTTTTAGTACCTTTAAACAGCAAGCGTGAGTCATTTATATCCCATAAAAGACTCTACAAATAGATCTTCAACAATTTTTTAAATATTTAAAAATATTCATACAACTTTTTTGAACATTCTAAGTAAGATTTCACTGTTTAGGAACATTTTTTTTAAGAAGGAACAAATGTCCCTTATTTACCACTTTCCGAGATTTGTTATTAAATTTGGAACTAATTCAAACAAAATTGACCCACATTTACGCAGTAAGAATTGACAAGGAATATTTTTCCAATTTGAAAACAAGCTTTTATCAACGAAAGCATTGATTATCATAAGTAAAAGAAAGGAGTACTTTTTAACAATTTTCGTTACTGTTGTCACGGGACAATTCGTGGAACAGTATGAGACAAACGACAGTAGGATATTTTAAAAGAACAAAAAAACACTTACTAACGATTTTAACAATAAGCGTACTTAGAATTTAATCAAGATGAACGTGGAATAATGGCACACTATATTTCCGTGGTAAAATCAAGACTGACTATATTTCGTTATGACATGAAGTTATATACAATTTTGTTATCTGGTATATAGTTCCCGGGGGAAGTGTCATGTTGTTTGTTTGAGTTTTGGATGGTCTTAGGCTTCACACTGTTGACGTCTATAGGCCCTTTGAAGATTTTCTCGTATATACTCTTCTGTTACTACTCTTTTATCGTAATTTGATCCTTCGCGCACTTGAGCTTTAATTACCGAAACAAACTTAAAATTTCGTAACAATTGAACAAATTTTACGAATGCGAATTGAACATCACTAACATCTGACTGCAACATCTAACAACACTAAAATCTGCCGTAGCGAAAGGGTTGGAAGAGAAATTATCTTCGTATTGCATTCAGTTCAGAAAATTGCTTAGATACTGCAGGAGAGGAAACTGAAGGAGCATTTTTAATTTGTTGACGTGCAGTTGCTTGTAAGAGGACATTTGGCGGAGGAATTATTTAAACACGCGTAATAAAGAAAGTTGCGAGACAAGATTCGGAAACGGTGCTCGGCACAACGTCGAGTTTTTCCGTATTTACTGTTGAGACGTAGATCTTTCCCTCCGTGCAAACATGCATCCTCTCGTGTACAGGCGAATATAGCGTATAAACGAGTCTTTCAGTCACGCCGGAAATCCAAGGCTCCAGTGACAAAATGTACTTTTCCAAACTTCATTATACCACCGTAAGTAAGGGGCTACGCGCCCTTATTCGTATGTTTTTCTACAAATATATACGCGTTCCTCTGTTAACCCGTGCAAACTCATTTTTCGTTGAACTTAACGAAAATGAGAAGTTTCCAGTTTAGCCTGGCATTTTCTTCGTATCCGCATTTATAATGATTTCTAGGTAACAATATAAAATATTGGTAGAGTACTGTAGCGGAGTACAGTTTATGGTTTGCCAGTGGTAAAACTTGAGTTTGTAGCTGTCGAAGATTTCATCTTCGAAATTTTACAATTGTTGCAAGATTAATTGATTGTCGAAATTATTTTACAACACGTGAGGGACTGATTTAGTCATATAAAGCCTTTTGGCTACATTAGTGTCATAAACCAAATATTTTGCAGGTAAAAACTGTGAGCTTTCAGACGATTTATGGGTAAATCACACAAAGTGATTTTACACCAGTTTGTAAATGGTGTCGAATGTTGTCAGATAATGGTAATAATAGTAATGAAAAAAAAAAAGTAAAAAGAATTATTACTTTTCAATAAAATCAAATGAATAAAATTCGACGAAAATCTTAAGTTTCATATTAATTACTTTCAGCGTTTCAAAGGAAATTTTTGGAAGTAATCTTATTTTCTTAAATTTCTATAAACAATTTTTACGTGATTTTAGGTTAATTTCAACTCGTTCCTTTGAATTAATATTGTTTTAGAAAATTATAGAACGCATACTTAAATTTTCAACGTAAATCAAGCCCTTTTTGTGTGATTCTTCGATTTTATGCGGTTTTAGAAAATTATACAACGTGTGCCTAATTTTTCAGCGTAAGTTAAGTCCTCTTTATGCGAATTTAGAAAATTATAGAACGCAGACTTAAATTTTCAATGTGAATCAAGTCCTTTTTGTGTGATTTTTCAATTTTATCCGGTTTTAGAAAATTATACAACGTGTGCCTAATTTTTCAACCTAAGTTAAGTCTTCTTTGTGCGATTCTCTGATTCCATGTGGTTTTAGAAAAATTATGGAACGTATGCCTAATTTTTCAACTTAAATTAAGTTTTTTTTTTGTGCAATTCTTTAATTTTATACAGTTTTAGAAAATTAACAGAGCGTGTGTCTAATTTTTCAAGCTAAGTGAAGTCTTTTCTGTCGGATTATTGTTTATGCAGTTTTCTGTGGAACGTGTCTACCACATAAAACAAAAAAATCGACTGTATTACATATAAATATACAACGTGTGAAAAACGAAATTCAAAAATTGCAAATAATTAGCATAATATCCGTTTGTATCGCTGACGACCACGTGATACTTGTTCGCGGCGTGTCGCTTAGCCCCTCCCCCATAACCTCCCACCACCACGGCGTATTTGCCCTCGAGATGCAGATATATACCCCCCGTGCAAATATACACCGCCGCAGAATTCCAACGACGAGTATACACTCGCACACTGGCGTGTCCTTTCGAGTCTTCGAATCGCGCTTTTCAAGCAGGCTTCATGGTGTACTTTTCCTAACTTCATTATAGCCCGTCGCGAGTACCAGCGTGCTTGTTTGCGCATTCGTTACATCGGTTTGCGTGCACCTTTATCCACACCCCTCTAGCGACTTTCGTTCTCCCGTCAGTACCTATGCTAACGCATCCCTCACTGTTCATTCCGCGGTGGAAAAGAATGGGAAATAGGACAAGGGACGGATGATAACGAACGAAATAAAAATACGCTGGCGAATCGAACGAGCCCTGCTGTTGTTTCATCATTGTACACACGGTATACATAATACATGTGGATAATATTAGTCTGCGTGGACGAAACGACGCTTTTCGAAGCGTTGAAAATGCCCAGATTTTCGTGGATCTTCTTTTTCCCTTTGTAACTTTTTTTTTTCTTTTTTTAACTCACTAGTTTTCTCTATTCTTCTCGTAATGGAACAAGAATAGAAGAAAGAAATTTGTAAATTAAAAGTTCTTTTAATAATTTGATTTATTGCAACTAAGCAAGTAGCTAATAAGTTTGTTGTATATAATTTTATTAATAACGGAAAAATATGAATAATTGAAAGTTTGTCAAATTTTAATTATTAGTTTCATCGTATGGTAAATCTCGCGTGTCTCGAACCATTTGAGAAACTGAAAATGTAACTTCGAATTGCAATAGAGAAGAAAATATTTGCATAAAGTGTTTAGTTAATAAAATATATTTTATTTTGCAATTTACTGTCTAAGTTCTTTTGGAGGGAACTTTTTGTATTATTCTATAGTTTTATTTTTTGTATTATTCTATAATAGGAAATTTTATATATTCAGTACTTCTTGATACAACTGTAAAAACTAGTTATTGCTTTTTGGAGGGTTTGAAATGAGCCAATCCAAATCTACGAGTGTCTCGCTTAACTGGTCAAACATTTCACGATAGTTTGAAGCCGTAAAAAAATGCTTTTACAAAAGTTATTTGTTACCTAATAGGAACATCATGTAGAATAAATAATTTTTCCACAAGTGTAGTAGTAAGAAATTTTTCATTGAATTGTCGATAAAAACCAGTTACAATCCTTGCAGATATCAAATCACTACTCGACGATGATATGTATGACATTGAACTTTATCATCTGTTAATAAATTTGACTTGTTTATAAGATTTTAATTAATATCGAGTTTGATTCATAAAAAGACGAAAATCGTACATCGTATTTATTTTCTCGTCGCCTTTGCCCACAAGCTTTTTCATTCGAGCTTACACATGATCTTTACTATTCTTATTGAGCTTTGAATCTCTAAATTTCGAACGCGATGATCGAATTTGATATCGTCGTGCAAATATTTTGTATATTAGCGTACATTTAAAGGTAAATATATCCAAAAATTCATATCGTTATTTATGTTGCTATTAGTCAAAAAGGGGATCGGTACTTAGGGAATTACCACAGAAAAAGATTTCACGGAGATACAGTTTCTGAGAAATTTTATTAAATATCTCTTACATATCTCTTTCTTTATTGACGGTGTTATAAAACGAACGTCATCGCTGTTTCAAGTCTTTCCGCGAAAGACATTTTATTGGCTCAAGGATAACGGGATTAGGTATGGTTCGTTTTCGTACCGGACGAATTATTTTTACTTTCTCATGACGTTGTTGTTGTACCGCGTATAATCTCAGGATTGGAATTCATACATATGAATATTTATTTAATTATAACATGTATTAATAACATTAATATTTGGTAATACATTCACTCTCCTGCATCTTAAAACAGCATGCTGTTCTTCTTTTCTGTCCTTTCTCTATTCTTTCATTCAGAGTACTCGCCTTCTCAACTTCTCACTCTCTTCTAACTTACTCACTCATTACATAATCTCTCTTTCTCTCTCTCTTCCATACTATTTCTTTATCATATCATTCACTCTTAAACCTCGCATACAATGAAAACAATCTCATTTATAGTTGTTTGTTGCATCGATAAAGTATATTGTAATAGTGCGTTACAAATGGCGATTTAAACGGTTTTTTGGACGAAAAGAAATTTTTCTTAAGGAATAGGAAAGAAAAGAATAATAATGAAAATTGACAGCTATTTTTTTTTTTTTTTTAGATACGTGTACAAAATTTCTTTTATGCATTGATACTAAATATAAAGTTACAGCGGTGAATTTTTTGCAACTTTTTCTTTGTAAATTCTAGTTATGAAAAATATAAAATGCAAAAATATTTGGATATTTTTTTAAATATGAAAGAAGCTATTTTCATACTTTTACAGTAGAAACATTTGGACATGACTGTTGTTCTCAATTTTTTTTTCTGATTTTTGGTGACATGCATCGTTGCCAAAGAAAAAAGAAAAATTAAAAACTAATTTGTGAGAATTATTTTACTCGGAAATGTAACTTCTAATCTCAACTGTGTTTTGCGAACCGTGGTTAAGTGTCCAAGAGCGGAAACGATGTAATTTTTGTTAATCGTAAGTTTTAGTCTTACCAAACTCATTTTTCTTCGTTACTAAAAGTAAACATAATGAATATAACAAATTTGATAATATAAATTATAATATTATAATAAATATAACTATAAATTGTAGTAAATATAACATATTTATTATATTATTCGAAATTTATTGTATTCATTATAATTTGCAGTTATATCTATTATATTACTCGAAATTTATTATATTAATTTTTAGTAATGAAAAGAACAAGTCTCGCGAGACAAACTGTAATAGATACAATAAAATCGTTATATCATTCCAAATTTATTATATTTATTACAATTTATAATTATATTCAATACAATATTAGAATTTATATTAAGAAATTTATTACTTATATATATATACATATATATTTGTTTTTTATTTAATATTATATTATTCAATATTATTCAAAATTTATCATATTTAGTACAATTTATAATAACACTTATTATAATATTATACTTCATATTATAAAACTTACTATGTTTATTTTTAATAATGAAAGGAAATGAGGTCTGCGAGACTCGAACTTACAACCAAAAGAAATTGCACTATTCATTGTATTACATCTGTATAAATTTATTATATCATTCGAAATTTAATAATAAATTACAAGTTCAACGAATTTCCGAGGGTATCGAAGTAATTAAAAAAAAAAAAAAAAAAAAAAAAAAACCAGAGTGAATTGGACAATTGGAATAATCAAAATGTTATTTCATACTGTTCCGTAATGTAAAACCTGCGCGTTAACGAACTTACTTAAATTTCCATTCATTTCCTTTATGCAACGAGATTAAGCTTTCGTCATGCGTCGCGCCAAACCAAGGTAGAAGTGTATCGTTACCGTCCCTGCAAGTAAGTACAATTATTCCCGTCTATCAAGCACGCGAAAAGCGAGCGTTGGTTAATGCAATTGGCATGCGAATCATTAACGCATTTAAAGGACGCCTCTCCTCGATCGTTTCCGTGAAATCCAGACGCGACATTCATCAATGTCTCTCTCTCGGGAAATCGATCAGTTAGAACCTTCTGTGTGCACAGGCATCGTTAAATAAAGAGAAGGAAGGGAATTCGTGACGCACCGCTTAACGTTCAACTCTTTCTTGCGAAACGCATCGTCTGCGTTTAACGAGATTTCCACAAGTTCTCAGATTGATGAATGAAACAGCACGCTCGACGATAACTGGATGATATTCACGTGCCTGAACCGGTGTTGTGTTTCTAATCAAAGATGTTTGCATCCCGCCGCGTTCTTGCGTAACGACCATTTGAATTTTTCATAAGAACGAGTCGGGAAAGGTCACGATCGAATTAAAATTTATGTTCAAAGGTGCGCCGCGTCGACTTCACTATGCTTATTCCTCCCCTTTGATCGGGAAAGTTTTGCGGACAGTTTGCCGCGAATCCGGCGTGGATTCTTTCGCGTCACTTCAGTTTTCGACACTCTACCAGGCTGAATATTGAAATAGGATTTCTGATAGGTTTCGTTAAGCTATTGAGTAAAATAGGTTTATCGTTGAATGGAGGAATAATCAATCCGTGAAGTCCGACTGTAAAAGGTCACGGAATCTTTTCTTTACCTGTGAACTGGTTTCACGTCGCAAATTAAAACTTGAATCTTTGCAGTTCTGTAATTAATCCTTTGCCCTGTAACAACGAGTCACTCTCGTGGTATAGATTCTGGTTAAAATTTGACAAAAACAATTACATTGGTAATAAACATCAATTTTAATTTTAACGTTCCTTATAATTTATAAGACTGAGGATAGCGAGCTGTAATTAAATCGTAATGCATTCACGTTTCTTGCGCAAAATGGTAGTCAGCAAAGAAATCATAGGTCAAGGGGTTACAAATCATTGAAAATTATAAGTGTTAGATGTAGAAATAAATTCTTTTCACTTGAATTCACATAATCTGCATAGCTATTCAAATCGAAATATTACTCAATGGTATTTGCAAGTTGGCGGGAAAAATGGCAAAAAGTTATCGACAGGGGCGGGATCTATTTTCATTCTTTTGAAGCAAAACAAGGATATTTATGTACTAATTATTAAATGTTATTAATTAGTAGTAGCATTTTTTTAACACTATTGTAGGGAGATTCTGAAGTATTACGCTGACTTTTTTACGATTTTTCGTACAGTGACAGAATTTCAAATACTGAAAATAATAATGTCTGCTTTTGGAATCGGTCAATAGTTTGCGAGATATTTAACGTTAAAATTCTGTTCCATTTTTATGTTTTCAAGGTTGACTAGTTTTGCCCGTAGCGAGCACGATGGGATCGGTAAAATATCAGACTGCTCGTACATTATCCTTTTTTTTTTGTCGCATTTTCAACTCCTGTTGAAAGAATTTTTTAATACCCTCTCTTTAAAATTTTTGTTCATGTTGATATTTTTCAATATTTCTTTTTTCTCTCAATACTTGTGAAAGTATGTCACATTAAGTGTGTTATTAAACAATTTAAAATGAATACTACGAGTTTAAATTGACTTTAAATGAATACTACGAGTTTTCAATGGACAAAATACATTCGTATAATTAGAGATCCTAAAAAAAAAAGAAACGTGACTCTGCTATTCCTTTGTAAGCAACAGCGATTCGAGAAAAGGTTAAATCTCAATTATTCATTTGATTTCCGATTTCTCTATTCAATTTTCAAGTGAGCCTAATCACCCCTAGTACAAAGCGTTTAATGCTAACGCTCGTTTAATACGCAATTATTCCGTTTAATACGGACAGCGCAGAAAGTGTCCCAATATGTGCACAGACATTGATAGATCGTAGTCATTTGTGCTCATATGAATTTCATTTGATCGTTTTGTAGAAATTCTGCGAACAGATAGTTCGCATGGTGAATGCACGCGCACGCCTACATACGCTGCGTTCTATCGATAAAATAATAATGGATGTGACTGGTGATTGCCCCTCTATAATTTATTTTAATTCCTTATCATTTATCTACACGCTTGCAACTCGCGTATATTTTTCTTTATTTTTTTCTGTTCCTTTTTTTTCATTTTTTTAAGACACTTTGCAAATTGTGCGATTTCGAAGAAAAAAGAAAATGATCACGATTTTGCTTCTCCGCTTAGCTAGAACTTTTACAGTGGCTATAAAAAAATGTATGTACAGTGAAATCAACAAATATCAACCTCTAAATATAAATTAACAGTCACTTTAGTAGTTTGATTGATTTTATTATAAGTAAATTGCGGATTTGTATGCATTTGTAAGAAATTCAGAGATGCAAAATTGCGCAGGAAAAAGTATTCGAAATATCCAAATTATAGTGTTTCTACAATATGTGGTGGATGAAATAATTTTCTACCAGAGTTCTACTTTCTTTACTGTATCCTCGAAGATACGAATTTGTATAAAAATCCACAGTCTAAGTATAATGAATATGTTTTACAGCTTTGGAGTTACAACAGCGTGCAACGTTTGCACTTGTGTGCATAAAAGCTTAAGTATGAAATTCCATAAAACAGTTTCAGTGTTAAACGTAGATGTACGTTGCATTTCGAACATTTTACCTTTGAAATCTCTTTGCACTCCGGCTTTTTGCGTGATCTCTTATCCGATTGAAGAAAATTATCGTCTCATAGAGGTTTTCGAGTTATCGAGGTTCCACTGTATTAGTATGTGATTTTAAAGTGACACCGGGTTACAGAAGGTTAATGACAAATTTGAAAAAATGAACTTCCTCAACTTGGATTCCGATTATTCTCGGAAATGAACAGCTTTGCATGCATATATTCCACGCGATTATTAACGCGACCTTACGAAACGCCATTAACTCGGATACGAGAATTTTTATTCTCTCCTCGGCTACGTTGAGTTACACTCTTCGTCGTGGTGATATATTAAGGGGCCCAATAGAATCTTAATTTCACCGTCGTAAATTTCCAGACGCGATGCAACTACGGTAATTTATCATTTTCGGGGATAAGCCTCGGTTCTCTTCGTTTCTTCACCTGACTTCGAGTTCTAATAACGTTCTAACAGGCTTCACTTACGTATCGTAACTGAAGAACCCTTATCGTACTACTCCACGTTCCTAATCCCGCGGCACAACCTATTCTCGTAACTTCTAATCTTATCCCTTATTGTCATTCTCCGCAGGCTCTAATCCCGACCGTAATATGTTTTAATAAGTTTCCATTTTATCATCGCAGTCTCTGGAGATAGTGGCCCTACCCTCGCGATGCAAGATCGTTTTCTAAAGGGATCGGTTAATAGCTTGATAAGTAATACAGTAATATCGATGAATATTTAAATTTAATTTTACGATCGCGAATTGGAACGATTCACCTTTTAATATTAAGGATAATGTGTATATTATTTGTATCAATGGTAAGGTTAATTTTGTTGAGAAGTGTCGATATTATTTATGTGGATATCGTATATTTTATTCTCAGATTCGTTTCAAATGCAGAGAATTAATTTATTACTTATTATCGTTCGTGAGGATTCGTTTATTTCGGTGTTAATGTGCGAATCATATTATGCAGGTCTGTAATTTCGATATAATTAAAGGGGACGTATTTCAGAAGAATACTGAACAATATTGTAAATTTATAAAATTGTGCGTTGATAAGGAAATAAAGCAGATTTTATTATATTTGATCAAGAGGATTTATTAATACTCAAATCTTTACTCTTAATACTCTACTTTCAGCTTTCAACTCTAAACTGTCAGCTTTCACATTTCTACTCGCAGCGCTCGACTCTATACTCTCAGTTATCCACTTTCAACTCTATACTCTCAGCTCTTCGTTCTCAGTTCTTTACTATCATATCTTCACTTTCAACTCTCAGCTTACGAATCTCTACTTTCAGCACTCAACCTGAGATTTTCGGTTTTCTATTCTTATCTTTCATCTCTCAGCTTTCACCTATCTACTCTCAGCGCTCAACTGTACACTCTCAGTTCTCCATTCGTAGCTCTTCACTATCAACTCTCAAATCTCCACTTTTAGTTCTCAGCTCTCAACTCTACATTCGCAGTTCTCCATTTTCAGTTCTTTATTCTTAACTCTCCATTTTCAATTCTCAGCTTTCAGCTTTCTATTCTCAGCGCTCAACTTTACACTTTCAGTATTCTACTGTCATTTTTCAACTCTCAGCCTTTGCCTCTGTAAGCTCAGCACTCAACTCTATACTTTCAGTTCTCTACTCTCAGCTTTCAATTATCTACTCTCAATTCTACATTCTCACCTCTCCACTCTCAGGGTTTCACTCTCAGCTCTGCACTTTTAGCTCTCTACTCTCAGCTTTGAACTCTACACTTTCATTTACTCTCAGATCTCTACTCTCGACTATTTTCTCTCAGCTCTCAACTCTATTCTTTCAGCTCTTCACTCTCATGTTTCAACTTTCCATTCTCAGCTCTCCACTTTTAGATCTCTACTCTCAGTTTTCCAGTAATCTACATATATAGAGAGGAAAACGTCTCTTTTACAATACATAGATGGAAATTTTCATTTCCATCACGAACCCTCAAACATTTCCCATCTTATACTTCCTCATTCCTGAATTGAGGTTGTCGCCTACTTGACAGCACAGCATCAAACAATATCACAACGACATATTCGTATTATTATTATCTAGTTTAAATACAAATATGTTCACCTATCCATAACAGTACAATATCAACATTCGCCTGCGCGTTCGAATATTGTATGGGAAATAAAGTTATCGTTGCTCGGTCGAATCGAAATAGCGTGCTTCTATTATCAGTGGGGTGACCAACGAAACACGATGCATTCACGAAGGATTTTTGTTGTTTCTGTTTCCAATGGTGTTTTTATTTTTAATTGATTGATTGATTGATTTACGACGGACGCGAAAAAATTGCACGTTTCCAGTGAAAATTGAGATTAGTCTTTTGTGGAAAAGTGAAGCATTACGGTTGTACAACGAATTTTCAAACTATGATTTTCTCAAAATCTAAACCTCCAACGAAAAAGTGTTGTTCTATGTTTATTATTTGTTTTCACGTAGAAAATCATCTTCGCTTTTGTATAATACTTTCATCTATATTCATTTCGTTATAATTCATGTAGAATTTGTATTATTTCAGAGATGAGATTGATATTTGAAGGAAATTAAGATGATTGATTAATTTCTTTATCATATATTTACAGTGTTTCGAAGTTCACTTAGAACTCAATTAATTTAGCTAATTCATGTGTAATATTGACGAGAGATAATGTGACGTTGGTTAAAATAGCATGAGATCTTGTAACTACCACGTAGAAACTCCTAGGTATTGAATTATTCTGTTATTATGACACCAAACTTCCAGACACAGAAATTCTGATATCGCAATTGAAGAATATCAGAAGGAGATCTTGTATCTTAAATATCCTCGAGTTTCTACGGAAGATAAACATTTATATTCTTCTGTGCTTTGAAAATATTTTTAGAAAATTCCATAATAATTTCTTCTGTTCCTGACCAAAGGTTAAGGAAACTAAGACAAAGAGCTGAGTTAACGATTAATCACTAACGTTGTCTTTCAGAATTGAACAAACTTAAGTAACAATATCTTTACTGCATTATGCAGCATTATTAGAGAATTTCACTTTTGCCAAATCACACGTGTAGATGATTCATAAATTCAGATTTTCGTGGATCCTTTTTTTCCTTCTCTTTTATAGCGAACTATTGGATTGTCCAAAAAATTTCTGCCAATTTTTAAGTAAATAAGCGGATTTCATACTTCAAAGCATTTTTTGTTTATCCTATACGGTATCTATTTTGTAGGTTTACAATTTTTTGTCGATTTTTCAGTAATTGCAAAATTCAATCTTATCAAAAATTTTGTTTTTTTATTTTCTTTAAGATCGAAATTTCCATTATTAGATTTTGTTAACCGTTTGCGAAGAATTGTTTCTGATAGGCTACTTCTTTAAACATTACATATTCCTGTATTTCTCTTTTCGCTGAAAGGAAAATATTCAATATCAGAAGTGTACTCTGGTTCCTTCTATCTTGAGAAAGGTGCAACACTATGGGAAGAAACTAGTAATTGCTACGAATAAATTTTCAAAAAAACACGTGAAATAATAATCTTTCAGAATATATAACAAACTTCTTGTTTTCATACAATTTTACATGTTGTCATATATTCAAACACTACCTATCGAAAATTGGTACGAACTTCCCGAGCAACCTAACAGTTTTCTCTTTTCAAAAATAAAAAAATTTGTAAATACAAATTTGTTGATAATTTAATTTATAGTTATCTCCTTTCAAAGCTACATGTTTCTTTTTAATAAAACACGAACTATTTGGAACATTTTGTCAAATTGTTTTTTTTATATTGCAAATATAACTCATTATGCAGCATTATTACAGAAATTTGCTTTTGTCAAATCACCTGTAGATATTTCACAAATCCAAATTTTCGTGGCTCTCCTTTTCCTCCTAGTATCTTTTTTTTTTTTAAAGGAACTAATTTTCTCTTTTCGAAGAAGAAAAAGAAATTTCTAAATAAAAATTTCTCGGATAATTTATAGCCGTTCCTCCTAGTATCTTCTTTTTTTTTTTTAAAGGAACTAATTTTCTCTTTTCCAAAAAGAAAAAGAAATTTCTAAATAAAAATTTCTCGGATAATTTATAGCCGTTCCTCCTAGTATCTTTTTTTTTTTAAAGGCACTAATTTTCTCTTTTCGAAAAAGAAAAAGAAATTTCTAAATAAAAATTTCTCGGATAATTTATAACCGTCTGCTACTTATAGGATTATCCAACTCACAAGTCTCCATGTTCCTTTTTAAAAAAACACAAACTATTTGAAATTTCTTTCAAGTTTCTTTTTTCACGTTAGAAATACGACCCATTACACCGCATCATTACAGACTCTTACTTCTGCCAAATCACGTGTAGACAATTCATATCCTCTGTAGAGTAACGCTGCGAGGTTTTCCGAAGTGATATCTCTCGGATGTACACACTCGAATACCGTCGTAAAGTTATCCCTCGTCTGCAAAGTACTCTACTCGAGGTATATGGAACAGCGAGTCCGGGACGAGTTACAAGAGAAATATTTAAACGGCAGGGATATTCAGTTCTTCGACAAAGATCGTACATTAAAGCGCACCTCCCCTCTCTCGCTCTTTCTCAACATGGTCAAGATAAACTGGCACTCTTGGTACGCCCGCGTATATTCCATCGGGATGGTTGCGCGGCGACTTTTCTGGTAATGACTCTTAGCCCTTTCAATGTGCAGCCGTTTCTTAGAATTATTACCAGTGACGACTTAGCCCCGGAAGCCCACGGCGCGGCATCTCTTGCCTATCCTCCCCATTGGAAAGTAATGTATCAGGGTAACTGTTTCTTCAATCGAAGATATACGATTCGGACGGGTTAAATGGGACCAGGAGATTTGTGTTGTAATCGTCCTATGGTAGAAACCAGTTCGAGTATAGGTTCGAGAACTTTCCTAGGTTACTGCGACAACTTCTTTTTCTATTTTCTGTCTAATAGTTTCCGCTCGGAAGTCCACGCTATCTCGAAGCATACGACACGTTGACAGCGTCCATTGATGCATCGCGTGACCGTTACTTAACTTTTCGCTAACTCGGACGCGTGTGCTTGTTCTAGTTTGACGGACAAAAATTGAATTTTGATACCCGTGTAACGGTGCCATTGTGCGTGCTGTCGACACCTTTGACGATTTTGTTAATCATCGTGGTAGTAGATTTGGAGCGAGGGTAGAAAAAGGTTATTTATTTTTCTTCTTTAATTGACAACTTTTAGGCAATATAGTTAGTGATTACGACCCAATGACTTCGCAATAAATATATCTTAAATGTACAATACTGAATGTTCTCTAGAAGCAGAAACTTTAACGTTTCGAATATTCGACTTATCCAAATTTTTCGAATAATTCAAATATTCGAAGTATATAGAAATCTGAATTCTACTAGAATTTGAACTTTGAGTTATTCCAATTATTCGAGTAGTCTAACTATTCGAAGTTGAAATACAAATACTAGTGGTATTTAAATTATTCGCATAGTTCAACTAGTCGAAGAGAAAATCTGAATACTACTGGTATTCAGACTATCCGAATTATTCGAATAGTCAACTATTTGAAGTTGAAGTACGATAAGTACTGATTTTCGAATTATCCGACTTATCCGAATATTTTAATTGTTCGAAGTTGAAATCTGAATGCTATTGGTATTCGAACTATCCGAATTATTCGAATAGTCAACTATTTGAAGTTGAAGCACAATAAGTACTGATTTTCGGATTATCCGACTTATTTGAATATTTTAATTGTTCGAAGTTGAAATCTGAATGCTACTGGTATTCGAACTACACGAATTATTCGAATAGTCAACGATTTGAAGTACAATGGTTGTTAGTTTTTGGATTATCCGACTTATTTGAATATTTCAACTGTTCGAAGTTGAAATCTGAATACTGCTGGTATTCAGACCATCCGAATTATTCGAATAGTCAACTATTTGAAGTTGAAGCACAATAAGTACTGATTTTCGGATTATCCGACTTATTTGAATATTTTAATTGTTCGAAGTTGAAATCTGAATGCTACTGGTATTCGAATTATCCGAATTATTCGAATAGTCAACGATTTGAAGTACAATGGTTGCTAGTTTTTGGATTATCCGACTTATTTGAATATTTTAATTGTTCGAAGTTGAAATCTGAATGCTACTGATATTTGAATTATTCGAATGATTCGAAATATGTCAACTATTCGAAGTTGAAATTTGAATACTATTGGTATTGGACTAGATGCATATGCGAATTATTCACATAATTCAATTATTCGAAGTTAAAATCCGAATGCTAGTGGTATTCGAATAATTCACATAATTCAATTATTCGAAGTTAAAATCCGAATGCTAGTGGTATTCGAATATCCGAATTATTGGAGCAGTTCAACTAGTCGAAATAGAAATTCGAATTCTATTGATATTCGAATATGATGTTTATCGACGTTTCAATACAAAAATTGTTGAATAAATCGAATACTTGGTATGCAGTGAGACTATATTCATTCCCAGAGTTCTCTTCGAACATTTATAATTCCATCATCCCATGGAATTAGAACTGAAACTTTTAAAAACATGCTCTGTGAAAGTTCGAAAAAGCACAACGAAAAGAATTGATTTTTTAAGGCTTCAAATGAAACCGCTACGAAGCATCGATGTCGAATGAGTTTTTACTGATCACAGAGAAACTGAATAGCTATTTGCATTCGTCATGGCTATAGGTGGTTTTATGGCAAAATGTCGAGATCACCTAGCATTTTATATGACTATTTCGAATCGAAAAATACTACGGAAATTGTGATGGGAACATAACAGTTGCAAGCGTTTGGCACTATGTGCCGTATTCGTCGTTTGGATTTTTTATAGAGCGCATCGGACGAAAAATGAATTTTAACGACGCGGACTTATTTAACGAGACTTTGTACGTTTCATAAGTGGCGTGATATTGCAAAATTGCGAGAATAATTAACTAGCCTTGGTGTAGCAAACAATGCTGATGATTGACGGGAGGAGAGAATGAATATACATGAATCTCTGAATAAAAGAGGCGCATTTACGATTCTCTGCTAGATTCATTATTTTCGAATACTATAAAATAAATAACGCTCACCTAAATTTTCTTCGATGTTTGTATACACTTTTTGAAATATTTCTGTGTGCATACGTAAGTTGTTTGCCAAAAATAGGAAAGCTATCGCGGACTACTTTAAGCTTGAATCATTTAAAACGCGTTTGCAACGAAAATGATTATTTAATACTGTTTTATAACAACATTTCAGCATCGTGCTACCCATTAATACAGAATTTTTGATACGCATTTAGTACATAAATTATTAAGATATAAAAGTGTTTCTCTCTAGAAAACTTATTATTATTTGAAAAGCTGCAATATCATATTTTACGTGAAATTCCTCGTGGAAGCAGACGTTTCGAACATTGAAATTAATTACACAAATAAATAGGAAAAGCAGCCCAAGACTGAGAAAAATTAATTTTCTGGTAAAAGTTTATTTCTTACGCAGTGAATGTTTTATCATTCTGTGAATGAAACGACATTATTATCAAATTACAAAAACTGAAATTAATATTCCATTAATCCCAAGTTAAAAAAAACCTCTGTAAAAGATTTTATTACGAATATTTTGTATTTTCATTCGAATCGTTCGTTTTTTGATTTATCTGTGTTCATAGATTTTTTGACACAAAAACTGGGAAGCGTTTTTATTGATTCAAAAGATTATTGCGCACGTATATGCAGTGACTCTTTCTAAAACACAAAAACTTTTTTCAAATCAAACAAAAAATGAATTGAGTTCTTTCGAGAAGTTAGAAGGACTAGTTCACTAAATGAAGTTTGTGTAAACATTTTTTTGAAAAAATTCCAGGTGGTCAGAATTACGAAGAAAATAGCGGAGGTTGTTTCTTACAACTTTTTTTATGTGGTCCTGTAATGAGAATTTAGAAAATACGTTTCGTAGATTTATGTCAATTATATATACACTGAAAATTTCATCGAAATCGGTTTGCTACGAGGTGCAGACGGTTAAAGATCATGTAAATCTGCGATTTTTAGCCTAATGCTACCATAAATCGGAAGATTCTTACATCTTTCAATGCCTGTCACTTGCTCCTGCATCAAACGATTTCGATCAAATTTTCACCATGTATATAACTAACATAAATCTACAATACGTTTCTTTTTTTTTTTTAATTTTCATTAGTGGTTCAGATAAAAATGTTGTAACAAGTAATCTTTACTATTTTCTTTAGAATTCCAACCAATTAGAATTTTTAAAAAATCTACTAAACTGATTCTAACTGTTCAAAAAACGTTCAAGTCGTTATGTCCAATTTTAAACCAGTCATTCTGTTTTAAATAAGATACGAATAATTTTGTGATTCAATTGGAATTTTTTCTAAATTTTTTATACACATCTGGTAAACTTTCCACCATGTATACAACTAACAAAAATCTGCAATACTTTTTTCTTTTAATTTTCATTACTGGTTCAGACAAAAATGTTGCAACAAATAATCTTTACTATTTCCTTCGCAGTTCCAACCAATTGGAAGTTTTTCAAAAAATCTATCAAACTAATTCTAACTTTTCAAAAAACACTCACGTCGTTTTATCCAATTTTAAAGAAGATACGAGTACTTCTGTGATCCAATTGGCTTCTTTTTCTAATTTTTTAGACACATAATCTGGTAAACTAATTTTTCTAACCTAAAAAAAAAGAACTCACGTTGTTTAGTTCAATTTTAGAAAAATTATTCTGTTTTACAGGGTGTTCAAATATTAACAGGGATCACTGTGTATATTTCACAAACGAAATTCGACGTTCCCGTTTCCCGCGAATTATTTTCTCCACGTTTAAGATTATCTTTCGTCGTGAAAATTAAGGAGGCATCATTTTAATTAAACCTTATCTCCATGAAAGATCTGCGCTCTTTCTGCGCTAATATTTCAAGCTTGGAAGAAAATTATTCCCCTCCTGGAAAGGAGTAAATACCGAACGGCGTACAGAATACGAAATTCCCGTATACACGTCGGATACACTTCACCTTAAGTACGTGCGTGACATAACATGTTTAACGATTTAATCTCCTGGCGGTTAATGGAAAGTGACAGGTGAGCGTGGAGCGTCGATTAAAGTGTCAATTTTGATCGATCGAGCGGTACTCGTTTAAAGTTCGAAACTGAATTAACGGCATTAAGCGGCGTAACAAACAGTAGTTGTGAGAAAGGAGGTTGGATCACGTGATAAATTTCATTTGAATGCTGTATCGAGAAATACGTTCGGAGTGCATTGTGAACAATTTTCACTCGTAAAAATTTCAACACAACGACGTTGTATCTTTTCCAATTTAATGTCCACGACGATGGCAACTTACCGTCTCATTATCTGGTCACCAAGCATTTTTGATGGGCCGCCTAACAGCTTGTAAAGTACGAAGTAGTTTCGTGTCCCGTGTTCGGTAAGTTTGTTGATATGTAAAGTGGTTGATCGTTGCATTTTATGCAAAATTCCTCCGTGAAAAGTAAAACTTTAAACGACAGAATGTAATGTAGCTTGAAATTTCAAATAGTTGCGACGCAAAAATTTAGTAAACTTTGTTTTTTCAGTTACCGGGGGTCGATTTTAATACATCTTCCATTTAACGGGTAAATATTCCGCTAGTTTAGAGTATAAACACATTGTAAAAGGAATTAAAAAAGAAAAAAAGAAAGATGATTAAAATTTTTCCTGCATTGTAACACGTACCCCTTGTAGGCCAATAAATTTCCTCGCTAATACCTGTGAAATACATGTTATATCGTGAAGTGTTGAACGTACGTGTAAACAGCCAGGCACAAATCACTCGAAATTATACACGGCGCAGAAAGAACTATTGCACAAGCGAGCAAAAAGTGATATTTTTATACAAAAATTAATAATAAACGCAGAATACGATTTTTCCTTTTTTCTGTCATCCTTAGTTTCATCTAGTTTTTGAGAAAATTAGGTTCGAAAATTCGTTGTGTACGTTTGTATGAGGGCACCAGTTTTAACAGTTTTTTAATTGATATAATAAAATATCGTCGATCAAATTTTGTCTTTGTACATTCGTGAACTTAGTAACTCATGAAAATCGCTTACACGTTGTACACAACCGTGATAGACATTATGGTATATGTCGTTCAATGAACCGTAACTCACTTTGATATTTTTTCTCAAAAAATGAACAAATTTTATTCTACATTTATTTCTTAATTTTTGCATAAGGAATCGCGTATTTTCAGATTGTACAATACATGCGACCGCATCCTGTATATTTATACCGATTATTTTATTTCCCAAAGAACATAAATTTACAATTATACAGATTATGCACACTGTAGAGAAAGAATTGATTTCCCACTATTCAGATGACTTATGAACACTATATTCATAGTTTACGCAAAAAGTTCCTCCAAATTATTGCGTCTTCCTTATTTTTTGCAATTCATATTATATATTCCTACTGATCATTTTATTTTTTAATAAACATAATTTTACTATTATGCACACTATGAACACCATAAAAACACATTTGATTCTTTACTATGTAGATCACTTATGAGCACTATATTCACATATCTGCGCGGAAGTTCTTCCAAATTATTGCTTCCTTTTCATTTTTCATAATTCATAGTATGTATTCATACTGATTATTTTATTTCCGAAAGAACATAAATTTCTAATTATACAAACTATAAATACCATAGAAACACGTTTGATTCTTTACTACTTGAATCACTTATAAGCACTATATTCACATATCTATGCGGAAGTTCTTCCAAATTATTGCTTCCTTTTCATTTTTCACAATTCATATTATATATTCATACTTATTATTTTATTTTTCAGTAAACATAATTTTACTATTATGCACACTATGAACACCATAAAGACACATTTGATTCTTTACTATGTAGATCACTTATGAACACTATATTCACATATCTATGCGGAAGTTCTTCCAAATTATTGCTTCCTTTTCATTTTTCATAATTCATATTATATATTCATACTTATTATTTTATTTTTCAGTAAACATAATTTTACTATTATGCACACTATGAACACCATAAAAACACATTTGATTCTTTACTACGTAGATCATTTATAAGCATCATGTACATAATTTGCATCATGTACAAAGTAGTTTCTCCAAATTACTGTTTCTTTTTTTATTTTTTTATTTTCATATATACATACTGTGTATTCATACTTATTATTTTATTTCCCGAAAGAACATAAATTTCTAATTATACAAACTATAAATACCATAGAAACACGTTTGATTCTTTACTACTTGAATCACTTATAAACACTATACTCACATATCTGCGCGGAAGTTCTTCCAAATTATTGCTCCTGTTTTATTTTTCATAATTCATACTATGTATTCATACTGATTAGTTTATTTTTCAAAGAACATAAATTTACAATTACACGAACTATGAACATCATAGAAATACATCTGATCCCCTATTATTTAGATAATTTATGAGCAACGTTTCTCGCAAAAGTTTCGCAAAAGTTTCTCCAAATAACTGTTTCTTACTTTTCACAATTCTTCTCCTAAATATTAGTTCAGTATTTTTTTACAAACGACTCCCTCTCTCTCAATCATTCCACCAATGAGTATAGAACAATTCTGGGGTAGGCTATCGAAGGTGGCGCAGCTTGTTCCCAAGGATTTATTACTTGTATGTACTCCAACGTCAGGCAGAAGTAGGAGTAGCCCTTAGTTCGGCAAGAAGTGTCGTAACTCATAATTCTGGCCGACCATGGTTCTTGGAACGCACGTACCTCGTATTTCGCGTCGTGCAGATGTGCAACCTTCACAACGTGGCTTGTTCTCGAACACGCAGCTCGTGGCGAACAAAAATCGTTCGTGTGGCCAAGTTTCGAAGGATCTACACCAGTGTATTTACTATGCGTTGCTGAGAAGATATCCTGAGGGATGGCAGATGTGCAAGAGGGATACAATAATTCCTCTAACATTGTCCCTTAGCTAGAAACCGGAAGTGGACAATATGAATAGAGAAGACACTATTTCTCGAGCCTTGCAGCTCATTTTTGTCGCTAACAATAAGTCATTAAAAATGTGGATGAAAATAGCTGAAAAATACGCAAGGATGTCGCAGTAAAAATGGCGTTTCAATTTCTCTTTATTTCGAATTTTTTCTGCATGACATTTTTTTAATATATTGGTAAGATTGTTCCAATTTCCGAAGTCACATGTTTTACTAAGGACGCCTATGGAAAGTATTTTTATTATTCTAAGCATATAATGACAAAATAATAATAAATGTGGTTATGTAAGACGACATTCTTATCCATGGGGCGTTTATCTTGCTGGTGGTCACTCCTTGGTCACATGATAACTATTTTGGAATATTTATTTACGTTATGGCTGTTTACGACGCTTGTAAAATATATTTATCCGAAGAAAATTACAACGTAAAATGCAAAAAAAGAAGAAAGGCCTGCACACCTGGTGCGAAAATTTTGCAAAGAATGTTATCAAACAGATTTTGCAAGTTTTGAAACAAAGATTGTTAAAAATCGGACCAAAAAGGTTACCATATATTGCCCAAATTGATCAGCCACATCTGTGTTTAAAATCCTTTAATACAATACATTGGTAGATAGAAGATTTGATAAAAATTAATCTCTCATTTTTGATCTTTTAATAAAAATTTTTAATTATTCGATAGTACACATTTGATTTCAAAGTATTCTCTAATCAACGATGACGTTCAAAATTCATTAACTGTGAATGTTCATTCAATTTTTACAATTATAAACATTTGAAGCAGTTTGGTCACCGATGACCACCATGGCACTAAGGAGAAATAATCTGTGGTCACACGTGACCACCATGGGGGTCAACGTATAATAATTTAATAAATGATTACAATAAAAGTCTAATAATAAAATTGCATATTGAATCTACTTCGATGCCACTGTATTATGCTATAGTCAATCAACTTAGTAGACTTAGGCAATAGTAAAAATGCATGTGACTCGACTCTATGATTATGTTAGAATAGGTTGAACTATTTCACTGGGACTAATTAGACCTGGATTCTTTCGAGTGTCAACTTATCAGCCGTGAACAGTATTGTGCAGCGATCGTAAGTTGTCGACGAATCAAATTAATTGCTCCGCCTCTGGTCACATGTATTATCATTATTGGCTAACTCAGTCACATCTACAAATCTATTACGTGATAAAACTCGTTGAAAAGAGACATCGAAAGGGAAATAAATGAAGTGATAGATATACATTCAAAACACTAGCTAGCATTAATTACTATTGCTGTAATTGAAGAAAAAAGAAAATAATAATTTGTTTTAATAACATATATATTAGGTGTTTGCAAAAGTTTCCGTCGTTTTACTTCCTTTTTCTTTCAACCAAATTCATTTGTTTGAGACACTGAGCACCATATTTTCCCTCGCTTTCCATAATCTTCCTCTGACTTATGTTAACAGGTCGAAACCAAGATTATCAGCGCTGTCATTTAAAAAAGAAAAACAATTGGTCCAGAAAGCAACGCTTCTCGATTTTAAAACGATCGATGGGAACGTTTGCAAACACCTAATAACAAAAGATAATAACACATTTAAGAAAAGAAGCGCAACCTGAGAACACAAATATAAAAACTTTAATTTGCACTGCGATTTCATGTAAACCTCATACAAAAATTCTACTTCTATACAGTACAATTGCTAACTGTTGAAAATGGGGATCCTTGGAGGCGATTAGGTGGAGCAAACGTCTAGTTCTATTGCTCCTGTATCGTTCAGTTTGTACAGACACAACAACTTACGAGTACTTAATTTATCACATTTGGCCAATAACGAAAGTACACCTGTGCCCAATTTCCACAATTGCATCAGAGAATATGGGCCTACGAAAATATGAGCCAATCGGACCCGCATTCCTTCCAGCTGATATCTTCTCAGGAACACATTGTGTACTTATCTTCCAGTGTTCCAAATCCAGAGGGTAGAAGGAACAATGTTATTGGTCCCTTCGAATACCAACGAAGGTGTTGCAAGCTGCGGCTCAGCAGTAAGGAAATCTTTTGGTCGGTCGCACCTGCCTCTCAGCATGCCCTGACGTAATTGCTCGCGCTGCTTTGATGAATCAATCAGCCGACTGCAGTCGGGCGCGAGCGCGCGCAACTGCAGCTTCTGCAATTCAAATGAGAATTTTCTACGGACGCGTGTCACCTGGCGGGCACCGTGGCGCGCACACACACACACACACACAGAGAGAGACAGAGATAGATAGTCAGAGAGAGATAGAGAATGAACGCGCGGAATCATTAACTCGCGTCACATAGCGACGCGTCCGATAAAGCGACTGCCGCGGACCAGGTTATTCCGCAACGTGCTCGCGCGTCTATTAGCGACTAGCTAGAAGCTTCAATTTATGCCATTAGCGTTCCTTTTTCACGTCGCGTTTCGATCCGCCAAGCACTCTGCTCACCACGATGCACTCCTCCCACCTTTATCCGCTGTGTTGTTGATAATAATTTATTCCATCTAATGGCGAACTACGCCGTGTGTATCGAGCTAACGAGGTGAAACGTCGTCGCATAAGAGAATTTCGGCCAGCCACGTAACTGAGCATAGAGAAAAACGAGAAAAAGAAAAGAGGAACAAAAAATCTCTGCGTCAAACTTTCCTAGCACATGGTGAGGTTGTTGCGATGTAAAGTCATACTGACAGCTCACCGGGAAAATGATTAGCAATGGATTTTTCCTTGCTCGTTGCTTATGTGACGAGATAAGTCCCACCTGAGTTTTGCAAATTTTCCTGACAGCATTATACGCCATATAAAAACTGCGTAGCGAAAAAGAAATTAGAAATGTTGTCTGTGAACAGGTCGGTGTGTCGTTCTTTTTATCCTGAAATCTACTGTCATCTTTAAGTTCACACTTAGCATTCAGTGCCGAACCGTAATTCATCTGGCATTTTCAACCGGCTGCTAAACACTATACTTCCCAATATCCCTGACAACTTGCAATAAAGCACGTAGCAGCAATAAAGGCCGACCGATATCGCAGCATCGTATAAAGAGGGAATATCTCCATTCGTTTCAGACTTTCGGTATTTTTAAATAGCATGATTTACCAGAACTACCGGGTTAGGTTAGGTTATTTTAAGTTTTACCGGTTTTATGACTTCGTTAAGTCCCCGCTCGTCAACTCATCACTTTTCTATCGAATTTCACACATACCATCAGCTCAGTTCTTCCATATTCACAATTCCTAAAGTCAAAATTTGTCAACCTGTACCAATCATCATCTATAGCTGAAACATTCCTTCAATCACATCTCCGACACACCAAATACACCTAAATATATAAATATACCAAATACACCTAACTACCACCATTAAGTTCCTTAAGAATATAGACACGTTGCAGAAAATAATCATCATTCGCAATCTGCATATTATATATTTTATTATTAAATTTAATCAGTTTAAATTATATTGTACATTAGAAAAAGAAACCTTAGTTTTCCAATTAGGTTTCCCTGATTAATTTTACGTAAGTTGTTGTTCTCATTAAATCGTCGGTAATACGATACGTGAACGATTCACTTATTATTAGTATTTTTACGAAAGTTTTCACGTCGCTGTAACTGATAGAGCACACGCGATTTCCGTGACGTGAATTCCTGGACTATTTATCATTCGCCAAATTAATTTTGGGTGGTTGTTTCTATTGCTTTTGAGTCTCGAAAAAAATGTTCGTTCAATTTCTTCCTCCCTTCAGTTCACTTGTATACTTTTGAAAAATATACAAAATATCCTAATTATTGTACTCTTTATAATATCTGATAAGTGAAATAATTTTTTTTTTTTATCAAAATTCTACCTTTTTTTTACTATATTCTCAAAAATTTGAATTTGTGTGGAATATAGTTATAATGTGAATCGTTCGATTATGCGATCATCCTGAACACTATTAATTTGGATAATCAAGGTTTCACTGCGTTTTGCAAAATTATTTCAAGTAAGGAACAAATTAATATCAGAGAAACGATCCACAAATGATTTGCAAGAAACTTATCAGAAGGTGCTACATGTTAAGTTCGATTGCAGCACCCAATAAAAATAAAAATAGTTAAAAAATATTTTGGGAGAAATTCAAAATATTGAAATGTAAAAACAATCATTTTTTAGTAACTTTATTGATATTTTCTTGGGCCACTCTTAACCCTAATTGCTGCAATCACAGCAATTTCTTTCTGAATTTTATCCTATTTAAAAAGGAAAAAAGCAAGAGATTTAACTTACGTTGATGATAAATTTTCAAACTTTCAAAATGTTAAGAACAATACTAAAGACAAGTTGACGTATGTTAGCAGCGAATTCTGCTCAAGAATTAATCGATCTTTTGAATCAATTCTCTACTGTTTGATTTTCTGCGAATTAATTCTTTATCCTAAAAATCGAGAATCAATTTTTCTTTCATTTTATTAAGGAACGTTTCTATTTAAACCAAATATTTGAATAAATATTGGTACATATACGTCCAGTAATTTAGTTCGATAGTTCAATACCTTTATTGCAGCTTATTGAATTCGATATTCATAAAATGTAAAAAAAAATAGAGATTAAAATTTATAAAATTACACCATCACACCATACCATCCATAAAAAACACACCTTAAAAAATTGAAATCTAAGAATCAATCTAAAAATCATGAAAATCATATGTACATTATATATATTTACAATTTTCAGACGAATTATTTGATTTTAATGTTTCTCAAATAATCAGTTTTCAAGATTCGATTAAAAATCGATTTTTTAAAGTGTTTCGAAAATCCCTAATATTAACAGGAAAATTAACTGACTCCTAGGAAAACAAAAGAGAAAACAGAAAATATAGACTATAAATAATTCACTAGTTTTACGATCCGCTGTAAAACTTGGTTAAGTTCAACAATTCCTTTGAACTTACCGACAAATAGTAAGAAACGATAGAAACGTTACAAAGAAATAGTTTCACAAATTATAATAATAAAAATACCTAAATACTTTTCACCAAAAGGTATACATATCTCCCAAACATATTTAATATTTCTCTGTTCTAAAATTCTTCCGAAAATTCCACTGAAACCTCTATCAATCCATAGTACAATTATACTGTCAACTAGGGTCCACAGAAGAGACAGAATAGTAGACCGGATTGAGGAACGATTCGAACAAAAATAGGCGTCACGAGTGTATATCCCGTCGATGGAGCCTGGTTTCCGTTCGTCTTGTGCATCTCTAATGCGACGTTACTTCCGAAGTGGGCGTTACACACGTACGACGAAATTTATGGTGTAAGCTCCTTCGAATCGACGTGCGCTTTGCTGAAATTCTCAAGTGATCAGCGCGTAGGAAGTTCGCCCGGATATTCCGAATTCCTAATGCAATTCACGTAGAGACTAGTGCGCCTGTGGGAAATGTAACACGGTTGCGTGTGTTCACATTCCATGTATGTATATACACTTCTATGTGCCTATGTATGTGTGTGTGTGTACGCGTGTGTAGCCATAGATATATAGAGAGCAGTCAACTCCTGGCGGTGGTTCTGCAAGAAAGCTGTAAAGCGAGGGAATAATCATTTTCGGTGTGGGTGATAGTCGGGATCCCGCAGTAAAAAAGTTAACCGCGCCGAGGACTGGAGTTTCCCTCCGTTGTTACGATCGCAGGAGTTATCGTCGCGAGGCAGTTTCGGAATAAAATAAGGGATGGTATCCCTTGACGAGTTTTCAGACGCGATTCTGTAATAGGGTGTTGAAATATCACCGAACCGCTTTCCGTATGAGATATCGCGAACACGTTGCTCCGATAACCGGAACGCCTTTCCTCGAGGATACTTATGAGGAGATCATTTGCGGCTTCCATCGATCAAAATATACGGAGAACGAAATGTACGGGATGTCCCGTTAACTCTGTTATTTTTTAATGTACATACAGGAGGTCCTCGAGTTTCGCACATAATTGGTTCCTGAAAATATGTGCGAATGTTGAATCTTCGAAAGTAGAAGAAAAAAGACATGAAACATTGTATTTTTAAATATTTATTTATCAATATGTGATCTGTTTGAAATATTTATTTATCGATATACATCGTATGTTATTAGGATAGGAAGAAAATGTACCTCACCTGGAATTCGAATTAAAATTAAAAATGACTATGATAAATTGTTTCAAAATGCCTATCAAGACCGTCAAACAAAAACGTGTATAATTAAGTTAACAAACAGTTTTGGAAGCGAACAATCTTTGCATTATCGATAAAAATCTTTAAAAAATTGAATTTCTAAAAATGTGCGGAAGTCGAAGGCCACCTGTATATCCGGTAATGTGAAAAATACAAGTTATTTGATTCGAGAAGACGCATATTATAGTGGGAATAATTTTTTTCTCAGAGTCATCTTTTGTTTTCGAGATTTCTAGATCGTTGATGTTTTCTGTTTTTTTTTCTTTTGTATGTTATTACATATTTTTATTATCGTGACGTAATAGCTGAGATCAAGGCCGTTAATGTTATGACCTCCGTCTGAGCTTCAACATTGAAAATTTGTATATTTTTGGGGCTTGATGCGAATAATAAAATTACTATAGCAAATAGATTTTCAAAGGAAAATTTATTGGAATAAATGTTCGATAATTTTTTTTTTAACATTTTAATGTTAAAATAACCTAATCTAACCTAACGAAAGTTTCCATGTGACAGATCACAGCGAAAAAACAAAGATAGGGAAATTCTTTGATCAAAATAAAGTACATCAACGACGTAGAATCAACACTAGTGTTCTCACAAAGTATCGAGCGGCAGCTCGAATGAAACGAAAGAACAACCGCGTTCCTTGAGAACTGTACTGGTCGTTAGTTAAACTGAAAGCACTCTGTACGTTTCCTGTCGGTTTATTTTCAGAATAGAGGACCGCCGTGTATACTTTAAACAGGATCGTAGACAGGGATCGAAGGGAATTCCTTTTGCATCGATCCTTTCGCAGCTGGCAATCATAAAGAATCGAAAAGCTTTTCCTACGCTCGTATCCGCCGGACGTCCCTTCTACAGAAAAGGAAAGAGAAAGAGAAAGAGAGAGCAATGACTCCAACTTACGTGCAACGGAATCGAGCTTAATGGATTCGGGTAATTACTTTTCTCTCTCCTACTCTTCTCCCGCAACCCCTCTGGAAAGACGTTAGTTCGGAAAAAGTGCCGCGTAAAGAGCCAGTTTAGCCGCGAGCGGGCTCGAAACCTCTCCTCCCCTTATCCTCCCTTCCTGGTTACAGAAGCTCGGTGCAATAGCTCACGGGAGAAGAGCGGGCGAGAGAGAGAGAGAGAGAGGAAGAGACTCGGAGAAAGAGAGATTCAGAGAGCGAGAGAGACTCAGAGAAAGTGACTCAGAGGGCGAGAGACTCAGAGAACGAGAGACTCAGAAAGCGAGAGACTCAGGAAATAAGAGACTCAGAGGGTGAGAGACTCGAAAAAAGAGGGACTCAGAGGGCGAGAGACTCAGAAAGAGAGAGACTCAGACAGCAAGAGACTCGGAAAGCGAGAGACTCAGAGAGCAAGAGACTCAGAGAGGGATTCAGAAAGAGAGGGACTCAGAGGGCGAGACGCTCAGAAAGAGAGAGACTCAGAGGGCGAGAGACTCAGAGAGCGAGAGACTCAGAGGGTAAGAGACTCAAAAAGAGACGAACTCAGAGAGCAAGAGACTTAAAAAAAGAGAGACTCGGTGGGCGAGAGACTTAGAAAGAGAGAGACTCAGTGGGCGAGAGATTGAGAGAGAGAGAGCGTTGAAAGCGAGAGAAAGAGCACACGCTCAGAGTAAAAGAGCGTTGAGACAGAGAGAGCTGAGAAAGGGAGAGAGAAAGAAACGGAGTGAGAGGACGAGAAGAAAGTCAATGGTGGAGGAGATCCATTGGGGTGTGCCCGTGAAACCGCGAGAACTGGATCCTTCGTCCCTAGTTACCCTAAAACATCATACGATGATGGCGGCTTTCAGATGACTAGCGGCCGACGAAACGTAGACGACGGGTTGTAAAAGGGATCGGTCTATGTCGATTTCGGGCACACTTGCATACGGTGCAGAGAAGTGGATACATATAAAGCGAGAGCACTCAGTGCGTTTCCTGTCGGAGCGGTCCGGAAACGCGAGACATACATGTGGCTGGCGCTATGGTGGTGGCGATAGTAACGAGTACCTTGTGTGTATTTCTCACCCCGTGTTAGTACACGCGGTTGGTCGTGTTCGCATAAAAGGCTGCGCGTCGTGGAGAACGTTTGAGTCCTTAAATTTTAATGCAAAGCTCTAAGTCTCGCTGTTGTGTCGGCTATGAGAATAAATGGAGGGTGAAGGGGGATATACCGCGGCTATTATCCCCACACGCAGAGTTGAGTTTGCATTAAACGAGCAACGTTGAATACAACGCACCGAGAGCGGGGAGGAAAAAGGAAGAAGAGAGAAAAAAAATTTTCAAAACGTAAAGCTCCTCTGAAAGCTGTAACATTGGAGTAGATGGGATACTGCTATTGCTATTGTTACTTGTTGAGAATAGGGGGAAGTGAGACAGACCGCAAACGTGGAACGAAAACGAGAGAAATGGTATGAATGGCGACGAGTGGTGGATAAGAGTTCGGAATCTTGTAAAATGAAGCCTTGGAAAGTATCCAGGCAATTCTTGTCCGCCGATTCAAGCTTTTACGGGAAATGCGTGGAGTATCATTGGCGAGAATTAGGAAGGCTTCGGTAAAGAAGCAATATACTCCTTGCCTTTCGCGTGTATAAGAAGATCTATGATTTTATTTAATTTGCCTTCACCACGAGTCTCTTTAGACGAAACTGTTCCAAATCGCTTGATATCCTATCGGTGATTTTTTTTCTTTTCTTTTTTTCTTTGTTAAGGTTGAGCTATTGCATCTTCGTATTGACTTTCATAGGGAGAAATATCGGTAAAGAAACGACGTCGTTGTTCGTGACTTTCTTTTGATGTTTATTATAAGCTAATTAACACCTTGCCTAAGTGCAAGATGACGAGTCCAACTGGTTATTTGAGTTAAAAAAATATTTAACATGTACATTTTTGTTCATTTTAGAGTGGCTTATGTCAGTTGCAACAGAAGAAACAATTACAGTACTTCTCTGTAAAGAATTTTACGTTGTAAAATTTGTCGTGAAAATACTGTTAAAAGGTTTGATACCATAAAAGTTGTAACATTTTGTAATAATCGTTCTGATAAACCGCATTTACATTTACCATTTTTTGGGGTTTTTTCTTTTTTACCAAAATTCATCGAAATATACTGTAATAAATATATTGTAATAAAATGTTTTACTTAAAATTAATTGTAACATCATTGAAAAGCATTGATAGAATAAATGGCCAATTATATGTTTGCTAACATAATAATTTGTTAAAATCAAATTTATTGCTTTGGTATTAATGCGTCTTAAACTCTACACATTTTGTTGACAAATATAATTTTTTCACTGTTATAAATATTGCCAGACATACGTCAGAAGCAAGACTATTAATCATGGTAAAGTGGGACACATACAACCCACACTGCCTGAACAAAAAGTCGCTAAAAATTTATCCAGCACAGAACGTTTTAAATGCTTTGGGATCGTCAACAGATAATTGGTCATTTTTCGATATGAACCGTACTCAGGGAGTCGATCGTCGAGTTCATACGAATCTAACGATCAGGAATCGTCCAGCAGTGAAGTACCGTTTTTCACTCGGAGTCACATCCACCCCTTACACTTGATTTTACCGATCGAATTAAATCCAATCGCGCAAGAACGATTTCAACAGTGATCTCGGAGAGTCCGCACGAATTCACCGTCTATAAAAACGGCATTCCAGCTAATTCTTACGGAATTGTAGGAGGTGAAAGCACGAGGAGAATTTTCCCACACGGAAGAAGCGATTTCTCGCGACTTTCAGCTGGCGTTTACGCCCTTTTATGATGGCCTTTAAACGTGGCAAGCGGAGGCATAAAAAAAAAAAGCGAGACTCATCTTTATATGGATTCTGATATCAACCCCACCAGCATCCAGTTCGTCCGTATAAGCCGATTACGTCCGGCTTTCGCATTCCGTCGCTTGGTTTCCTCGATTCTCGAAGGAACGTTCAAGCTCCTTCTCTCTCCCTCTCTTTCTCACGGATACGCACTCAACTCGTTGCCGTTCTCTCTCACGGAGATTCACTCGTGCACTAACTCTATCTCTTCACCACTCTCTTTTTTATGGACACTTAAACATGTATTCAGTCCTCTCTCTCCCTCTCTCTCCCTCTCTCTCTCTCTGTGTGTGTGACTTATTCACTCACAGATTCACTCTCCTTTATCGCGATTCTCTTACTTGCTAACTCACTTACCCACTCTTTCACTTCGTCGCTCTTTATCTCTCTCACTTACTCGCGTACTTACTCTCTCTCTCTCATCTACTAACTCACTCACGTTTTCTCTGACTTACTAACTCACTTACTCACTCACTCTGTCTCTAACTTACTGACTCACTTACTCGCTATCTCTCTCTCTCTCACTGACACTTACTGACTCGCTTACTGGCTCTCTCTCTCTCTCTCTCACTGACACTTACTAACTCACACGTTCTCTCTCTTATTAACTCATACTTTTTCTCTCTTACTTAGTAATTTTTACTCACTCTTTCACTTCGCCACACTTTCTCTCTCTCTCTCACTTAGTAACTCACTCTCTCCTTCATCTACTAACTTACGCACTCTCTCACTTACTAACTTACTCTCTCTCTTTCTTTCTCTCATCTACTAACTCACTCACTGTCTCGCTTACTAACCCTCTCTTTTACTTACTAACTCACTCACTCTTTCCCTCTCTCATTTACTAACTTACTAACTCATTTACTCTCTCTCTCTCCCTCTCTCTTTCTCTTTTTCTGACTTACTGATTCATTCACTCTTTCGCTTCGCCTCTCTTTCTCTCACTTACTCACTCAAGCACTCACTCGCTTTCTCTTTCTCTCTCCGTCTACCTATCCCTCGCTTTTTCTCTGTGCAGAGCCATGACAAGAGCGACACTCGCGAAACGTCACGACGCGACGACGCCACTCGCGCGTGCAGCAACTTACTTAACGACAGTGCCACCCAATAGAGCTGGAAAAATCTCGTCGCGTTCGAACGCGCGTGTTCTCTATTTCTGCCTCTTACACGCGCGACGATGCCGTGCATCGGTACAGGAAGGTGTCCGTGTCTAGAATCCTTTATATTTCTTGATAGCTGCATATCTGCTCGTGTATATCTATGCCAGTGGCTTTTGTTCCGAAAACGTTAAGCGTCTATGTGTAGATCTTTTATTCTCTTTTACGAGAATCCCTGTAGCATAACGAGCGTGGACGGTTGACGTATAGCATGCACTCTACCCCTTGAGTTAGTTTATCTAGCAAGGATTTTCGTCGTGCAGGTTTCCCTACTGCGTATTCCCGTTTGTTGAAATGAGAACACACGGGTAAACTGTTACGAATATGCTCTCACGAGTCTCGCGAGATCACGCTCGTTTTTAATTTACTGTTTTAACGGTTCTCGCGCGTCTACCACCTCCCTCTCCCCGTACACAACCCCTTATCGTTTCGGCCGGTTTTTTAATTTTCCACGGGTATAAGAGTTTACGTTTCACGGAGCTGTTTACGTGTTTCTATGTAGAAATTCTCTTATCGTCTACGGACAAATTGTATTATACCGGTGTCGCTTGATATTTCATTGTGAATCCACCATGCGTTGGCGAAACTCCCTCGTATCTGTCCATAATAATTGCTCATTTGGAGGATGATTTTCATTACAGTCCCTCGAGGGGATTTCCTGCTGCGACGGTTGAAAAATTAGACGCTTTTGTGGAATTTTTTTCAGAGGCAATCTAAGAGAGATTAATCTGAAAATTTGCAGATTTGTCGAAGTACATTTCGCGAATACTCCGAATTTTTGTCGGATTGGAATATTGATTTATTCGAGAGCGACAGCGATTCTACTGGAGCGCTTAAAGAGATTTCTTTCGAAAAAAAGAAAAGAAAAAGAAAGAGGATAAGAGGAGATTTTAATCTTTATTAGCGTTACTTCAGCCTTAATTAGGATAACTGAACGATATTAAAAAGTGAAAAAAGAACGTAAAGGCGAAGTTTTATTTTTTACGTATGAAGCGGATTTTTATTTTACTTTGTAAAACTCGAAAATGGCGTGAATCGAAAAAATCCTAGTTCGGCTGAAAATGATACGTCGACTGAACATTCCCGGCAAGTTTCAAGAAAATCGGTTAATTAGTTTATCAGATATCGTGGCAATCAGTTTGAAAAATGCTTTTCTGGAAAAAACGCGATTGAAATTCAATTTTAATTCTCTAGCAATTTCAAGTATTCTATGATGCTTTGAGATTATAATTTTGAGATGTCAAGTTCTAAGAAAATGCAAAAAGAATAGGTTTCTTTCAAATAAATTTGCTCAATTAATTTTTAAAATGATATAATATATATAATGTAGAAATACATTGAATTAAATGTTAACAAATATTTTTTTGATAACTTAAACGATAGTTTAAAAGAGATTCCAATAGCTTTTCATAAAATGGTGTCTCTTTCGTTGATAAAGCGTAGAAAAAGAATTTTTATCAAAAATTGTATTGATTTTATAGAAACTCGTATGTGAAGTTAATGATTTGAGAGAATTAGTTAAGAATTTCACGACTGCGTTATCAAACTAAGGTTTTATCTGAACTGAAATCGATCATTATCCAAATGTGAATTTGTAACAATATAGCGGATTAATAATACGCGATCAGGGAACAAAAGCTGAGTCTGTTGTTCCCTCACGAATTTCGCTCGTTTAACACGTTGAATGCCATACTGGTCACCGGTGACCGACACTGTAATTTTCAGTGACGCCTTCGCGGTTGCCGATGACTGGCGCTATTAAACTTAATAAAAGCGTATAAAACTTGTAAATAATACTGTTTATAGACTCTTCTTTTGTTCCAACGTAAACAAAGAAACGGGCAAATTAATTTGGTATTCAACGCGTTGGAGCAACTAAAACATAAAAAAGAAAATGTAATACTTTACCTTTCTTTCATTCAAACACTATTGAGAATAATAAAAATCAAGTATTGTTTGAAGATCGTTATTATTTATGCATATCTAAAGAAAACGTATGTTTTTTTTTTTTTTTTTTTTTATTAAAATACACTGTGCAATATACTATATTATGATATTAAAATTATATTAGACATATTATAGTATATCGTATATTATATGAAGTGAAAAAATGTGGCAGAAAAACATTCATTTAAGATGATCCCAATTTTTTTCAATTTTGTTGACTTGGAAGAAATAAAGAATAAATTTGTGGATTTAGAATGGTATATTAAAGAGATATTTGCAGAAAGATGATGAGAAAGATGACCCGAAAGAAGATTAAAGAAATACTTGCATTTTGAAAATATTCAGACCTCGCTGGTGTAGATACGAGAAAAGATTTTGAATATTAAAAAAATAATTGCATTTCGAAAGAAAATATTCACTCTTTATTTGCTGATACAAATGAAGCTTTCTCTTAGACAGAAACAAAGCAATTGGAGTTGCCATAGTTGTGGTTCTACTTATAAAAGCAAGTGAAATTGTAAAAATATTTAAAGACAAAGTACGTCGATGTCAAAGTGTTAAAAAAACCCATTTGACGAAATTACCTTCGAGAAAAAGGTCTTTGAAATTTTTACACGTACATCTAAGAACTTGCAGAAATTTTCAAATTTCTAGTACGATCGATGCTCTTCTCGCAACCGCCTCCAAAAAAAAATCAGCAAATTCGATTTCTGCTTTTCTTCTTTCTCTTTTTTCCAAGTTTCAGGTTCAAAATATCCCGTTAATAAGAAAAACATGAGAACCCGCTTTTCGAAATGTTCGGTACAGGGGTCTGTCAGGTTAGTAAAAATGTGTACGCTGTGGATGTCGGGTTATCAAGAATCACGATGTCAAGATCGAGAGGAGTGCTCGTAAAATTGTCGAGTATATCGATCGAGCCACTGGAAAAATATGCATCCGTTGCGGGTAACTGCTGTCAACGCCTGTATGGGCGTACATTGAATGTCTCTCTATTATTAATATGCAGTCGTACGGACGATTAAACGTGGGCTCGCGTCGGCCCAGCCAATAATTATTTGCGGTATAGTTGCGTTGTCCCGATTTCCAAAACCACATTCGCCGCTCCATTCTCAACTGTACCCGTTGCCATTGCGAGCAGCACATCGTTCACCCAATATTATTCTGTTGAATCATCTCATTACTATTCTTTCTACGCGGCAAATCCTACGATTTTCCCGCGTAAACTGGTCACGAGTCCATTTCCCATCTCACGTTCGTCCTTTTCCATCGCGATCGAGTCACAAATCCATTTAACTCTCGACTAACCGTGTCTGGGTCCGTTTAGACCCAGACCCGTTAAGAAAACAACATTTCCTCTTCGTATTGTTGAGGAGTGAATAAATAAGAATTTTAAAAAATGTCTAGAAAATATATGATTATCGAATTTACACGTTTAAATGTTTCTTTTTAATCCATTTGCATCAAAGATGTTCAACAAACTAGATAAAGGATATTTAATTTTGGTCCAAATGGACCCAAGCATAGTCACACATTTAATCGATCAAATCGTCAGTCTTTCAAGACAAGCTAATATCTAAGATCGTTAATAGCGAAGATCGTGATTTCAGTAACGATTTAATTTGATACACTTAAAAATATGTAACACTGATTATTCTAAACGTCGTGTCTGTGACATTCGTTGAAATAATAATGCTTTCATCCGGTTAAAACGACGCGGAAAGGACACCAGCACACGTGGAAACAGCGAAATCAGAGACAATAATAGAAGCTTTTTGTGATCAAGAGTGTCCTTTGTTTATATTCAGAGTGGATTTCCCCCGGCGCGTTTAGGAACGCGTTATTATTCGATGAACGAGCTATATATATTCGCTGGTTCCGCTGTTGCTTTTTCTGTCGTTTCCCGGTTGTAATTCCCACGTTTCATTGTTATCATATATTAAATGATAAATGTTTTTATCACGGGACAGCTCGAACTGGGCCGGTCCTTGTCACCGTTTACACCCAGACTTTATACAAATGATTAATCATTGAAGTGTGTTTATCTGTCTTTAACAAATGGATCATACTGGTCAGGATTCCGCTTCTCTCGGTTTAAGTTTTCAACGTTACTGCGCGAGGTCGTAGCTTCAACAAATTTCCATTTAACCCATTTAACAGTAAAAATGATACAATAATAGCAAATAGAAAATACAAAACTCAAATCAAGGAAAATTCAAGATAATACTTTAACCCTTTGCGGACGGAGCTGTAGACGAGAGGTATCGATTCATTTTACCAAAGTACACACTTGTCTAATGTATGTGTTTTACATTTGATTACATATAGAAAACTAGGTTTACCAAGTTAGTACATTTTATATTACAGTATTTTATGCTATCTTCAAATACACCTTGTGTCACAATAATTATAACGTATATATAAAATTCTTATATACGTAAAAACTATGAATACACGGATAAATTTTTGTACGAAGTAGATGCTGTGTTGGATTCAGTAAAAGACTGACGGTACAGAAAGAAAAGCGCGCTAATTTTTATAAAAATATTGTAATACTTAATTTTTATAAAATTTAATAATGAGAAATAAGATTTGGATTCTGGGAATGTCTGAATCTCATTTTACAGGCTGCATTTTGGTTCTGAATGTATATTATACTATGGATTTATGTGTCTTATTGTTTAAAAGCGATAAATGTGCATAGGCGGTTGTTAAGGTTAAATTTATAGGGCAAAGTCACACAGATTTGTTTAATATTTTATTTGTACACTAATAATCTCTACATGCCGATCTGCACGTGGTGCTTGCCTAGACGGAAGAAGCACTCGTACAATCGAGCATCGATCGAGATCGCTGTAATACCAACCTAGGCGTGAATTATAAGATTAGTAATTCTGACAGCGGCTATATGCCGACACGCGTCTGCAAAGGGTTAAGAATGAAAGAAATATGCACGTCGTTCGCTTCTGAGATCACACTGAATACTGATACTAAATGTGTCTTTTAAAGACACGTTCGGCTTTTAATCATTCTAACATAAACAACTTACTTGCAACATACAGTCTCTTATATAACACGGTTAATATGTTACACACTATATGAATTCGCTTTATAGGAAATCGTGCTATACAGGAATTTTTCTCTCATAAAGTAAGATTTTTGAAATGATTATTCCTATATCAAGTTTTATTTTCTATGTTTTATTAAATAGGGTAATCTTTTAAAAACAAATAGTATATATACTTAGTTGATTGAAAAAAGAATATACTATTAATGTATGTAAAAAATCTTATATTTCATTGAAATTTACTAAAAATGTAATTGTACAGATTTATGTATTATGTTTACTCAAGTAAAGCAGATTGAATTCTTAAATGCAGATAATTCCTGTGTTTTATTATTTGTAATATAAAACAGTAGTCGTAATATTTTTGGCGCGTTGTAGGAACTCGCGTTATATTGAGGTCAACTCGGGTCCGAATGGACCCAGGTACCACTGTGCGAGGGTTAAACGATGCTCTTCATTATTTAGAACAATATGACGACACATCAAAGGAAGTATTATTAATGATGAAACGTTGCAATGTAAATCAGCAAAATAAAAAAAAGCACAAGTGTATATATTATACAAAAAATTACATTTATTACAATAAAGTACAATCTTTACTAAATAAAATGTTTATGGTGTATGTAAATTATATTTCCAATTTTTTCCACCAGGTCTCGATTATCTGGCGGGTCTCGATTTATTCGGGCACTCTCGATCCCGATGACGTCAGTTAATCGAGGTCTCACTGTATTTTCTTAAATGTTCCGTATACGCAATGTTGGGAAGAAATCGGTTAATCATATTCAATGATTCAACAATGGTCAACTCATTAATTAATAGATTCTTCCTCGTTCAGTTTTAAAACTAAAGCACAAGAGACACAGGAGCGGTAATTGCGTGAACCAAAGAAGAAGGTTCGAATAGGAAGTTCAAAGTGTCCAAAGTTTCCCGTTGGTTTTCTTTGTCGCCGGTAGTGTGTTTGTTCGAGCAGTTGTTCGTCCTCAAACACGTTAGCGGGACGAAAAGAAACGGTAGAAAAGCCTTCGCATCGCAAACGAAGCAATTAACAAACACTGCCTTTAATTAGGAGTACCTTAAATCAGTGTCCGCAGCTACAATACGGGTGTTTCATAAACTATGACGTCGCTCGATTTAGCCGAAACCCTCTTCTTCATTTCAACCCTCTTTTCTCCACCGACACAATTACGAACCTCGCTACCCCCCAACAGTCTCTGGTCTCTATCATCCAACAGCCTCTGTCTCCTCATCTAACGCACTCCTCCCTCTCTCTTACCTCCTTTTACCGTGAACAAGCAGGAGCCGTGCAAAAAATTTCTTTAAACGCGCGCTCATTGGTTATGCGCCAATGAGCACTCAAAGAACGAGAGGCAATTCACCAGACTCGTTTCTCCACCCTAAAACCTCTTTCCCTCCCCTCTTCCTCTCTCTCTACACCCAGGCAGGCGTCGTCGTCGTCTGTCTGCCAACTGAGAAGAGAATCAGAGAGGAAGAGTGAGGAGGAGGAGAAGAAGAATCTCCCGCGGAATGTCTCCCGCCGTGAGTTTGACGACGGTTCGCCTTATCGTGGCTGCATTTTAGTCACCCATCGTGCGTCGTCTTTTTTCACGGATGCGCGTCGTACGCGGCTTGCACGAAGGATGCTGCCAATGATATTGCTCTCTCGTTCGCTCTCTGAGTCTCTCGCTCTCTGAGGCTCTCTCTCTCTGATTCTCCCTCTCTCTAAGTCTCTCTCTGCCTGAGTCTCTCTTTCTCTGAGTCTCTCGCTTCCTGAGTCCCTCTCCCTCGTTCTTTCTTTCCCTTACACTCTCTCCTACCCTTCAAGTCTTCCTTTTCTCCACAGGCACTACCATCAGAGGGTAGGAGAGAGAGAGAGAGAGAGAGAGAGAGAGAGAGAAGGAGGAGGCAAACGTGGCACGTACTAATGCCCCGACCAGCGAGTAAAACGAATGATTTGTGAGGGTGGCTTAAGCTTCGTTACCACCGTGTGGCTCTCCTACGCGGAGAGGCAAATGGAGCCGCGCACGCGCTACAGAGTGGGATGGTTACTTTAAAAGGAGGGTGAGCGAGTAGGCGAGCGAGCGAGCAAGAATGGGGGTGCGGCGAGTGTGCCGTGCACTCTCGAGAAAGCAAGTTGGAGACGAGACGAGAGACGAGATGAGACGAGACTCCAACGGTGAGGATTGAAGAAGGAGAGGAAACATCGGTGAACGAGCGTGTGCGATAAAAGAGAGATCTGACGGTTTTAAAGTATAAAGCGGGAAAGAGATGTTGCCTATACCATCAGGGGGTAGAACGGTGGAAAGTGTGTATCAAGGGAGGAAGAGGGTAAGGAGATAGGGTGTGGAAGCGGGAAGCAAAAGGTGAAAGGAGAGAGGAAAGATAGAGAGAGGAGGTTAGAGTCCCGTCTCATCTACTTGATTGCATCGCCCGGATTACAGCCAGGCTTTAACGCACCCCCGCTCCACCGGGACGCCTAGCGTGAAAACAAAAAGAGAAGCAGTCGTGGTACGGTGGAGGTGGAATGGGGGAGGGATGAAAAAAAAAAGAAGAAGAAGAAAGAAGAAGGGAGTAAAGGCCGGCGAACTGCTGCCTCTTCTCCTTCTCTATCTCCATCTCCATCTTTTCCATCCTTCTTTCTCTTCTTCCGTAAGCATCACACCGCGGCACCGGGTGCTCGAGTGAAATTCTCTGAGAATAATTTTCACTTGCACCTCTGCCGTCGTTGTTCAACCCTTCCTTTCCCTCTTACCTTTACCTTGCTCGTCCCTTGTCCATCGTCTTCGTTTCGTCCTCCTTGTTCCCTGGTGTCGTTGTCCCTTACGAATCTCGAAGCTGAGGGAGAAAAGCTTTCTCTCGAATAGAAAATCAGCCGCATGTGAAATCTTGCGACCTGATGTTAATATTAAATAATACACCGCGCGATGAAAAGAGCTTCTTTCCTCTTATTATCCTTTATTTTCTCGGTCGTAATGTTCTTTTGTATTAAACCTTTCAATAAGAGCGTTTCTTGTTCAATTGTCAGAGTCACGTGATATTTGTACGTAGTAGTGCTTGACGTATTATCATGGATAGATGCTCAATTGTTCAACGCGTTGATATTATTACAATTTGTTATCAAAGTTTTTGTTCAATTTGTAGAAACAATTCGTTCACTTCGCCAGAAAAATCATCTTCAGTGAAGCACATGTATACAAAAGAAATTCACTCTTGGAATTTTGGACAATCTCGAAATGATTGTGGTAATCTAACCAACTGAAAGCACGTGTTTCTTCGTATCAGGAATTCTTTTTGATTTTACTATAGGATCTTCTAATAAGAGCGATGGAACTTTAATTTGCAATGAACCGAGAAGTATGGAAGATATTGTATTCATACTATCAAACGCAATCGTGATGGTCATTCATATGGTATTGTGTTTCTTGTGTAATGCCATCTTCCGTACTTTCCGTTTCATTTCAATTCACAGTTCTATCGCTCTTATTTGAAGATTCTACATTTCAACCGATTCGACCAAGTGGCAAAGTGAACGAATCTGGTAAATTAAGGTGAATTCTTTTTTTTCCCTTTCTTTTTCGTGTTTCTCGCGGGACGGAGTATACTCTTTTCATGGTGTCGCGACAGGTAAACACGTCGAATTTCATATGTCACCGGCAAATGTTTTCAATGTTTCTCCGTGCACCGGTGTTTTCGATCAAACTGTTAATCGACGTTCACGTCGCGCGACATATTCGGTTAACTTTCTAGGATTAATTGAATTCAACGCGCTCCCCGACACGTACAAACGTTTCGAAACCTGTGTAGTTCTAATGCTGCCGCCGTGACTGTGTATCCTGTTCATAATTAAGATATACAGGTATAAACGAAAGTTATACCGACGAAGGGATGAAATTTGCGGAGCTCTGAGATGCTACTTTATCAGGTATCTTAACACATTGTCAACCGCGTGCACTTTTTGCGAACGGTGCTTAGAAATTCAACACTCGAGGAAAGAAAATTTGTCAATTTATATTATTCCTTTGTGTTATTCTAAATATATTTACTTCCCTCAATTTGAGGACAATTTTCATTTCTTCCTTATGGACAAATTAAAAAGAAAGAAAGGAAAGAAACTAAACAATACGTGTTGAATATTTCTTTGAGAACTACTATTCCAGTTAGTAGCTAATAACTAGTTAAAATGGCAGAACGTTCAGGAGTACAGATAATTTAAAGTTTACATTAGGTAAATTTTTTAATTTTATAGATAAGAATTTTTCCGAAGATTGTTTTATTAAGATGAATAGAATTGCGGTAAATGATCGTCGCAAACAATAATTAGTATATCATCAATTTACGATACTTAAGTGTAATATTACTGTTGCATGGAAACTGACTTCTGACCATTGTTTCAAATCCCTATCTGCCTGTATTTCTGACACTTTGTTTGTCCCGACAGTTGAAATATGTTTACTTGAACGCCTAACCGATTTCACGATCTCGTTATATCGCGGTCCAAACTAAACCGAATTTCTCAAATGAGGAAATCAACACACTTGCAACAATCTTTACAAAAACGTCCACAGAAAACCCCTCAGATAATTGCCTTAAATTGTTTACCAGCCATCGTAAGTAGGCTAAACAAGCAATTCGTGCAGTTTTAACATTACCCATCAGACACCGTTCCAACAGTTCTATTGTTGCAACGAAGATGGTCGATTCGTAGAAAATGAAGCAGAACCGCTGAAAGGCAGCGTGTTCTTTCGAAACTGTGTGAAATTCGTGCGGACATTTAGGTCGACGTATTCGTGACATCCTTTCCGGGAGACATATCCATTTGCCTAACCGTGGAATTGTTTTCGAGACAGCCACAGTGTGCGCCTTCGTTCGTGTAAATCTGCCCTCTGTTTACGATCAGGAACAAAGATTAAAACAAGCCGCGCGTGCCAAGTAGGACGACATACGGCGTTACAATGTCGTACACGCGAGCAACAGTGGCTGCTCGTTCTCCTTTGGATTTCGATGATAGCACGGAAAATCGATTGTCGTAGACGGAACTGCAATTGCTCCTTCAGTTCAGGCTAACAACTGTTAAATTATCTGTTCTCGTGTCGCGGTGTTCAACACCGTCGTCAATTCAATTACACCGATCGTTATCACGAAGCTTTTTTCTCTGTTTCCTCCCGGTGATTCAACCATTCTCATTAACAGCTTTAATTCACCGCGTTAATGATTCCTCGTGCTACGTTTTTCGTAACACAATGGCTATCTAATTCGATTCTTGGAGAATCTGTAGTCTGTCCATCGAGATAAAGTAGTGGAGCACGTGAATTATGAGATAAGAAGGTACTTTTGCGGAAAATAACTTGTTCACATTCATTGTGATATGACTGCTCGTTATCGATAGAAATATACCTAAATGATGGAATAAATAAAAGTACAAAACAAGCTAGGAGTAATGGTTTTTTATTTAGAAGAAAAGTCACGGTGAACTCGTGGATTTTTATGATTTTCTAAAAATGTTTACACATTGTCTGGTAAATCAATTTTTCCAATATGTCGAAGGAATGTTCAAGTCGTTTTGTTCCTATTTAAAAAAAGATACTCATTTTTAACCAGTTGACTGCGTTCGACGTGTATACACGTCAATCGGAAACTTCATTTCGGCGTGGTTGACGTGTATATTCGTCGTGTAAAATAAAACAATTACCATTTACTGCAAAAACTTAAAATTTCAGTAAATAGTAATAAAAATGTCATTTGGTGGTATGTTTCCTTTATATTATCAATAAGACTGCTACGTATTTTTTTTTTTTTTTTATAAAAGTTTGATTATTCTGTGTTACAATGTACCACAGTGCATAGCTTTTTACAAACTGAGTTAATTGTTTTTCCCAATGCGTAGTGCTACTTTGTGTGGTACCTTGCTTTGCAAAAATACCACACTGAAATCAACTGAATTTCCTAAAATTATTTTTCTTCTTTAATTTTTCTTGTTCATGAATTTCATTACTTTTTGACAACTTTTAAGTGTTTAATAACGATAACCTTTTCAACAACGAATTGTGAATTTTTTGTCGAATAAAAATGTAATCCTTCCTCGTTTTGCTGTACTTTTTTTCGTAAAATTTACAACAAAAGCATCTGCGTTCGACGTGTATACTCGTCATTGCTTGATTTCAATTACGCATCCCGCGAGGGATTTTTAAAACTATTAAGTGATGTCTAAATGTTTTTAACTCCCTGCTGTACTTTGACGAGTATACTTCATGATAACAACTTCCGGCTAAATATGAACATTACAAGTCTGACTCGTGGAATGGAGGTTGAACCAAATATGAACGCGACAAGTGAGACTTATATGTGACATCTTCGCAAAATGTCATTTTTTCCATTTCTGCGAACATCTATCTCGGCTATTTCGGCTACTATTGCGCGCGTTTTCGCGCATCTAATTAGTACGGTAAGGGGTTAAGAATCGCTGTAGGAAACATAGATTGACGGTACCAGTTTATCTCTGAAAACACTCGATTAGTAGCCAAATAGCTGCAGCCGTGGCTATGGAGCACGTGAACGCTTTGTATTGGAAATAGATTATAAACAAAAGTGAGAGACTGTGATTCTTTTAAAGGAACTTTATTTAGCGGCGTGGAAGGACGTCTTAATGGTTTGAATATTGTAAAACAAGTGAGAGTCAAAACCCATAAGTGCGCGCAGAAAGTCTGCTGCCCACCTAACACTTTGATGGCCGCTGTCACGTTTGCATGATTTCGTTCAACCAGCGTTTTTCGGTCAGTAAGAAATAGTAAAGTACAATAAAATGCAAATTTAAAAATCAAAGATGGTCAAGAGCGCATTTATTCTATGTATCTGTTTCTTTTTTCTATTTGTTCGATTTTTTGTCTTCAAACATGTTGTTCAGTCTAAGGTTTTAAACTTGTGAAAAATACTGGCGGCATGTGTAAGTTTTTACTAATAGTAGAGGTGGTCGTCAAAGTGTTAAGAAAAGGAGACCTGAAAAACGTCGGTTTATTTTCCAGGGCCTTAGGTATAAACAGTTACAGACCTATGGACCCAATGACATCTAGTCCGTTCTATTATTCTGACAAGCAGTGTTTGTCATTCATAACACAATTCATTTTTGCTTATTAGCTGACGCGTTGTTATTCGTAACAATCTAACACTTTGCTTATATCTACTGTCTCGTCTCGTTGAATAAACTATAGGAATTGATCACTACCATACATAAATATTCGTACATCTTCCCTTTATTGGAAATTGTAACTCGTCACTGTGTCAACTTTTGATACTTCCTTTTCAGAAGTCCAATTTTTATCAAAGTTATACTGTTTTAAATGGCGTTCGAATATTAATTTCTTTAATAATTTACGTTATTAATTTTTTAGTGTTTGTAACAATTTTTAACTAATTTTTTAGTGTTTGTTCATGTTTTGTAACAATGTTATTATACATTCAGTATGTATCATTTGGCTAAAGTGGCTGATTCTCTAGAAACTGATACCAGTCCCTCGATGTCATTCTGCTGGTGTGTTTGAACATCGAAGGAAATGCCGAGGATCGAACGTTGCGAGTTTAGGAACAGCTGCGTCTGCATCCAGTCTAACAGCTGGATGAAAGCTTGCATCCGAACTTTAGTATGTCATGCTATATAATACGATGATACTCGTGTTGAAAAAAATCTGCAATGTTTGGTATCCAACATTGGACAACTTCCGTTAGATTTTACTTTAAATACAGATTTTAGCAAAAATTCGTAGTAAAAGCAAGTTTTGTAAATTTATTTTTAGATTAATTACTAACAATTTGGAACTAAGTCTTTTAGGGAATGTAAAGAGAAAGTCTTAAAGTACAAAAGTAATTTTTTTTATTTAAATTTTTCTTATTGTTCGTCGAGTATTAAAGCAAGCCTTTGGATCCTCTTTGTTGGTGAAAATATTGTTGGTGTGCAGTGTAGCATCTGTCACAATCATCAGATTACGAAACTTAAGAAGTATTTTTATAGTTAGATAATTTATGCTACGATTGAATCTATTTTTGAAAGAGAAATATGAAAAATTAGAAAAATTCTAGCGCTTAGACGAGAAATTTGCTTTTTTCTGTAGATAACTTGAGATTATTTTATTAAAATAGATATAAATTCAAAATAAAATTAAAATTTCAGATTCAATCTCTAGAGAAATTAGTGACAATATGAATGAGCTTCGTCTGAAATTAATGAGTGTATTCGTCAATTGATCATATCCTCCAAGTATCTTCTGCTTTTTAATATTCTTTACATACACTTTTTCTTAATTTCATATTTTTGCACATATAGTTGTATATTTATCGGTACTTTAAAAGTCTTTGACTCACTATCGCCGATGTAATTCGTATATTTCTTGAAAAACTTATCTTATCAATCATTTTTCAACTCTGACGCATCTCCCTCAGTAAACTGTAACGTTCTTATTTTTTGGAATTTCATTTTCAAATTTTAGGAGTATATTTTTGAAATGCTTCCTCGATTTATTAACAAAATTGCAATTTTTTGAACCTGTTACACGAGAATCTCCTCTGAAAGTTAGACGATTTAATTTTCTATTTTCTTCAATTATTTTTCATTCATCTTTCAACATTGTTTATATGCGATTTTTTTTTATGTATTGTAGAAAATTATTATATGAGTGATTTATATTTTCACTAACACGTTCGAACGATGAAACATAAAACAGTGTTACTAAATGGATATCCCACCGTGTTGAGGTTCGATCGATATTTTACGACTTGAAGATTCAAAATAAAAAAGGGGAAAAGGAAGGAAACGTGTATTTTGTGCGATTTATCTTTAATGACTGTTGCTAAAGGAGACAAATGCGTACTATGTGTATAACAACGTAGCAACGCGGAAATTACAAACTCCAACACAGCAGTAATGATCAATTTGTATTGTATAGTGTTTGCGTTAATTTGACGTTAACGTTTCATAAGCGTTAGAGTGAATTTAGGAAATAGAGTGTATGTAGTTTGAAAATTTATTATTACAATAATTGTAGAATTTGATGTAATTTTTAAAAGGATTGAACAACCAGAAATTAAAAGTAATTGGAATGTATACTTTGTTTAAGAGGAATGACCAACTGTTATTTCATTTTAAACACATTTATTTTTTAAATTACGCGCAACAAATTGACGCAGGTTACAATCCACCAGAGTACAAGCAGCAAGTTGCAAAATGCAAAAAAGAAGCTAAAGCGCAGGTCCATTATACTAATCATAATAATATAATTAATTTCCAATTACAATTAAATTGTTCTCTTCAGAATTCTTCCTTTGGCACAAAAAAAAGGCACTTTGCGTGTTTTCATAATACGTTACGTCACGTAACGTGTAATTTACTTTCAGTATTTTATACTTCATTCAACTTCGAACCACTCACAATGCAAAATTACGTAGGAACATTTTTAAACACGAGATTTGCATATCATAGATGAGACGAAGGAAGCATAAAATTTGAAAGAAAAAAAAAAAAAGAAAATGTTCTAAATGGTAGAAAATGTGTCAAATAACTCAACTTTGTTCTTTTCTTTTTGTTTTCATCGAATCGATAAATTGATTCCGCTCGCTAAACCAACCGCGAAAACTGTTTCGACATCGAACGTGTATGACCTTTCTTTCTTTTTTTTCCGGGCGCTCGAGCGCGCAAGAACGTTAACAAAAATGACCCACAAGTTTCAAATCGACTAAATGTCACGGCTGGTCGCTTCGCAGGGATTCCTCAGTTGTTCGACAGCGGGCCACGCTTTGTCGACTCGATTCACAGCTGAAATCACATGGCCGGAGGTGCCATTATGCGTCCAACAACGTGGATAATCATCTAGTTTTCTCTCCCTCTAACCTTGTTCACCCACTTTCGCTCTCCTCGCCGCTCTTTCTCACACTTGCCAATTCGTTCATTCACTTTTTCTCTAATTCTCGCTCTTTCACACGCTAATATTTTTTTGTGGCACTTATGCACTCTCTCGTATATTTACTTTCTCTCTTCGCGGCTCTCTCGCGCGAATACTCTCTCCTCCTCCCTCTCTCTCTCTCTCTCTCTCTGCCGCGCGGTCTTTCTCGCGTTCTTTTCCACGCGCGCGATTTCTCTCTCTTACGCGTTCTCTCTCTGCCGCGTTTGCTCTCTCGCGTTCTCTCTCTCTCTCTCTCTCTATCTTTCTCTTTCTCTCCCTCGCTCTATCTCTCCCTTTCTCTCCCTGTGTCTGTCTCTCTTCCTCTCCCCTTTTACCATCTCCGCCCCGCTTTCCCTCCAACGCTACCCATGCAGCGTTCCGCGATAAAAATGTGAAGGTTCGATCGTCGCAGGTTCAGCAACAGCTGTGGCTTCGTTTCGAGCCGGGCCAACAGCTGGTGCGAAAGCTCGCGTGTAGGCACGTGCACCGGCGTTGTCCAACTCCTTATGCACATTTATGGCAGATGGTGACCTGATCGTCGTGAAATGCGCTGTCCTTGACGTCTTCGCTTCGTTGGAGTATTAAACTGATGTGGAACACGTTACGCTGCCTATGTGTAATTCGAGGCTAACCGATGCTTTTTCCTCGATTACCGGCTGTGTAACGCGTTTCTGAACAAACTACCATATGTCAAAACGTTGTTACGACATTTTTGAAGGACTTTCGCTTCTACAGAGCAGAAGACGCTATCTCGTTTGCATGCAACTTCTTATCCGACGAGTGATCTCGTTCCGGCTGGTGAACGTTACGTGCTCAGATAGGGCACAGTTGTTCAATACTTTGTTCTCTACGTTTCTTTTTTCTTTTTTTTTTTTCTTTTTCTTTGCTAGAGTGGCTTAGTTCCTGTTGCCGCAAATTCCGGTACAGAATCGGTAAGATACAGTTGATAACGGTCGTATAACACGCGTAATGTAAAGTACTAACTAAAATTGGCGCGAAATTTGTAACAGACTGTACATATCTGTACACGTTGTTTGTTAGGACAAACGTGAACACTGTTTTATAAAGCATAACTCGATAACCAATTGATTAATCAACTTCGAACAGAGCTTATTTTATTTGTTGAACATTCCTCCAGGAATTTGATTTTTTATTTAGTAGACTTTTTCAATGAAAATGAACTCAATCTATTTACCGGAAAAAGTTAATTTTTGCGATGGAAACTAATGTACACTTTGCTTAATTGTTAATTATTTTTGACGGAAATAGGTGTAATCTCGGAACGTGTTACCTAACTTTAAGCAACTTTTTCAGATGTTAGATTCTGACGATTGTAACATGTGCTACATTGCACATTAATAATAGTTACATCGTGGAAGAGGATAACCAACAGTTACCCACAATTTGATATAACGATGAAAAAGGATTGACCAAAAAAATTGTTTTTATAATTTACGAATTTATCTTTGTGTCCATTAAATTTAAATTTTTTATCCTTCACAATTTTCTTCGCAAAAATATACAAAAGTAATATTTAAAAATGACGAATTAAGCCACTAAGTTATCAATATTCGAAAAATTAGATGCATTCTTCAATTTACCGTATATAACTTTCTTTGAAAGCACAGATTTTTCTTTGTGTATGGAAACATCGTTGTATCACGTTTGATGATGATCTCATCGGCTTGGGAAATGTACACTTTTCAAAGATATCATTAAATACTGTTGCTAAAGTATCGTGTGTGCGAATAAGTAATATTCGAAAGAAATGAGTGACATATTTACACGACTTTGAACACGAAGGAAAATAAATGAGCCTCCATAGTGTCAGAGCGTCGAAAAAAACCTCGGACGAAATCTTTATAGTGATGAACCGTTCAAAAGGATAATATAAACCAGTGTTCTTCAACCGCAGGTTCGCAAATATTTTCTGCTGATCCAGATTTCAGCTGATACCAAATTTTCTAACAAAGATGCAGCAGCAAATGTCTCACTAACTAAAATTCCTAATTTTATAACGTTAGATTTTACATATTGTCGATGAGAGACGTGAATCGGCGTTTTTCATTTGCCAAACATTGAAAACTGGAGACACGAATCGGCGTTTTTCATTTCTCAAGCGCAGAAATCGTGATATATTTGAAAATTCTGCTCGGTACAACATAAGGGACAATGTTTTAATAACTGCTACACTAAAAAGAACATTATTAGCATCATCGATAACACTGTCCAACAAATTTTGAGCTTCGAAAAATTTTGCAATATCCATTGCAATGTAGTGATCTCTGTAGAGTTTCTCAGCCTAAACAAGATCCGAAAGCAGAGTTTCTATGTCACCCTCAGTTTTTGAAAAATATAGGTTTTTGTAAAAGCACACGATTTTGGGGAAGAATGAAGTAGTATATGAAAAGTATAAATATCAAGTAAGACGAAAAGATTTTCATATCGGCAAAAATAAATTTTCATATCAACGAAATATAAAAAATGTTTTTCACCATGCAACGATTATTACCGACGGATATTTTCTCGACTTGCTCGAATTCAAAACCGTTCCGATACACTTTCTGAGTGGTTTCTTCATAAGAGATGTCTACAGAATCCGATACTGTGTCCCAAATTTATTCTAGATAAAGAACTTTTCCTAAAAATGCAAAAGTATTGCGCAGAGGGCATACACATCGGCTCTTTTTTAAACTTCGATGGTCATTTACAACCATTCAAACCCACAAAATTTAATAACTGTATACATTAAGCTATTCAGGATTCTCTTCTCCATATTTTAAAACTAAATCGAACTTCCTAGAATATTAGGTTTTCACGTAGTATCTCATTTTTGCCCAAAATCGGGTATTTTTAGAAAAATCCATATTTTTCAAAAACTGAGAGTGATCGAGCAATTCTGCTTTCGAATTAATGTTTAGACTGAGAAACTCTACAGAACTCACGCAATAAATATTGCAAAATTTTCTAAAGCTCAAAATTTGTTGGACAGTGTAATTGTACCAACCAGTTGTTCTAATAAAAAATTTCGTTTAATAAAATATTAACATTGCTTTGAATAAGCGCGTCTATATTTCACATATATACCGAAAATGTACGAGAACTGAGAGTCGATTCATTTCGCAATATACCGTCAACAATGTGTTAACCCTTTGCGCTCCAATGGCGCCTCGACGGAGACATTCGTAACATACATCATAAATCCGTTCAAATTTTATTCATATTTAAACAAAGCAAATTAATCAAATAGAGAAAGGTAAATAAATTCACAGAGGTGTATAATTTGTTTCTCTTTCAAAGTGAAACTTTTTCGGTTTCCAAACTTTCATCGCAGAAGTGTGTTAAAGTTGATAAATCGATCGTATTAGAACATTTTCTTGGAGCGCAAAGGGTTAATGAACAAAAGATTGTCTACATTGTTTTTTCTTTGTTCACCTATTTGCCCTAATTCGCAGGTGTAAAACAAAGCTGAAAAACGTTGGTATAGATGAAAGCCGTTACAATGGCGTACAGTAGTTAAAAGGTTAAAAGAATATATGAAAATCCTACGATTTTATTGCTGTTACACAGGAATCCGCTCTTAATAAAAACGTATCGATAAAAAAGAAAGAAATAAATATGCACCAGTAAGCTTCAGTCACGATTGATACTCCTTTCCTTTTATTCCTCCTTTATCTCGGAACGTTTCGTAAATATGCACGCTGACACTCCATCGCTTATGATTGAAATCGCTGCGCTGTATAGACGAGAGGATTGCGTTTCTATTAAAAGCATTAGCAACGCCGTGGCAAGCGGATTAAGATACGATGGAGAACCGTATCGAACTGGATTCCCTTTCCTTTAACATTGAAATCAGTCGATGGGTTAAGTTTCTATCGACACATTTAGCAATCTTTTAAAAAGACAATATCAGAAGAATTGTTATCTCTCGACGAATATAACAAGGATATGTACAACGTGTGCAATGCGTAACCTGGTACACATTCTCAAAGGACATAATCGTTGGACAGGCTTTCACGAACCCTCGTTTAAATATTTATATTGATCTTAACCTATTTCTCCGGCAGCATGACGTTGCTATAGCGCGCCTGTCCTCCAGCGCGCAACCTATTTTCCGTTGAAAAGGGCCCGTTGCATTTTAAATTCCCCCGCGGATCTGTTCGCTTTCATAATTCAAGCGAAAAATCGTGCCCTGTTCTCCGTTGTACGTTAAACAAACTTCCCGTAGTTCCTCTTATTGGTGACTACGTTTCGTCAAAGATCCATCGTTTGTATATGAACGACATTCTTGTCATGTCGAAAATGTTGGCTCCTTTGGGAACAGATTTTGAGAGAAAGAGAGGATAATCAACCGAACAATTATTTACGACCAAACCGAGTGGTTTTTAACCTGTTTTGTCGTCCATCAGGACTTCCGTGTAGAGTATACATAGTGTTTTAGTGGATTTTTGGTACAAGTAGCAAGGGAGTGACTCTATGTGCATAAATAAGTCGAAAAAGAAAGATTAAAATTTTTTCATATCTGGTTTCCTTTCCGAATAAGTCAATGTTGAAGATCTGTCGAGTACACTTCTATATGATTTCACGTGTTGCTTGTGTTGCTGTTCTGCTTTATTGCATTAGGTAATACTAAGAGATGAACGTTGAAAAGGTAACGTGGCTGAACCACCGCGTTTTCCAGACTTGACACCAATGGATTTTTACTTACGGAGCCACATTAGGTCCCTTGTCTGTCAGGAGGAAAATATGAGTAGGGAACAGCTCAAAGAGAGAACACTTTCTGCATTCGAGCGCTTGAAACAGGAAAATACTCTAGAAATCGTTTACAGGAGTGTAATATATAGAGCATAATTACGTTGGTAAAAAATGAGGACCTTTTTAACAATTTGTAAATGAATAAAGAAAATTCTTAATGAAGAAATCGTTTTATATCGATGTTTATTCTTTGATGTTACTAAATTACTGTTTGCAAAATTTATACATCTTCAATTAAACGACGAGCCACTCTCTGGCCGAGTTTCTTTGATAAACGATGTCATTGTTCTTCATTTATTGCAAAATAATCCGCGAATTTGAACTGAAGAAGTTGCAGAGAAACTTAACGTCGATCAGATTACATGAAACAATGTAAATTATATAATTGTCTAATAAACAAATTTTACATTTCAATAAATCAAGTTTAAACGAAACATTTAGTTATTTATTTCGATATGAACCATTCTGTTGCTAATAATTATATTTAATAAAAACTATATTTATTAATATAATTGACATTTTATTATAATTAGTACAAAAGAGAACTAGAATGTTCGTAATGAGATTCAACAACAGTTTTTGCCACGACAAACTCCTGCCAGATTTTCAGTTCATTCTAATTTCAGTGTATTTTGAAGGAAATATCGTGGCAGATTTAACAAAAATCGACGAGATAATGAGAAACGATTATTATTCAAATAAAATCACATGCTATTGAATTTTTAGCAACATTTCGTGTTTATGTGCGACAATGATCCCAAGCAAACTTTCAGAATATGTAAAACTGATCTGGAACAGTTGCAACAAAGTGGAGAGCTAAAAATTAATACAATGGCCACCTTAATCACCAGATTTGAACTCCATCGAGAAATTATGGAATAAACTAAACAGAAATATTAAAAAAATATGTGAACACATTTGCAGCGAACCTGAATAGAAATCCAGGAAGAAACTTTTGAAAAACACATCGCAAGACTGTCAGAATTAGTTCGAGCCGTGATCACGAAAGGAGAAAATTTCAAACATTTCATGTACAATTTTCAATACATTTAAAAATTAAAATAACTATATTTAAACAAGTAATCTGCAAATAATCGTTTAATTTAATAACACGAATATTTAGGAATGGTAATCTAAACGTGAAGCTCAAATTGGAAGGTCTCCCATGACTTATAAACGTGGATGTACACGTTTGTATACAAACGCACAGATAGCTTAGCGTTTGTTCGTAAGAAAGCGGGCGGCGTTTCTCGTTGAAAAAGCCACGATTCCGCCTTGCAGCCTGGTATCGAGGGTTCGACCGTTCCAGTAAAAGATCTTATCGACTAATTGGAGCACCACGCGACCGGTAATAGAAGGTTCCCCTACCATTCTATTCTCTTTCGAGGAGGCGGTGTCTCCTTAACTTTCATACAGCATACCATCGTCTTCTAACCCTGATCATGAGGAGAAGCGACAGCTACCCAATTACGATCTCTTCTTCTTTTCGCTGGAATCACCGGTCTGGCTAGATCTACGACAGTGGGGGAAAAAAAAAAACAAGAAAAAATATTCGGTTAGGTTACATCGATTAGGTTAGAGGATGGTTGCATGTGGGAAAAGTTGTCGTTTGTTTATTATTGCCTTTGAGCCTTTTCCTTCTTCTACTTCGCCTTTTCTCTCGTTTTTTCTTGCTTGCCTTGTACGCCTCTTCGGAGGAGGATACCGACGGCTTCCTGGTGAGATCGTATCGATTAATTAGAGGGTCGAACAAAGTGTCGGTTGGCTTTAGCGAGAAGGAAACGATACCGTGTACAGTTTAATGGCTATGCTTTCTGTTTCTTCCTGCCTTCTCCCCTCGTTTTACCAGAGACTTGGCTTAGCGTCGAAGGATGACTTTGGTCGTGCTTCATAGACTTTGATAAACCCGCATAGTTTGCTGAGAATTTAGTTTCTATTCGGTGCTCGATATGCTTATTGATCGGTGAACTTAGTCGTAGTTGAAGCAAGTGTCGAAGAAAATGATTGGATAACGTTGAAACTGTTCAGATTGGGAATCGATTACCTATGATCAACGAAGATGTTGGAATCCAATTGAGAAAACAGACACTGATTGTATTGTAACAATATATTTGATTTAGCCATAAGAGTCTTTATAACAACTTGATTTGTGTTTAACACGCTGAGGTTTCGAATTTTACGAGAAAAATTTCAGAAACTGTTACCATTTTCTTTTTAGTAATTTTTTCCGGCTTTTATTAATCATATGATAGGAACTCGTTTCTCTTCAGCTCTCTAATTTTGAAATTCTGTACATTGTATACCTATTTTTCCAAATACCCGCCAAATTGACAGCTCAGCTAATTTCATAGTTAATTGTAATTAATCTGCTTCATTTTTTAAATTAGTACTCCAGTAAAAAATGCAAAAGTAACGGAAAAATAGATACTAAATAAAAATTATAATGCTGTGGAAATATCTTTACTACTCGCACCCAATGTTTTAAACATGCTCGAGCAGTGCAATCAAACGAATCTATGGTGGATATTTGTGTTAAGCGTAAGAAGAATGTTTGTGAAAAATGTGTACGTAAAAATGAGCGTTTCTACACAAAAGTGAATTAAATAAAACGATTTCCTTTTTTTTAAATGCATACTTTATTTGATCAGTCAATTTGACAGGTGTTCGTAGAAATAGGTGTATAAGAAATGTCCGTAAACTTAGTGTTATAATCAAAAGGATTCATTCTAAAGTGTATTCTCCATTATTAGTGGGTGTAGAAATAAATTCTTTCCGGATTTTAGGTACATTTAAAATCTTATTTCGAAAAAATCGACACAGATCAGCCGTGGAAATAATTTCCATTACTAATATATTGCTATTTTTTTTTTGTTTATTAACAGTTTGAGAATATCGTCGCGAATATTTTAATTTGAATAATTATGCAAAAAATTAATCTTTACACCTGATAAATGCTACTTGTTCTCATTTAAATGGTAGCTTATCAATTCCAGATTCCTAAAAATTTAACGATTTCGATAGAAAAAGAATTTTCAACGAACTCTCAGACCTGCTCGTCATTACCAAAACTTTTTCAGAATTTTTTCTTAGATAAGCTTTGCTGTATGAGCTTGAAAAATAAATAAACTGCTGTGTTGATCTTAGTATCGTTTTCGAAGTGATAAATTACAAGGAGACAAATCTGAACTATAAGAAAGATATAGTAAAGCTATCCATTCGATATCCTTTATTTTTTCACAAATCAAAAAAGCAATATATATATTATCGTGAAAAAGAAATACACCTTCCACGTTACCAAATGCTAGTAAAATATTTACTTCGGTGATCAATTAAATAAATAAAATCTTCCACTGATACCAACCTTGTATCTTTTTTTCTCTTTTCATTCAACCCAGATATTGCGAATTGACACCGCAAGAAATTGCTTTAAGTTCATCGCTCGCAGAAAAATCACAGTAACATTTTTCGATATCTAATAGAACAAACCCATGAAGTATGATCGTTTAAAACTGATTGATATAATATTCTATAATATTATAATATACGTTCTACAATATTAGCAAAAATTCTTACAAATTGAACGTATTTCTACCCATCGTTAGATAACTCGGTTATAATGATCTTTCATATTTCCTCAGTGTTTCCCTTTCTCCGTTTCTTCTCTACCTCTAGCGAGGGAGCACATAAAGAAGCTACTGTTTTCTTATACATTACTGCTCATTATTTCAATATGCTTGAAAACTTTTACCAACCTCGGATGTTTACGGTGTACCGGCAGAAACAACGATGAAAACAATTGTAATTTAATTACGTCTGCATACAAACGAAATAGAAACACAATTTTCCGCTGTTCTGTTTTTTTTTTTTTTTTGTTTAATTTCCTTACTCTGACACTCGTTGTACCGTGTAAACTGAACGTTTGATTCCTCGTTTCACGTTATCTCGCTTTATGAATATTTTCTTTAATTGTATACACCAGAATAATAATTCTGATGATAGCTGAATTATTAACGAAAGCAAGTAGAGGAGGGAGAAGTAAAACTTCTTCCGCCATCTGCCGAGCTGAAAAGTTGATCGTTAGAGAAAAGTGGAACGTTCAACGATTACGTGGACAACTAAATTTCAGTACGAATACGTTCAGCTTGGATAACTGAAATACATTTGCACGAGACTTGGTAATGAACAACGTGGTAAATATAAAGTGTACAAGCAACGTATAACTTTTTACCTGTTCGTTTCTTTCTTTCTTTTTTCCTTTTTTTTTTTTACTTTTCTTGCTGTTCGTACCTGTCTCTCGTTGCTAGTCGAATGCAAACCAGCATTCTGTTCAGGTATTATGCGTTTTTGTACGATACTCGACGGCAGTAAGTTGCGCGCATTGGTCTCATGGCTGTAAGTAAACAAACTCCGAGGATTATCTCAGGGACTCTGGGAATTTGCACGTCGCTGTTTCTAATTCTATACGTCTCCTGGATTGGAAATAGTTGCGTGCAAATAAAGGCCGCGGTAGACAGGAAATACGTATGAGTAACTGAACTATTCGGTCACGTCCCGCATCGTTATGTCGTACGTTGAGACAGAAGACATATCGGGGTCTTGAGCTTAGATACACGCGTCTCATCAAAGTTTCGCTGGATGGTTTAGAACAATTCGAGATTAACACTGTGATTCCCGAAATTTCCTCTTCAAATGCATTAGAATATTATCTGTCTCGTATTTCTGTTTATCTTACCTGAGATTTTAACAAATGACGTAAAACTATATTCGTTTTCAATGCAATATTCGTATTTTAACTCGTGTTTGACTCATCGTAAGATTTGTCTATCTGTGCATCAGAGAATTAACTTTTTTTTCGTTAGATCTTCATTCTACAGTAAATAAACAGTACTATGATCACTATGGGACTTGCAATTTTTGATAAGAATATTCTTCGGTAACTATAGGAACAAGGAAATGGTATTATTAATCGAAGGACTGAGAATTATAATGGTATAAGTCAGAGAGTTACACGAGAGTTCTTCTTGGTATATTTTTGTTCATTAATGCATTTAAAATCTGAGGTATAAGCTCTATGTAACGTATGGTTTCTTCGTAACATTAAAACACCGGAATACCTGAAGACAAATCTAAGATTGACTAACGAAAACCAATTGTGTCTCCATACTCAGAAAAGTGATTCGATTCTCCGTGCTTCAGAAATTAACCATTCTCCTTTTTTTCCTTTTATTTTTAATTTTTATACTTTGAATCACTCATGATTGCCTTCGTTATTTCGTCTTAATCGTAATAAGCGAATGATAGTTTTAGGACTTGAAAAGCGTGATTAATACAAATTCTTAAAATTTTCATCTTCTTCACTATGGTTCTCAGCCTGTCGCTTAATAAAAATTCTAGATAGAGTTAGGTTAATTTTAATAGTATGCTGATCCCATTAAAAAAAAAAAAAGAATAGAAGAAGAAAGATAATCTTGAAGTTTCTCATGAAAATTTCGCGAAAGTTTTATATATAAAATTTTCCCATATTATTATAAATAGCTCCAAAATTCTATGTGAATAAAATTTCTGCATCATCCAGTATATCCCACGAATCTTCCAGCCTTATTAAAGAAAATAAACATGCTTTTCATATTTCCACTACTTCTCAGTTGCAATAGTCTTCATTCCGAACTCCCGTTTCTTTTTCATCCAATTTGAAACAATTGTATCGTTACCTCTTATAAAATGTTATTTTTCATATCGAGAAATAGTTCTCTCGGTATTCATGCTTCCGCCTTTAACCTCGTTTCCTTGCTAAATAAAGAATCCCGAAGTTACGTTCGAGAATCAACGAGCAAGACAAATACACTGTATCGAGTTCCCTGTTCAAATTGGAGGTATAATAACGCTTTTCCCTGTGTTCCCTTTAATATTACTTTGCGCCGTGTAATTTGCCACGATCAAGCTCTATTGTCAAAGGGAGGAAAAGTATTGAATTACGTTCGAGAAGCAAATTGAGGATCCTAAGCGGGTTTATAAAGGTCCCGAATAAAAATGTGCGGAGCGCAATACTCGAAAAATCCACTCGTTCCCGATCGTCTGTTCCCCTTCGAATAATACTTGCCTGATATCCTTCCTCAAGCTTTTGTGACATTTGCTCCTGGCGCACTAGCCCTTCATCGTCTACCTCTTCACGTACGTGTATGAACCATTGATAAGAAAAAAAAGTGAGTGAAATTCTATCGGAGCGTCGGTGGTGTCGCCGATTCTGAAGCTCGAACACGTCCTCTCTCATAAGACTCAATGCGGAATAAGTATCTTGCTGATCTTGCTGACCACCGTAGAATTCCACAGAGAGAATGATCTCACCATCGAATATATCTATCTGAAACTATATATCGTAGAGAAAGGTGATAGACTTGTCTATAGAGTTTTAAAGAAAAGTATTCAAGACTTGAACACCAAAATTATCAACGTTAAATGTATATATCTAATTTTATCATACACTTCAATTTTATGGATATTTGAAAAATGTGCTTTTATATGCAATTTCTTTTTTATAATGAAAGAAATATATCGGATAATTTATTTTTAATTAAGAGATATATGAAAATATGTTTTTTATTTGAGATATTTAACCCATTTGCATCCGTAAGCGAAATATTCAAGTTACGACTGTCGTTTATCGTCAAACGTCTAAAAGTTTACGAACTTCTCGTGAATAATATATAATAAAATTCGGCGCTTTTAGTGCATTATCAGCAATAAGATTTTTCTCTTTAATTTATTATTATACATAATTTCTAAGCAAAGCTGAAGGTAAAACACTGGTTGATGCGCGGTGATACGGACCAATTGGCTATTGAACGTTTCTGATGCAAATGGGTTAATATCTACCCCTTACCTTGTAATGACAAGTCACATTCATGGTGTAGATTATAGTCAAATTGTAACAAAAGAAAGATTATATCTCTATTAAATTTGTATTCTTCCCCTAACATTAGCTTCAACTTAAGGCTGGTGATTACTAAGTACAAATTGTATAAAATATTTTTACTTCCTTTTATTTAACACTGCATTCAACATATCAACATATGTAGCGATTAAAAAATCGTATAGCAAGGATTTAAAATAATGTTTTTTATATAATTCGTACATCGAGCACATTTTCTTGCAGATAGATCTTATTTGGAATATACACTTTCTACAAACATATTTCTTACATTAAAAACAACAATTAAATTCGGTTTGTTTCTGTTGTACAATCCAATTTGACAGGATTTGTGTGTATTAGAAGTTTATTTTAAATTGCTTCAAGTGTAATTTATTGAGCTACATTTCTGTTGTGTAGAAATTTTTCAATGACAGAGGTAAACATTTTTGAGATAAATAACGGCGAAAGACAAACTCGGTTACGTGTATAATTTTGGATTTTTGTTCAAAGAAACAAATGGCGCCAAAAGGCGCTGTTCACATTCGAAGAGTTAAATAATGTAATTCGATTTTTTTTTCAGTCTATCCAAAAACACTATTGGCAATGATTCATTTGACATCTCGAGTACTTCTTCGTTAAAATACTCTCATAAATAGTGATTTCATTTTTACGAGACAGCTAACTTAACATCGAAGTCACGAAATAATTTATCTTCTTAACCCTTTAATATTTCTCCGTTAAAAACCATTATTAACGACAAAAATATTCAAACACCATGCCTCCAAATTTCCCCTTAACGACGATACTCGTTCCATCATTTTCTTCTATAGAAACTTCTACATTCTTCACACTTTTTGCTCATTACGAACGATAATATCGTGGATATCCTTCAGGATTGGATAGATTTTTCTTCTGCAGCTCGGTAGCGAGGACAGAAGCTCGTATTCAGGTAACATGAATTGCTCGAGCTATTGTAACCTCTCCTTCGTTTCTTCTCGTGAACGTCAATGGATCGCGGTTTGACTTGGTTTGATTAATCTAAGAATGTAATCTTAGCTACGCGTGTTGCAAAAATTTGATCGAATACAGAAAAATTAGTGTGAAGATTTTATTTAAAAATTCAACTTCAGCAGATGGTTGAGAATTAAGTTTGACATTCAAGGAGACACTTTAGGGAGTTAACGTTACTATCTGTTTAGTAAATAAAGATGAAATTATTTCTATCTTCCTAGATAGATCTATCATTCCATCAAATTTCATTGAAATCTGTGAAAGCTAGTCTCGAAACTTTCCTTGTCAATTATACTATACTACGTAATATTATCTTTGACTTCCTTTTTATTTTTTCACTCTCTCGGTCATCCTGCGAAAGGATATTACCATTTTAGAGGGGCGCGATGCAACGATAATGCAGAATTGCATCGCGTACACGCGCGAAATTACGGTTTCAAGGATTCGCAACGGACGAGAGATTGTATTGAAATGGAAAAGGGGGGCGGAATATCTTGCGGCAGAGCCCGCCGTTCCGATAACAGGCTACTCGTTTTTATTCACGGGTCGTTAAACCCGAGAAAGAGAGCACGTACGAAATTGAGATTATTACGGGATTAAAGAGGTATAAACAACCGCGTTACGTTTTTAACGCTGCAAGCAGCGGAGGATAGAGAGCTCGTGCGCCCAGATGCTTGTAAAAACATCGAGAACACGTAAAAATGTTGAACATCCACAGGAAGGTATTTAGCGTTCTAGATAAGCTGGGAATAAACTGGAAATACAAACAGCGAGTGAATTCACAGCTACCTTTGAAATGATCAATTTCTTCGTTTATTGTGTAATGTTCATTTTACTATTTTTTTATTTTTTTTTTTAACGGCTGAAATCGCCTTTGTCTTGGATTATTAAGATACGTTTGATTCCAGAATATGCTTGATGTTGTGTTTATTAAGTGTTTAGGTTGAACGAATGAGTATCCTTACAACTATATCGATTATGAAAAACTGCTGACTTTTTTTTTTTATTTGATGATTTTATTTGATAGTTTTTTCAAATGGGAATTGATTTCAGTATATGAAATTATGACAGTAATAAGAGACTTGTGATAATATAATTATGACGGATAGGTATGATTATCCAGAAGTGTGAGATCGTTGAACAAATATTTATGCAAATGGATTGAATCGGCGAAAGATGCTTGCTATTTGTGAAACGAAGTTTCCTGGTGCTGTTTACGATTATTCAATATTTTTGAATTTTATTCTTATTATATAAGCTTGAATTGCTAGCGACATAGTTTAGTTAATTATGATAGAATTGTTTTCCATTACGAAATGTCATTTGTTGTAGTATAGGATTATGTATTGTTAGTTCAATTTATGTTAGTATGTATATTATATTGTGATACAAATTTCTCGAAATTGTGTCAAATTACTATGTTACACTAATATTCGTTGCTAGCAAAAATGTGTAGTTTGAATATTCATGGTATCTATAATGCTCAAATTATTCATATTCATAATATGTTAAATATTTAACAGGTATGATAATGTAAATTTATTATGATAATATGAACTAGTCGTTAGAAATATCCTCTAACAAATCATATCTTGCTAAACATGATTTAGTTATATTTCTTACAAAAATGAAAGTGGAGATTCGAGGATAATATTTTTATATAACTAAAACAAAAAGATTAAAAGATTATATTTACATCGATGTTACGTATGCGTTCTGCTCGAAACGTATTAGTGTTTAGTTTAGTGCGCTCCCCTTGGATAGTTACCAAGCAAGGGGTAAGCGAGTGCATTCTATTCCCACGGAAATCTAACGTTCCCCACCACCAAAAAACCTTAGTTTTTCCGTGTATAAAAGGGTATAATTTTCAACACTCTGAGGCAGTCTCGAACTCAGTTTCTGAACAGAACGTTACTCTGTCCGACAGAGTATTGACACGAGCAAGATCGGGTACAAGTCCTCTTCGAGCATGCATACGTCGCATACGTATTTCGTAAGTGTCAATCAGACGATACTGTTTACGACTCTTCCGCACTCTCACCGCGTAAAGTCGAGAAAGAAGAGTCTTACCGAGTCAAGAATCGACTAACTATTAATATTGTACTAAACTTCATTGTAGCAAGATTCAAGTCACTTGGGTATCAAATCATTCCTTGTAATTATAATAGAATATAGTAATATAGAGTCATACTCGTGTCTATATTCAATTCAACCCATCCTGAATAGTATAGTAACGTACCAGCTCAACCCACGACAGATATATCTTTACCGCTCGAGGTATATATGTGTATATTAACAATTACGACTCGCGAATTCCAAATACCTTCATATCCGGTGGCACACGGCGTTAACTGTCCAAAACATTTTTCAGACTTTATTTACTAAATTAATCTTCCTAACTTCTACAAAAAGAAAAAGGCTCAAGAGGTTTGGTCTAATTAAAAAATAAAAAAGGTTATTCTGGTTTAAATAGCGTTCGAATACTATCAACATTCACTGTATCTCAAACTATACGGAATCTCCTCGCCGAAGTGTTCGAAACTCAATTCATTCGATGGAAATTAATCACAGCATCAAGCCTATCTTACAGACAGTCCGTAAAACACGGTACTGTAAAAACGCACGATGTAATGATCCCTTATTGAAAAGAAAGCCTTTCAGCGAAGTAAATAAGGGTAAGAAACAGGAAAGAGAAAAAAAGGAAAGCATACGAAACGCTAAGGTAACTTCCACCGAGGTGTACAGAAACATTTTCAAGCAACCGTGCGTTCTTCTCCTCCCCCCATACTTGGTAATCGTGGAAGAGCTCTCTGAATTGCCAAGGTACGCAAGACGTCAGTCTAACGACGATGCTCGTTTCAAAACATCGCTCGAGCCTCGAGTAGTCGAAAAGAAGCAGGGCCTACGTCTGTGGTATTGTATCGTCGACAAAGGGCCGCGAATATCGGAGCCTGGGCGGTAAGAAAATTCCTTAAAAGTCGTAAGAAAAGAACGTCTGCCGCAGCATTGACTTGGCCCTAGCTGGCAAATGGCACCCTTTTCCCCTCTCTTCACCAAGTAACTGGCGCGCGCCCTGTTTCGTGTGACAAAAGAGGCATTGTACTCGCACGTGAGATTTCTGCACGAGCTACGGGTAACGCCCGAATCATGCTATATAAACGCGAGCCGCGTTATAGTTCCATCTAGCTCATGGTATACATACACACACACTCTGTCTTAGCCCCGTTTGTGCTTATCGCATCGAGCCACGACATCCCAGGCATCACGTTTGGAGGAACACCTTCTCTTCTTCCCGAAATTCTGAAACCTGTTCTGGCTTGGATGCTTGCTTGCTTGCTGCTACTGCTAGTGTCGCCGATTGGCTGATGACTTCTCTCGCTTTACGATAGGGACAAACGAGATTGTCTGCGTACCCTGATGGATTCATTGGTATGTTTACTGTATGGATAAAAGAGCTTTCATAACGAATGTGTAAATGATCTCAGTTGATCGCTTTATCGTGGAATGCAACGAACGAGTCTGACTGAATTGCTATTGTTTCATGGTGTGCAGAGAACGATGGAGGAAATACCATTGAATACTTCCGGATACCATGATAATCACTTGTTTCACTCTCTCAGCTTCTTTCGTTTTACGAGATTGTTTTTATTATTCTTAGTTCTGTGCTTATTTTCTGTAAAATAAAAGGAAAAATATGCTGTTTGTATTTGTTGTAGCTTGTCCATAGTTACCCTAACATTTGCTCGGTTTGTACTTAGAAGATAAAGGATTTTGTTTTTGTTTCAGTTTTGATTTTTATCATTCCATTTCTAAGGAGTTTTTGTGTCGATATTGTAAACAAATAGTTAATGTTTTATTATTAATAAAAAAATGGTTAGGTAGGGTTAATATTATCGGGTTAATTTACTATTTCTCTTGAGAAAAGCGTGTGTTCCTCTGGTTGTTTTTTACTTAGGAGCATCGAGATGCTTTGATGTTAATTGACTGCAAAACCTGCGCGTGATAAAAAAAATGGCAAATAACGTGGGGGAAATTTTATTTGAACTTCCTCATGATAAGAGAAAGAATAATAAAATAAGAAATATTTACGACACAATTAAGTAATTGAAATAAACTTACTGACGTATAAAGCTGTAATTTAAACCTGTTATTCGATATTCTGCAATGAATAGACAGAACAATTAGTTTCAGGTTGAATTTCAGGATTTTATTTTCAGAACGCTGTCCTCGATCACACAGTTACCTAGGATATATAAAATATTAGATTTTTATGCTTTGTCACTTTATAGCAGATTTTTTTTAAATATTAAACTTGAAAAGCTGACTTTTTGACCACGAAAAGTGAGTTTCTGGACATACAGCGCGCTCGAAACAGTTCAAGCTACTCGAATCTTTCAAGCTTCTCGGTTCTTTCGGGTTTTCGGTTCAAATCGGAGTATATTTCAGCTCACTTCTCCGAGTATATACTCCAACAGCTCTACAACCGAGATCCTTGAGTCCTTTACTCGTCCTCTTCTGTCTGAAAAAGCCGAGAATATTATATATTTCTCTCGCAGTAGTAGTTTCATGCAAGAGCTTAGCGATGTTACTTGATCGGTTTTTTTTATCTTCATACTCAGTGAAGAGCCTAATTCAGTGAACGTCTTTGAATTACTGCTACTCAATCTTAGAAGAATATTAACACATTCGCGACCGGCAAATTTTTTCCGTTTCTAATACTGAGAACCAGTGAAAATAATGAAATTCTGAAACTGATTGCCGCAAACTTGTATCGTTAAAGCAAGACGTGAACCAACTAAGCAGGACGTGAATTCACGTCAGCGGCAATCAGGAATAGAACTTGAAAAGACATGAATTCACGTCAGCGGTCGCGAATGTGTTAATAGTAATCTTTAATACGCGAATCCTTACAGAAATAGAGGAAATTTGAAGAAAATATCGTGTAGGGAAGTATTTGAAACAGAAGAATGGTAAAATGTGTAGATAAGTGAATTATGTGAGTTCGTTGAGAACGGTTTGAACATCCATTTTTTGAAAAGAACGTTGTTCTGTAATATTAACCCACTGAGTGGGGAGTATTTCACAGTCAAACACTCTGTGTAGATAGAAATAATTTTTCACATACATATAGCATCGATTCATTACAGAATATGTAACTAAGTTACCATTTTAATTCTGTTAGGTTAAATTAAATATTTCTGTCTCTTTATTTTTTTAAATCAATGTTTTAAAGATATTATAAATTAAACTTGAAGATAAACTGTAACGAAGTTGAAAATTTGAACTGGAAAAACTCATACGCTCGCATACAATTTTGAATGAAAATTGGGTAAATAAAGTTTGTCGGTAGGAAAGAAAGAATGTTGGAAATAAAAGCTGGTACATGTAAATGTTAGAAATACATATTTATTTTAAATAGCTTAACAAAAAGAATAACGACGTTTCCGAGAACAAAAGTAAATTTTATTCGTCACTATCGCTACTGTAATTCAAAACAATCAATATTTTCTTTTTAATTGGCACAAACGTGTTATTTTCTTTGCATGAGATATTTAGAAGTTCGACATCATTTTCATTCTTAATGTGAATTTTTTTGAATGATTTGTTCTCAATCTTTTCTTTAACTAAGTTTTCTATTGCTACGCACTATTACCAATCCTTAAATTCGTAAGTTTCATCATTAATAAAATATTTTTGCAGTCATCGTTAGAAACACTAGCACCGATAAATGTCCCTACGTCGACTATTTTTTGGCCACAAAATGATGTCTTTGTGCATATTACAGAATTGACGTTCTCATTACTATTTTACGTAAAAATAGATGTTAAGATAGTTTCTCTGAAATTATTTCAATAATTAAACATAAAAAGTCATGTTCAATGACAAGAAATCAACTCGAATCTTTCCTCATCAGAAGTGTTACATTAGTCCTTCTTGCTTGACACAATGTGCAGTCGTTTGAAGTCTTATAACTTCGCCATTTGTTAAAACTTCAAAAATCCCTTTTACTACAATATTCTACACAAAATAAAAAGAAAACGCAAAAAAAAATTTCGAATTTTTGAAGTCGATAAGTATAAATTGTATTATATTAAAAAAACCAATAGTAAAGTGAATTGACTCATTAATATAATAATACAATATATATATATTATTAATATAACAATAATAGAATAAAGAAATAAAATTAGAATAGAATTAATTGAGTCACAGTATCGAATTACACAAAAATATGATACTTAACATATTTATTATCTTTTTATTTATCTTACAAATACAATTACACGTTCTACGGATTTTAAGAAATCGCTTATCAATCACCAACGACTGTCACAGCGATGAATGTATCAAATCTAAAAAAAATTAGACCGTGGAAAAAGGATACACGTCTATAACCGCAAACACGGTGCAATTAATCAGGCCGCGTGTATAGAGAACGTGTGATCAGCAAGCACAGAGTTGGCAAGGTGAGCTAACGGCTAATATAATCAGCGTCGTATCCCCCGGACGTTAAGGATTACTTCACTGTCCACTGGAAACGGAGCTTAAAGCGTCTTTAGCCTCGGGTGACCGCAACGGGTTACCGAGAGAAGGTGAATCAGTGCCAAGAACTCGCAACAATGATCATCCCAGACTGATTCACGCGGACCTAATACCAGTCCAGGACACGTTCGATGAAAGATATGCGACAGGAATTCGAAACGGAACACAAGAACTACCTGAACGTTGAGAAACAAAAAAAAAAAAAGAAGAAGAAGAAGAGAAAGAAAAAATGAAACAGGAGAAAGCATGTGTTATTAGTATAACCAGCCACGTTACAACGCGTCGAACGACAAGAGCTGGCCGGTACTCTGTCGTCGAATGTGTTTTATCCGTGGTGTATAACGATAAATCACGAGAAATTTTAAAAAAGACTTCACCGCGCGAACCGCAATAATACACATATTCCAGCAGAATTTATACGCGCGTATTGCACACCGCTGCAGGCAATACATCTATTTTTATTATACTCCATACCGTTCGTCCATTCTTTTTCATCTTTTAATTATTGTTTATCGTAGCTACGTGCACGACATCCGGCATGATGCCTCTCTTCCTGCGTTTCAGAGTAGAGCTAGCGGATGAGCGCGGGGAACTCGAATCATTCAACGAATTCCCGGTGCAACGGTTTGCAGTAATACGACATGGCCAGTTGGCTTTCCAGCGGCGGCGGCTAGACGATGCTATTTAATTTTATATTCGCATGATTTCCGTGTCGCGATGCACTTTCCACCGTGTACACAATGTTACGTCGGTTCACCCCTCTAGTATTCTGCTTGCTCAACGACACGTCCTTTTGCATTTTGACAATTTCACGTCAGCGATCCGTGTACATAGTGTCTTTCAGTAAGAACGATAGAATTTTGAACTGAAATGAAACGAAAAGTACGGAAGATAAGATAGTACTGACTAGTGTATTTTAAAGTACATTAGATGGCATTATACATGAAATACAAAATTACGTAAATGACTATCACGATTGTATTTGGTGAAGTGAATAAAAGCTTCGGATCGAGGCGCTCAAAATATTAGGTTGATACAGAAGTAATTGTAGTTTTTGTTGTTTCAAATTTGGCGCCAATTTTTCTGATTACCTTGTACTTACAGCTGTTGGCTGATGCATTAAAATTACTCATCGTTTTCGGTATCTTTTGTGTTTTTGTGTCGATTGATGTTTCTATATTTTCGGAGGTGATGCTTGAAGGAGTAGGGAAATTGTTGAACAATCTATTTGTTATATTAGGGTGAAAGTAAGGATAAATTTGGTCGTCAAGTACGTTTAGCGTATGTGATGTCCAGCTGTGTGGGTCTTCGACTTCGAGTTTTTGGCAAAGTCATAAAATCATCGATGTGCTGTGTCTTTACAAACATTCTTTATGTTTCAACGTGTCCTTTTGTGCTATTCATTCTTGGATTAGTGAATTTTACCGGTGCAGTCATATAATCATTGAGTATTTTTGATGAAGTTAAGACTTTTTGGCGCAATTATAAAATTATAGAGTATTTTGTGTCTTTACAATCTCAAAGGTTGTTTACCACTGAACAGGAACAGTTTATTACGAGAAACTAAAAAACAAATCCTTAAAATTTCCAGTACTTTAGTAATTTAGTATCTTTCTCAATGTCTATTTAATATTAAGTTACTTAATCTTTCGTCCGTGTTTTTACTCAGTACAAATGCCCCAGGTCAAAATGTTAATAGACAGGATATCGCTATGTATCGTTCGAAAATCGTCGTAACCGATCGTTATTGTACCTTTCATAACGTTGCATTAGTGAACAAGGAGCAAAAATACCTACAAAAGCTCGTGTTTTCATTCGTGCAAATGACATATAAATGATGTTCCATTTGTCCAATTTAGATTTCCCTCGTCGAGCTTGCAGACGGTTGCAACTGGAATCTGAAGCATCACGCGCTACCTTATTTTTCGCGTTGTTCATTTAGCGCGTTTTAAGTAGTAGGCAATTCTCACGCGTCGGTAATGGGTCACGGTCCAATTAGTTGAACGAATTTCAGAACTACACACGCACCATTTTTCTACGTACATTTTTTCCTCTGCTTTGCGTTGTTATCTTTGTTCGTACTGGTGAAGCTAGCTTCCACTTTTCTTTTTTTTTTTGTTGTTTCTCCTTTTTTTTTTAAGCTTTCGTACGTGCTCGTTCTCGTACCTTTTTCCAGCTGGAAATTATTTTAATTGTTTTGCTTAGAGATGAAGCTCAGTGGATTTTCACGCAGGCGGTAACGCGTCGTTCGAATTATGCCGCGCATCATTAGGGTGTGTTTGCCGAGTTTGAATATTGTTTCCGCTTCGAGGCGTTTTTCTAGCCTGCGTTTATTAAATCTGTAACGCGAAGTTCTACATTTAAACTTTCACGGGTCGGGTAGCGGCGATAGATTGCTGGACCAGTAGGAAAAAGGTCATGCATTTATTATACAGCTGCCGAAGTTGATCGATAAAATCGAGTAACTCCGCGCGCACGTATTCGAGCTGGGGAAAAATCACGACGATTAAACATTCAACTATTGAACGTAACTTCCGGTGTCTCACGTCGACGCATTTAAAAGGAAATTTCCGTTACGAAGTTTGATTTCGCGAAAAGTTTATTGGAAACATATTTCGATATTTTTCAAATGCTTCGCGTGAATGAATATCGGTCCAAGTTATAATTGCTATATTGATATTCCCTTACTATTTGTTAAATATACTCTTTTCGTATGATTAACAGATTAAACATTCAATTATTGAATGTAATTTCCGGTGTCTCACGTCCGAGCATTTAAGAGGAAATTTTCGTTACGAAATCTGATTTCTTGGAAGAATTATCGATATCTTATTTTCTTTATGAATGAATATCAATTCAAATTGTAGTTACTATGTTCATGTTCCTTTGCTTTATATCAAATATAAATATTAATATGAACCGGATTTTTTTAACGATGTTTTATTTGAAGATAATTTCTTAAAAAGAACAAAAGATTTATTCCTCTTTATTTTGTTTTTATTTATGCACTTTTGTCATCAGATTGGCAGCTTTTTTATACCACTGTCATCAAATGGAGAAGGTTGTGTTCGACGTTACTTGCACACAAACTGTTTTATATCTTCGTTGCTCTCGAATCGCTGTCCTTCTATTGCCTCCTTTAATGATCCAAACAAATGATAATCTCATGGTGACAAATCTGGACCATAGGGAGAATGATCAAGTGTTGTCTACTGTATCTTTTTAATTTTTTCCTATGTTTGAATGGCGGTGTGATGCGTTGTTATGCGAAACTTTCATTTTTTTCGAATTATGGAAGCCACACATCCATGACTAATGTTAACTTTTGAACAAATTTCGTCAATTTTTATGCGTCGATCGTTCTCGATAAGTTTTCGAACAGCTTCAATATTTCCTGATGTCACACTTGTGTTTGTACGTCGCGAATGAGACGCGTTCTCGAAGTGTTGACGTCCACTAGAAAACGATTTACACCAAGCAAACACTTGAGTTCTGGATAGTGTCTTATCACCGAACTGTAAACACAGCCAATGCAAAATTTCAATAGGTTTTATGCTTCTCAACGGTTAAAAACTTCATTATAATACGTTGTGCAACAGAAGATGGTACTAAATTCTCACTCATTGTGTTGTTTACCAACGAAACAAAAAGTAGAGTGTCACAGGAAGTGCAATGTTACCAAACCACTCTTGTTTCAACATCCAATCAGTCTCACCGACCCACCTGACGCTGTACAGATATGGCATACATAATGCGGTTTATATTTGACTGACCCTCGTAATTCAAAAATTATGAGACATTTCCTTCGTTCCAAAATGAAAACAAACTACAAACGTTGCATAATTATATTCAAAATCATTGTTCTGACGAAAACTAATAAGATAATTGCTGTCCAAGTTAAAAAGCTACATTTACTATTTCTATAAAATATTTTTATAAGTATAAAGTTTAACACTTTCGCTATCACGGTTCTGTTCAAGCATATTCTTCTATCCTTTGCATTATTTTTGCTTACATACTTAGTATCTATATTTTTATCAGTTGTATAAAGTAAGATTTAAGCTTGCATCTGTGCACATGTAATATGTATTAAATACATGAACTATGACTTTTATGTAAACAATACCAATCTGTCATGAGAATTGACACGTCACACATGTCTGACGCTGGTAGCGAATGTGTTAAGCATGTGTACATATACAATGGAAAAATGTCAATTTTCCCAATAAGACAACTGGAAATGCACTCTTAACTGGTTTTTCGCGCGATGGAGACTGAGTAGGTGCAATTTAAAATAAAATACATTTAGTAGGTAATAAAATTATACAACTGCACTTAATGTAATTCCACGCAAGTCTCTGAAAACCACACCGACCTCTCATTAAGTACGCTGTCTCTATTCTGTTTTTCCACACTGTCCTATTATACAGACTTTTCTCTGACTTACTGCACTGACTTTTTCACTCTAACCCCGCACATGCATCTTCAAGACTCTTTTATTCTGGCACTTGCACATTCCTTTTCTTCCTCTATTACAATCTTCTTCTCGTTCTACTTGTTGTCACACATATCTCAGAGACATTTTGTTATATCTACACAAACTTTTGAATACTCACGCCTTCTTCATTCACACAATATCCTTAAGTATAGTCAATGGAAGAAATATAATGTATGATTGAGAGTCTTTCATACTCGTATATCTAAATTAAAAAGGGGACTAACTCGCACATGCATCTTCCGGGCTCTTTTATTCTGGCAATTCTCACGCTGACCCCGCACATGCATCTTCCAGAATCTTTTATCTTGCACTTGCACATTCTCTTTCTCCCTCTATTACTATTTTTCTCTCATTCCACTCATTGTTAAACACATCTCAGAGACATTCCGTCATATCTACCCAAATCTTTGAATAGCCACGCATCCTTCATTCACACGATATGCTCAAATATAATCGATGGAAAGAGTTCAAATCAAAAGAAAAACTTGACCATGAGTGTAGAGACACGAATTGTCAGTTCAGAGGATGCGGGTTCGATTCCCGCTGAGTTCCTCGAATTTTTCCTCTACTTCTACAATTGGGAACTTAGCTGAGATGGAAATAGTACAGTGATCACAACGAAATTGTATATTGAAGAAACAGTTTTAAGAGGGTTTACATGTCTCCCAGAAGAGTTGATAGAAACAGATTAATTTCAGCAGAGAGAAACAATAGGAAGAAACTCAGAAAGAGTTTCGGCTGAGTGTCACTGAGGTGTAATAGTGTAATTGAAAAATGCTGAGAAAGAAAGTTTCGAAGTGTATCTAAAGACATTCGAAGGCGAGTATCAATGTATCCTATAAAGAAAAGCAGTAACAGCAAAAAATTCAGAGGAAACCTAGATCATAAGCGTTTGCAATCACTAGTTCGATTTTTCCCGAAGGTTCTTTCCTTTGAATCTTTTTTAATTTAATACTTTATCAACCAGAAGTCTATTAATAGGCTGTTTGCTGTCAACGTTTATCGAGTTAGAGGCTTATTAATCAGTTTCTTACTGCCACAAATTAATGAATTAGCATATAATAAGGAAATTTTCGTCTTTCAAGACTTTTGCCATAAATCAGAATCATATCAATTTTCTCTTGTTTTGAGTAACTCATCGCGAAGGATAATATCGATAAACTGACGAACTGTTTGAAAATGATCAGACTTCTGCGGTATCAGAAGTCATTCGTAGTATGATAGTAAACATGTTTATTTACTCTTACAGATTCCCGAACGACGTCTTCGTCTCTAAAGTCTCTAACCATTTTTCGTTTTCATTTAATTTTTGAACTCAAAGGTCATTTCAAGGTCATGTAATGTACATATCTGAACGTACTTTTACATCAGCTACACGATGCAATAAAAAAAATTATACAATTATACGCAAAAGAACATCGATAACCTTGTAAACTTCTAAAAAAATTACCCTAGAAAAAAAAACATATTTTACAATAGAATGGTTTTTTCAAACCATTCAAATAGCATAGAAAATATTTTTTGTACCCCCATAATTAGAGGAGACATTTAGGTGGGCTTACTTAGGTGAACCACACTGTATAGTAAGCCTTCTCACGAGTTTTGATTGAAAATTTTCAGAGCTGTAAAAATAAGCGGGACAGCAAAAAACCAAGCCAGTATTGAATAGAATAAGCCGATCGGCAAAGTGTTAAATATTCTCTGCTCACGCATCTTTCACTCCATGCTAAACAGAGAAATTCTATCACTCCTATATAACGTAATACTCTTTCAAAATTGCAAGATGGTCAGGTTGTTTCCCATGTAATTAAAGTAAAGGTAAGATAAGGTAAACATGTCCCGTGGAATCTCTTCCGCGAGTTGCATCCGCCTCGTACACTTCTCGTACGAGTGCATATCACAACGTCGCGGGCGCTGCAAACAGTGTCGCATCCTGTTACGCGTTTGATGCTCTTTGAAAACAACCTCTTGGTATCTCTGCAGGTAGCTCCCTTGGGAGTTAGTCTTCGATTATGTTCCCCGAGGAGCAATCTACGAAATAGCTCTCGGTCGTGATGGTCGAAGTAGCTTGAACGACGGTTACCAGGCTCGTTTGCTCGCATTTAAATCGAGCAAAGCAGCGCCCAATACCTCGCTAAAGTTTCCGACTGCTGCACATGTTTCCTGCTCGGCCAACGTTACGAGGAGTGCATCCATCCGCTTAAATGGAATTAACACTTCGAAGACCCTTGAAAACCGCCAGCCTGTGATTTCGGGACGTATGATCATCGTAGTTTAGATTTCACCACTTCTGCTGCTTACTCTATTTCAAGGTTCATTTAAGATTCGTCATTTGTAACGCATTTCGTCGAATGATACCGGTTTTCTGCTTGGAATGATTAAATGTAATATTACGGAAACTTCCTTGATACTCTGAAGATCGTCAACTTCGAATGTTGTTTTATCACGGATCGTCGAAGTTTTCGAAGGTTTGCTGGTTACTTATATATTGATCTTTCTAAGAGTTTGTACTGTATGATGTGGAAATTCGCCGGTGAGATGCACGCACACGCTTCTTACGGCTTAAAGACTCGATGAACGAAAAAATTAGTTTATTATCATTATCTACATACGCAACCATGCTCAGAATTAACACGAGTGTTTTTAGTATAGTATATTTTCAATGGTACACTTCTCGAGAAAATCTTCTTTTAACACATTGTTGACTGGTCTCGAATTAACTCGTAGTTGCACTCGTATTAGCTATTGCTATTTTTAAAATTCAGAATAATAGAGGATATTGTAAAAGCTTTTTTCATTTTGTTCAGATGTATTCACTTTATTGTAAAAGCAATTACTTTTCTTGATACGTAGATTTTTGTCACAGTTATAGTATCCAAAGGTTTCACTTTCAAATTCAATTACAGGATAGCTTCTGCGTAAATTTGTCAATATGTTAATATTCAGTACTTATTGACTAAAATACAATTATTATTACTATTAATTTTACAACAACCTATAACAAACACGTGTTGCTTTTTTCAAACATAGGAATTTCAACGTATGTTTTTGATATCGGTTGTTAAAAAGGAATTCAGAAATTTCATCTTTTGATGAAATTGTCTTCTTTTTGTACAGGCTGGTTCATTTAAGTAAGGCCACCTAAATGTCTCTTTTAATTGTGATTGCTGTATTACAATAGAATTTATTACACTAATAAACAAAAGAATAATATACAAAAATATAATTTTAAAAAATTAAATAATTTTAATTTTACGAAAATCTTTGGACTTGCTTTAAATCTCTTTCGCGCAGATGTCTATTTTTCGCTTACTTCAGATATACATACATACTACTACCTTTATGCAGTCACTCAATTTCTCTCACGCTACTGCTTCACTCAGCTTTGTCGTCAAAATTATCATGTTTTCATGGTATTAAAATTACTACCAACAATGATAATATAAAATATATTTTATGCATAATTTTAACAATATCAAGGTATCAATATACGGTAAGAATATTTTTTCTATAACTGTTACATGTTTGAAAGTTTCTAAGATCAGTCATGTTTTTTGTATGCAATTATATATATATTTTTTTGCTGATCATTGAGAACGATATATATAATAAACGTATATATATATAACGTTATAATGAGCTGGTGCACCATCTTGCTGATAGTATTTTAATTTTAATCTTACTTGCAATGGAACATTATCGAGCAAAGTGGACAAAGTGAATTCTAAGAAATGTCGGTATCGTTCACCGTTTAAAATATTATTCTTGAAAAAGTACGATCATAAGAACACAAGGAAACGTGTTAGAAAATGTTAGGAATGTAATGGCGAAGCATTTGAACACTTATTGCAATAAGATACATTTGTGACCTAAACTATTGAATATCTCGTAAAGTATTGTTTTTAAGATAGCCCTGCCCTAATAATTTCATACGCAGAATAGTGAAAAGAATCGAAAAATATTAAAAAAGGGTAGAGTTGCATTTAAAAATAGAGTGCAATTGCACTGGGAAGGTGCAATTATCGGTGCATGTACAACAAAAGTGGTATAATAGGAAGATAGTACTTAATACACCATTGAATATTGTTCTCTACCATTTTTCTGTATCATCATTTACAAAAAAAGATATAGCCTGTCCCATTTACGAGAATCACCTTGTGTATGTATGTAAAAGTAAAACTCTACGTATGTAAATAATAACAATGAATATTTACGTGAAATATAAAATATTTGCTAACTGTTAATTATAAACGTGAATTATACGATACAGAACGGAATTAATCTTGATTTTTCTTCAATCAACTGTAACTGTCTTCCTTACAAACGAAACAACGATCTGCTTACAAGAAAGAATGATCAAACACTACCACAGAAATTGTACTAACAACGAATGCTTTACACAAAAGGAGGGAAACATAGAGGAAAAGATACAGTGAAAATGCACATCAAGTAAACAAAGTTTTGAATTTTATTCATACAGAAATATCCAAGGAGGGTTTGAAAACTGTATCCAGGTTGATCCGGCGCGTGTATCCGTGGCTCATGCGCAAATTACGCGCGTTTCTGCTTAAATCGACACTTATCCTTCGAGGGTTCCTCGGTCTAAAGGGTTCCTTGCTCGAGAACGAACGAAACTCGTGCTTCTAGCTGGCGAGTACCAAGAGAAGAGTAGCGAATAAACGGGTTGTGACGACGAATACGGATCAGCCTTAATGTTCAAACAATCCTTCGCTGCTCGATATGAAATCAGCACACGCTCATCGACGAGTTTCTTTCTTTTTCTGTTTTTTTTTTTTTTTTTTTTGGTTTTTCTCGTTACTTCTTCGTTCGACGTCAGCTTTATAACAAAACGCCACTTAAACAGTTTCTGTTTTGCTGCTTGTAAGCGTATTAGTCGACACTCATCGAGCCACTTCTCCCGGATTACGTTCATCCCCTTAGGGAACTTTTAATTTTTATAGATCCCGGTCGAGTGAAGGTTTTCTCCATTATTTCATCTCAACGATTGATTCCTGTTCGACGTTGCAGTTTGTTTTTTCTCTTTTCTTTCTTTTCATCACTACTCGTTGCTGCAACAACGTTACGATGCTTGAGCAGCTACTGTTACATCGCGAAGCTGTTATTCAAAGTGGTCCTCTTGCTGATAATGTGCAATCTCGTTCCACGAATCATTAGATCATTCTAGGAACGACCTTGTTTCGTTGAACACCGCATCGATGCTCAGCGAATTAAAAACGTCCGAGTGAACGAACTCGAATGTTTCGTTTTCTCCCGTTGCAGCAATCTGTGTACTGTTAACTTCTTGATTTACGATTTGCTTGGCTGACTATACATTTTAACTCTTTCATTACCGCTGGGGCATTTGACATTTCTGTACTCTTTCGTTACCGCCCTTTCATCTTAATTTTATCCCTTGTACACTTCCATTTCAGTTACAAATTTCCAAACAAATTTCGTTCAAATTGTTAAACTTTCGAAAACAATTTGACAAAATTTGCGACTCAAAGTTAAACATCTATTTTTCGCCAAGGGTTAAGAGTTCAAACAGAAAGAATTTATTTGTACACCTAATATGTGTCGATTGCTGTTTTAAGTTTGTCTTCTGGTAGCATGAAAGTGAAAGATTGTTGCTTAAATTTTTTAGATGAAAGTCAGAAAAAATAAATGTTGGATAGTCAGAAGAACGTAAGGTATTTGGGAATTCAACTTTTTCAATGGCCGTAAACTAATTGGATAGTCATGCTTTTGTAAATTCTTGACTTTTTTGATTAAACAACTGTGTTTGAAAAGATATGTGTTCAAACAAAGGCAAACATTGCGTATTATTATAACATCTATGCTCCGTTCTAATAGTATAACTTCAATACAATTCTAATCAAAATATTTCCAATAATGAAAACGTTGCAATAATACAAACATGTTCGTCTGTATTATCTACTTATATCTACAATTTTCTCAACCTCTTGCCTTATAATAACGAGTCAGAACTCGTATTACAGATGTCGATTAGATAGTTACAATATTAGTAACAAAAACGAACTATAATTCTGACTTTCCTTTTAATTTATAAGACTCAAAATTACTGAATGTAGTTAAATTATAACGCATTAGCTTTTCTTATGTAATATAGTACTACTTAGATGTATAGTTAGCACAAGAAATTATAAATTTCTTTTAAATTTCTTGGTTAGTATAAAAAGTATTTTTTATAGTTCAATGTTAACAGCCTATTTGACTGTATCGGTCAAATTATAAATAATATATATTTTAGTGCTTTATATGTTTATGTATAAGCGTTAATTTCATCGAAAGATCGTCGACAATGGACGTTTGATGTGCGAGAAGCATCTTCGTCCAAAGACGGCCAGTTTACTTCGTTACCTATACATCCTTACCGTAAAGTGATTTGCTTACCCAAGTACAAAGGCGTATTTGTGCGTTTATAACATTTGAAGATCTCAATTTACTTTACTGCTTTTTGTATGAACTATTATAACGAACATTTTCATAAAGAAACGAAGTGAGACCCATATAGTAGCTCACGAAAGTATTCGAAGCTTCTTAAAACAGAATAACTTTTTCAAATTGGATTAAACGACTTGAGTTTTTTTTTTTTGTTTTTTTGAGAAGTCAGAAAGATTTTAGTTTACTAGACGACGTGTAAAAATTTCGTTGAGAAAATTGCAATTGATTGGAATAGCAAAGAAAATAGTAAAGGTTGCTTTTTACAACTTTTTTATCTGAGCCTGTAATGAGAATTTAAAAAATATGTTTTTTTAGATCAAAAGTGAATAATTTCGATTTTTCGAGCTCATAGCACCGGTTAACCGATCTCGATGAAATCTTAAGTATGTATAAAACCGAAATAAATCTTAGGAATCTATTTTTTTAATTTTTATTTCAGATCAAAAAATTGTAAAAACCACTTTCACTAGTTTTTTCGCGATTCCGATCAATTGTAACATTTTCAAAATTGTTTGTGTACATTCTCAACTTCTTCAAACACCTCAAAATCATTTGGCCCAATTTTGAAAAAATTATTCCGTTTTAAAGAGATTTCGAATGCTTTCGTGTATTACTGTATATGTAAAAATACAATAGATCCAAGATCTTGATAACGGAGACAAATTGTTCGCGAAAAATGCTTTACTTCAATTGAAACTTTGCTTTTCAGTAGAAATGACGATTCAAGAAATTAATCATGTTACTGAAACAAGACATTCACCCACTATTTTTACACAGTGAATCGAAGAAGACTCATCGAACTATTTACTTCTTATTCACAATAAAAACACACAATAGGCGCGCATAAATACAAACACTTATTCGTTAATTTGTAAAACCAAAAAGAATTCTTACTACGAAGAAACACTTGCTCTCAGTTGGTTCCACAACAAGTTTCAAGACTGTCCAAAATTCCAAGAGTGAATTTCTTTTATATAATCGTGAAACAGGTTACTGAAAGTGGAAACGAAATCATCGTATTTTTATTCTAATCTCTTACAACACCCAGGCACAGGTTCATGTAACTTTGCATGAAGACATCCGTTTGTTCATACGGGTCTGTCATTGATGCTCAAGGATTCAAATAGAAAGAGTGAGGGGAAACTGACGGAAAGTTTTATTTACTTTAAAAACGCGGCGCCAGAGATCCTTGAGCCAAGGGAAAATAAAGTTCTGGCGGGATAGTGAGAGCTACACCGAGAAAAAGAAAGGGGTAGGAAGAGGAAGATCTAGTAGTGGCGGTGATGGGTGGTGGATGTACAAGAAGTGAAAGAAGTAGAAAAAGTAGACCGATGGTTAGAGGCCTCACAGTTCGGGTGAAAATAGAAATGACAAAAAATCAGGACAAGTCGAAAAAGTCAATTATCGTGGCAATCCAAGTTACTGTTCTAGTAGAAGCTTGCCAGAGTAGAGATCCCAAGTGCCAGTACTAGGGCAGCTACAGAAATGGTTGCAAAAGCGGGGTAACCTGGCGTTTACACACGGTTCAACGTGAAATCATCTCGCCAAACGTAAGTGGGTTATCTGGGGGAAAAAGGATCGTTTGTTCTGGCTAGATCCAGCCGCAGACTGTTACGAATCTTTATGAAAATTAAGTACCATCCCTTCGCCTTATCTATAATTCACTCTTGGAATTCTCCAAGGTCTCGAAACTCACCTGCTGTATCTCTTGAAAGCGCGTATTTCTTTCATAAGAGGAATTCCTTCCTCAAGTTTACAACTTAACGAACAAGCATTTGTATTTATACGCGTTTATTGCGTGTTTTCACTGTGAATACGATGTCGGTAGCGAATCATAGAGATTTCAATGCTAGATCGTAGAGATTCTGATACCAACGTTTACCATTCGGCCGTAAACAACGCAAGTTTCGATGAAATTTTTAGCGTGTCTCGGGTATCGAGATCGCGCGCAACGGCTTATAATCGAAAAGACACGGGAATTTTATTAAAACGCGTTGGAACGAACGTATCGGTGCACTAGGAAATCTGGTGGCTGCAAAAATGCATCGAACCTCGGTGCGCGAAACTCACGATAAACCATTTTCCAATTTTCCGCTCGATTCTACCGAGAAGGCTTTCTCTAGCGCGCTAAACGAATATTCTTTTCCCTAAGTTGGAGTCTACGATATCGGAGAACTGCATCCACGATAACGCCGGAGTATAGTGCGCCAGATGCCGCCGCCCCCCTCCAAAATACCACTTTCGATTTTCCGCACGATTTTCGTGCCACAAGCGGACAGATGGCCCGCGAGTCGTATCTATTGTTACTCAACGATGCTAGACCTCTCTTTCTGTCTCTTTCGTCTCTCGATACCTTTTTTCTCTCTTTTACCCAGTATTTCTCCTCTCGTTTGCAACACTTCTCTCCCTTGATGTTTTTCTCAGCTTTCTCTCTCTCTCTCTTTTTCACTCTCAGCTCTCTCTCTTACTCTCAGCTTTCTCTCTCTCTCTTACTCTCAGCTTTTTCACTCTGCTCTTTCTCAGCTCTCTCTCTCTTACTCTCAGCTTTTTCACTCTACTCTTTCTCAGCGCTCTCTCTCTCTCTCTCTCTCCGTTACAAGTTACTCTCAGCTCTCTCTCTCTCTCAGCTGTCTCACCCCCAGCTGTCTCACTCTTAGGTCTCTCTTTCAACTGTCTCTCACTCTCAACCCTCTTTACTCTTAGTTTCTTCACACTCAGCTCTCTCTCTCGCAGCTGTCTTACTCTCAGGTCTCGCTCTCAGCTCTCTCACTCTCAACCCTCTTTTACTCTCAGCTTCTTCACTCTCAGCTCTCTCACTCTCAACCCTCTTTTACTCTCAGCTTCTTCACTCTCAGCTCTCTCACTCTCAACCCTCTTTTACTCTCAGCTTCTTCACTCTCAGCTCTCTCTCTCGCAGCTGTCTTACTCTCAGGTCTCGCTCTCAGCTCTCTCACTCTCAACCCTCTTTTACTCTCAGCTTCTTCACTCTCAGCTCTCTCACTCTCAACCCTCTTTTACTCTCAGCTTCTTCACTCTCAGCTCTCTCACTCTTAGGTCCCTCTCACTATCAACCCTCTCGTACACTCAGCTTTTTTACTCTCAGCTGTCTCGCTCTCAGCTCTCTCTCAGCTTTCTTACTCTCTCTTTCCTTCTCTCTCTCTCTCTCCCTCTCTTTTTCTCTCTCTTTCTTTTCTGTATTAGCCTCTCTTAATCTTGTAACCCTTTTTGAGCCTCTTCCTTCTAGTTCGGGTTACGCATTGCATATTACGCGATAGCTACACAGAAGCCAGAGAGAATATTTTCTCTGCACGTGCACACACTTACCTATGCACTGCGTGATTGCATGCATATGTAGATGCGCGGATCTAATAATGGAAATTATGGATACGTCAACGTATTGCGTAACACGACGACCCGCTCGCACGTACCAAGATCGAAGCTGCATGCGTAAGTTCGTTCTACTTTCAGTTCGAAGAAATTATTTCGATATGGAATAATTTCACAATGATAAACAAAATTTTATATCGTATCGTGTGTTTTCTGTTTCTCTCTTTTTCTCTTTTTTTCAATTATCGAGGGTATGTAGTCACTCTTCCACCAATATTTGGCATTACAAGTAATTGAATTACACGTTTCTCATCGTTCTTGCGCTTTCAATTCTAGGATGTAATATGATTTTAGATAAATAAATAGAATCCCTTTCCTCGTAAACTAGTCCGCTTCCTTTGATAAGGACAACTAATACCTTGATGCTTTTACTACATATCTCCTAGTTCTCCTAATGTACATCGGATACCGTGTATATAGATATATAGTATTAACATACTGCTAGATTATCTCGTAATTGATCAGTCTCGTCCAATTAATGGTCCAAATTAATTAGACGTAATAAGTACATTTCAAAATTAACAGATTACCGTTTCATGATTATACTAATAACATCTACGAATCTAAAGATGATGGGCGTACGAAACGCGAATACGAGATACGAATCCATCTTGCTTACGTGAGTCTACACCAAATAAGATACTCTTCTGTACATCCCTGAAGTCCATCTGCATGTGTATACATACGCATTAACATAGTAACCCACTTATTCCTACATAATAATATATATATATATATATATATATATATATATATATATATATATATATATATATATCATGTGTACATAAAACGGTGGTCCATGCATGTAAGCATCAATATGTCCAATATTCGGGTCTCCATAAATACATAGCTATACGCACGCGGGCAACGGTATTAGGTGCGCCCACCGACCCGATATAGGTCGGTTATAGGTGGAGGGTAATATTCGAGGATGCCGAAAGCACGTTCGAGCGATCGATCTCTCGGTCTGGCCCACCCTCTTAGCGAGTCTTACACCAACACTGGCTGCTTCAGTTCTCGCGGTGCCGGTTGCATTCGGGGGTTCTCTAGACTTCAACGTCGTCAGGAGAGAAGCACGACTTGTCTCTCGAAGAGGATAAGGGTGGTAGAAATAGAAAGAGACGGCAGAAGTAACCTGTACGCACACGCAGAGAAAGAGAGAGAGAGAGAGAGAGAGAGAGAAGGAGAAAAAGAAAGAGAGAGAAAGTATGGGTGAGAGAGGAACAGGAGGGTTAGGTTAAGGACAGGGTGAAACGGGAATGGAGAAGTGGAGCAAGAGAGAAACGAAGGGAAGAAGATAGGGGAGATTCTCTCAGTAGGTATCTCAACTTACGATTGCCCCGAGGGCGTGCACAGAAGTGCAAAGCAATCGTCTCCCAGCTCGACCCCATGGCTATAGGTTCTTCTTGGAAATGGTAACGTATCGAAATACATGCGGCAGAAACGCTCGGTTCCGCGTTACCCTCTACTTTCCCGTGGCTCGTGTTACACCAGGAGAATCTACGGCACCCCGGAATTCCCGCGAAACTGGAATTCGCCTGATCTTTTCCTCTCCTTACTCTTCCTTCGTTCTGTTCAAACCCCTCTGAACGGCCACCAACGCTCCGCGTTTGCTCTTAACGCTTCCTGTTTGCCCCTGCTGCGATGAACGCTCGGCGCAATTATACGAGAAAGAAATTGAAATCGCTCGCTATTTCACTCTTTCTCACTTTACAACTTCCCTACTCCACGTGTACAAGCTTTATCCTCTTGTTTCTTTCAAGGGGGAAGGGAGGGATTTATGGGAAAGTGCAAAACAGTTGTTCTCTGTGGATTTATGATTGTAGATTTGTTGCGGGGAGAGTCTGTCGGTGATATATTGAATATCGGGAAAGGTAGTGTCATAAATAAAAAAAGAAGGAAGAAGCATGAAGTTTGTTATAGCGGCAAGTGACGGAAAGAAATGTTCTTTTTGTACATTTCGCTGTATGTGTAAGTAAACAACAGCACACAGTTATGTGTCTTTTATGTGGTCTTTCGTGAACTACGTTAATCCAAGCTCATTATTGCGGTATTAAATTCGTTTGAGGAGTATATTAGACTTTTTTATGTATTTCTCTCTGAAACAGGATGATTTTTTTCAAATTGAACTAAACGACGTAAACTTCTCTGAAAAGTCAGGAGGATTAATTTGCTAAATGGCGTGTAAACAAATTTTTGAAAAATTACGAGCTGAAAACAATGAACAATTAGCAAAAATCGAAATTTTTTATAACTTTAAGTCTAATACTGGGATAAATCTAAAGATTCTTACGTCTTTTAATGTAGACATCGACCGATTCCAATAAAATTTGTAATGTAACCATAAATCTTCAAATGGTATCTTCAAACGTAAATTTACAAAAGGTATCTTCAAAATTTTCATTAGAAGCTCAGATAAACAAGTTGTAAAACAATCCTCGCTATTTTCTTTGCGATTCCGGTCGATTGTAATTTTTTCAACAATTTTTTTATATTAAGTGCCTTTGCAATTGGAGACACATAATCGGTACAGTTATTCAAATCGAAATATTCGCAGTGATATATGAAAGCCTCCAAAAAAGTGACAATATATCATTAACAATACTAGAAATTATTTCAATGATTGAGCTTATAGAATGCTATGGTGTCCCATGACTTACAGGCAGAAGTGTACAACAACTTAAATACCATAAGTTTCCTAGTGAATATATAAATAAAATTGTCCTAGTTGTTAAACCTGTACTTTTTACACTATCAAGTGTGCATATTTTGGGCTGAATGTGTAGAGTATAAAGGGACAATGTATCTTTGCTCAAAAAGCTGTTTTATCCAATTGGTTAATTAGAACTGAAATTCGGAGAGTGGGCTTTGAAGTTCAACGTGTATATTTAACATGAGAGTTTAGAATGTACAACTGTAGAGTTTAGAACAGACAAACCTCGGACTACGATGCTATTCTATTTTATCCTAAAAGTCTAGAGGTGGACAGTGACGTAACTAATTAATCAGAGAAATTTCAGCCCTTGGACTGTTCTGCATGGTTCGTGAACATAACCACACACGCTGGGATTTCCAAGTTGGTAGAGTAGTGGTGTGGCATCGTGGCGGGGGAATCTGGCCCAAGGGGCGACTAAAGTACAGGCGAAATATATTGGACGGTCAAGGCCATTTCTCCTACATCGCTTTTTCCCACTGACGAACCCTACCCAGAAAGACCTATATGTGTAACGGTTCGATAAGGCAACATCATACGTGTTGTTGGCTCCCACGCTGTTCGTGAAGCCGATTATGTAGCAAATAAAGTGTCCTTGTTTGTAAACACAATTTTTATATTCAACCAATAACAATATTAACACGTTGACTGCCACGCCAAAATCACATGTTTTACTCAAGACGCCATGAAAGTATTTTTATTATTCTAACCATATAATGGCAAAATAATAATAAATATGGTTGTATAAGACGATATTCTTACCCACGGGCCGTTTATCTTTATCGTGGCCCCTTTGGTGCGCTCAATGTCACATAACAACTATTCTGGAATATTTATTTACGTTATGGCTGTTTACGACGCTTGTAAAATATATATTGCAGAAAATTGGTAAAGTGTTAATCTCAGCTATTCACTGTTCCAATGCACTTTATATAAAAAAAAGTCAGAATATTTTAAATGATCTATATTTGGCGATCCTCAGTCTTAAGTTTGACCTGAAATTTGTGCAAAAGTACAAATCTAATGGGCATAGAATTTTTTTTTTGCCATATATTTATCATAATCTGTGTGACTCGTCATTGTAAGGCAAGGAATTAACTTTACAGTGAGGAGTAGCAGGCAACGGATATCACAGAATGAAACGGACGTGTAGCAATTTCAATACAGTAAAATTTATTTTGATTGAAAACAATTAAACGGTGTAAGAAAAAAATTCGTTTTTTTTTCGAAATAGACGTATATATGCTGAAAAATAAAGTAACTGTCCGTCTGCAAGAGTCCTCGACTATAGAGGTTCTGTCGGTGAAACGTATCGAACTGCAGAGTGCTAGAAAACGGGAAAGATCGAGAGAGGTCCTTACTCTCCTTAGTTTCGTACTCATGTTACAGCAACGGAATCTACGACTCGTGGAATTTCCGTGGAGGGCCGCCACGCTATTGCGTTCTTTCGATCTTCCTTGTTTACGAGGCATTTCGTTGTACTGGTGAGAAAAGTAAGTGGAAGGGTATGAAATTTACAGCGGTAAACTGGGTTAAGTTCAGTTAAACCGAGTTCAAGAAACGTGCAAAGTGAAACGCTGGGCTAAATGTTACATCGACTGCAGTTGTAACTTGCAGTTAATTATTATCGATGAATTTTCCAACAAGAGGTATTGTTACTTTACTGACGTTTCTCTGAACGTAATTGTACCATGCCGCGGAGTAATGTTGAATCTATTTCAATTGTCACGTGAATGGTATTCAATTGGACACTGAAGTCTTAGTAATAACTTTCTCGATTTTCTATTTTAGTCGAAAGACAAAACATTTGCTTGTGCACTAATTTTTGTGCTGATAAAGGACGTCGCTTGACTGATACTTGCTGATTTTGATGAAATTTTACAGGTAACTATAATTCGAAAATGTTAGACTCATCTTTTATTTCTTAGCTTCTAATATTCACATTTAAGGGCCAAATTAGCCTCCAAAGTTAGATGCTCAACAGCTATTAATTACAATATCTCGAAAACGAATTAATGTGAGCAAAGAATTTAAAAATTGTTTAAATTTCAGAAATTCAAATATCTCAAAAACGAGACACTGAGAAAGAATTTGATACAATTTTACAGATTCGTAGGGAATCCAAAAATATTAGACACATCTTTTTTTCAGCTATTAATATTCGTATTTGAGGGTGAAATCACCCTTCAAACTTTGATGCTAGAAAATTATTAACTAAAATATCTCGAGGACGAATTGACATAGAGAACGAATTCAATAAGCTAGAATTTATAAATTTTTTTAAATTTAAGAAATTCAAAATTTACAGACAGCTAAAAAATCCAAAAATATTAGACACGTCTCTTTTTTTTATTGAGCTACTAAAATTCATATTTAGAGGGGGAATTCACATTTGAAACTTGGATGTTAAAAAACTATTATTAACTAAAATATCTCGAGGACGAATTGACGTAGAGAACAAATTCAATAAGCTAGAATTTACAAATTTGTTTAAATTTAAGAAATTCAAAATTTACAGACAGCTAAAAAATCCAAAAATATTAGACACGTCTCTTTTTTTTATTGAGCTACTAAAATTCATATTTAGAGGGTGAATTCACATTTAAACTTGGATGTTGAAAACCTACTATTAACTAAAATATCTCGAGGACGAATTGACGTACAGAACAAATTCAATAAATAAGAATTTAAAAAATGTTTGTAATTCAAACACTTGGAACGTCTTGAAAACGAATTAACCAGGATAAGAATTTGATAAAATTCTACAGACAGCTGGAGAATCTCAAAATATTAAACACAGCTCTCTTTTTCAGCTGCTATTATTCCTATATGATGGTGAAGTCACCTTTTAAACTTGAGTGCTGGTAGACTATCGTTTGATTAGTATATTTCGAAAATAAATTGACGTAGAGAAAAATATGAAATATAAATTGAATCTGTGGAAAAATTGTATTCTTCACGCGGAATAATACTATGAATATAAATGAAATTTAGGTAAGATCATAGATAGCGCCGCCATAAGGGAAATTGAAATGCATGACTGAAAACAAGAGGTACTCGTGTTACTGCGCGTAATCCCGTGACAACAGATTATCCTAGAAACCTTAGATGCAGCGACACGTAGAAGAGAAAGAGATTTTCGTTACATTCTACCCTCTTGCTCAAATTACGTTGAAAAAAGACACGACTTCTGAGCTACGGAATCTCTTGAACTTGAACGTTTTCATTCTCGTCCCTTTTGATTCTCTTCTCATTCTCTCGATACACATACTTCGATATTTTTCTCTGTTGTATAGCATCGTTTGATAAGATTTTGATCATTCATATACGTCTGACAAATTTATCAACCTTTCGTCAATATAGAAATATTATTCTGTTAATCAGCGATCAACTTGTAATTACAATTTCTATCAGCTGTTTATAATGAATAACACATTATGAATTTGCATGATATTTGCGAAGCATGAAAATTTACTTGGTTAATTACCCAAGATTTAGTTATTGTTTTTGTTTCGGAGTATAATCATTATCGATTATAGTTTGTTCTTTAAATATCAATTTCGAATGTATAATAATTTATTCTCTAATTTATCGAGCGATTAATACGTTTCGCAAAGTAGTTTAATATAAATACAAACTGGTAAACACAAATTTTGTGGATTTGTATGCATAATTAACGTGTCTGTTGAAACGACACAAATGAGGGTAGAAAAGAAATTTGTCGCAACTCATACAAAGATTAAAAAATATGTGAAAGAATAATCAAGAAGAAACGAAACAAATCAGCAATATTTACTTTTTCTCTGTTCATAGTTCATCTCGAAATGTCCACCATTTTTGGCAATATAAGATTGATATGAACCGAAAATAGAGTTTCTTTATTATTTTATTTTATTTCGGTAAATCTTCGTATCAATTTATAACGTGATTTTATTCTCATTTACTACACTGTTTCCTTCAAAGTTTTCCACCTCCAATTGTTGGATGTCAAAAATCTTTCAATTAAATACATTTTGATTAAATGATATATTATATGTAATCAATTAGTTAACTTTTAATTATATAAAATTTTCGTATTATTGCCATAACTTTTTACTGAAGCTTTAAAAAACCTATACTTGCATAACACTTTCTTTTCTAATTTCGAATCATAGAATATTCTGGCAATATTTGGCCGTTAAAATCGTGGATATGTTGAATAAAATTTGAAGTTACAAGTTTTTGTGAAAAAGTGTGAATTCATATATTTATTTGTCGCTGAAATAGACCTTACTTAGGTCCCAAATGCTTAATTTCGCGATCGATCTTATTTTAACTTGTATAGAAACGACAAAACATTAATGTGAAATATTTGCTTACCTTTGAACTTTGAACTCGTGACTACTTTATCAACTTCACCCGGCTGCGTAAGAAACTTGAACTTTAAATTAGAATAAATATTGAGTTGGCCAGAAAATTCGTGCGGTTTTTGATGATAGTTGTCTTCAAGCTTTCCGAAACGCAATTAAATTCAGGTGGAATCCTGAAAGTACATAGTAAATTTCGTAGCTAAGATTTAATCGTACATTTCAACCGAAAAGTTCGAAGATTAAATATTAATAAGTTTGACCAAATTTTAAAAATGAACACTCGAAAGGAACATTTTAAGTATGATATACATTTCTGTTAAAAAAAGAAAGAAAAAGAAAAATGGAACCAGTTTAATAAATGCGGGATTAAAAATCTATCAAAAAGACGAGAAAAGGTTGTAAATCGAAACGATTGAATAAAGATATTTTCTTCCAATATAATAAAAACCACGTTAAAAACCGCGCAATTATTTATTTTTACACATATTATGTACAATTCGTCATTCTTAATCTCCCCCTGCAATATTAAACTTTACTATAAAAAAAAAAAAAATCATTAGACTGACTTATATCCAAAAAGTCCAAACTCAAGAGAAATAACAAGATTCTAATATACAAATGTGTAATTAAACCAAATTGGACCTATAGAATCTAACTCTGGAGAATGACAACTAAATCAGATATACAAAAATGGGAAGTTTGCAATAAAAAATTCGAAGAAATCAACCGTTTTGCAAACATACACGAGATCAGAGTTGAATCTCACGTAAATCCGTTAGTGGCAAACTGTTACAACAGCATAACTAAAATACTGAAACGAAATATTTAATAGAACTTGTATATTTAATGTAACTTTCAACATCCATTACACAAACAATTTCTCTGTAAATAGCAAAACACACGTGGTGTTTGGAGCGTTTATCGCTTAATGTGACGCACATTACATGATACTATGTATTATACAACTATTTGTAAATATTATGGTGGAAATAAGAGGTGGAAATAAATATGGAGTTCCAAAAAAAAAAAGAAAAAATTTTTCACATATATTTACCAGATTGATAACACTCTCTACAATTTCGTACAAAGGATTTAGAAGAACTTGAAACTTTACATACAATAATTCGATACCAGAGCATTATTTATGGTCACTCTGAAGGTGGTTTATAAAAATCACATCCAAAAAGTTAATTATTTTTTTCTACTCTTAATAATTGATCTATAACTCTGAAAAAAATATATCAAGTAAAGCTAGACTGCACCTCTTTTACATATTTTGTTTTATTTAAATATCTTAAGTAATAGTTGAGAATATAAATAAAACAATTTAAGGATTTTACCCTCGTATTACCCTTAAACTAAGCGGCAGCGATCTAAAATTTTGCAGAATAGTTCTTCAGATAAGAAGCATTGCATTATCAGCCAAGAAAAATGAAAAATGATCTGAGAGCCGTTTACCTTATCTTGTTAAGTCTTTTATTCGAAGTATCAGTCAAACGTAGCAGTCGAAGTATTTCCTTCGAAACACGCGATTCCCATGAATCAAGAGTTCGGTTATTCATAACAGTTCACAGATCGTAAACAGAAAAGTTCAACGTTTGAAGCGATCTGCGGTGCACATGAGTAATGCACTTTTTCGCGACCTAACCTAACCATCGACGATCCTACTTTTCCTTCTCCTCGCTGTTCAATCTTTCGAATGGACTCCCTGGCGAACGAATGGACACTAATAGTCGTAGAAGGTTTGGTAAATTCAGCGGGAATCGGAATCGATCGGATGCCAGTCAGCGACGATTGCCGCAGCAAAAATTCTCAGATCCACCGGTCGCCACCTCAGAGATCCTCTCTATATACCGCATACTTCGAATAGAATTCCGGAACATTCTTGACGTTCCTGACGGAGCTATCGAATTAACGGTGTGTACAAGCTACGGTGAAACGGTGGTTCTCGTTCAGTTGGCCCCTGTAGTTGTCGGTTCCTCTGCAGCCAGTTCACCCGTACATACCTGCGGCGGTGTCAGTTTTGCAGCTTTCTTCGGCAACTATTCCGAACACTCCGACTGGGAACGACTTTCCGTCGATTAGACGGGGCTCCACTCGTCCTTCAAGTCCTCGTCGTGCTTTCTTCGTGGCCGAATTCCAAACGTAGTCGCGCAATCTTCGTGTACAATGAGCGATCACTTCGGACAGGGATTTGAGACTCTGGAACAACTCGTTTGGAGAACACGTGGCTAACGGGCGATTCCGTTCGTAACTATAACGATATAGTTTAGAGTATGATATAAACGAGTTCCTGAATGAAACTTTTAAGAACCAACATCGGTCGATGATCATAATCCGACTTTTATTTACATCTTGGCTGATATTTCACTTATTTTCGCTTTACATTTAAATCAATCTTATTATATAAGTAAATAAATATTTCATTATATTATATTTTACAACTGCCATTCATAATTTCCAATTAATCATCCATAATTTGAAAACTATGGTGTTAATGCTCATTTTTGGTTTTTATTACGAGGGTCGATCAAATATAAACCGCATTATGTATGCCATATCAGTACAGCGTCAGGTGGGTCGGTGAGACTGATTAGGTGTTGAAACGAGAGTAGTTTGGTAACATTGCACTTCCTGTGACACTCTACTTTTCGTTTCGTTGGTAAACAACGCAATGAATGAGAAATCAGTACCATCTTCCGTTGCACAACGTATTATAATGAAGTTTTTAACCGTTGAGAAGCATAAAACCTATTGAAATTTTGCATTGGCTGTGTTTACAGTTCGGTGATAAGACACTATCCAGAACTCAAGTGTTTGCTTGGTGTAAATCGTTTTCTAGTGGACGTCAACACTTCGAGAACGCGTCTCATTCGCGACGTACAAACACAAGTGTGACATCAGGAAATATTGAAGCTGTTCGAAAACTTATCGAGAACGATCGAGGCATAAAAATTGACGAAATTTGTTCAAAAGTTAACATTAGTCATGGATGTGTGGCTTCCATAATTCGAAAAAAATGAAAGTTTCGCATGACAACGCATCACACCGCCATTCAAACATAGGAAAAAATTAAAAAGATACAGTAGACAACACTTGATCATCCTCCCTATGGTCCAGATTTGTCACCATGAGATTATCATTTGTTTGGATCATTAAAGGAGGCATTAGAAGGACAGCGATTCGAGAGCAACGAAGATATAAAACAGTTTGTGTGCAAGTAACGTCGAACACAACCTTCTCCATTTGATGACAGTGGTATAAAAAAGCTGCCAATCTGATGACAAAAGTGCATAAATACAAACAAAATAAAGAGGAATAAATCTTTTGTTCTTTTTAAGAAATTATCTTCAAATAAAACATCGTTAAAAAAATCCAGTTCATATTTGACTGAAATCCTCGAGCTTGGTAGAACTTGCACATATTGTGCCGACTCTGAATAATCGCTATTACTTTTAAATCATTTTCAATAATTCCGAAATATTTTTGCACTGTACTCAGGATCGTTATCTTGCATAAACATTTCACACATTTCCAATAATATGAAAATGTCTGTTGAATTATTTCGTTGTGTAATGTAAGATGACAAAAATGAGTCAGTACACTAAAAAAAAGTATTATAAATATAAATAGGGGAATTAATCTAGTAATCATCTGCTTGTGGATGGACGCTGATATTCTTTTTCTGTTTCTATTTATTCTTTATGCGCATAGGATGAAGATAAAAAAAGGTGCCTTTTTGAAATATAAATTAAAATAAAAATTTGTTTTTACAATACCTAACGTAACAAACTTGCATTATTGCTTATATGTCCAATAATCTCCAAATACTTCACGCATGATAGCATATCTGTTAGATCAGCTATGAATTCCACAGATATAATACAACGCGTTAAATATCGAATGGTAACAGACGCCTCGTTGTTCGCGCCGTTGTATTCACTGGAAGCTTTTAATTGATACGTATTTACAATGACCGTCGACGAACTTCCTGATGTTTTCAATTAATTCCATTCGCGAAGAAAGCGTCGTGCCGTAGCGACCTTTGATACTTGTTAGACTCGTGTTCGAAGGATTTCCTTTGCTCGTTCGCTCGCGAAGGAAAAGGCAGACCTATCGATCGCCCATGGTCCCTTTTAATACTTCTCTTTCCTCACTAGCAAAAAAAAAAATAAAAATGAAAGAATGTCCGTGCAGTCAGCTATTGAAATGCGATCTTCGTTCGTTACAGATGTTCAAACGAGTTCAAACAACTTTTTAGCCCCAACCGATGAATTGCGTTCGCAATTCGAAACAATAAATAAGCAAACCCAAATGCTTAAGTTTCAGTTTGGACATTATTCAAGGTGTGTCTCTTTCCTTTTTATCCATTCTTTCTCTTTTTCAGTTTTTTTTTTTCCTTTTGTAGTTGTTACGAGTTTCGAGCAAATTATTCTAAATTCTGCAACAAAGGACGACGACATCCGGCGATTAGAGGAACCATGAAAATCCCCAGCAGTGATTTTTCTTTTCCGCGAAGAGTCGAGGAAGCAAGGGAGGAAGTAGACGTGAAAGAAACGACAATATCGCGGGCTAGATAGCATGTAATAAGAATAATTGTCGGCGATGTTTTATGCATCGCGGTGATTTCGCATTCAGCTACCCAAAGTAGTCACGTTTGCTAAACTTTCTTGTAGCGGCAATCTTAAATCTTTAACGGCGCAAGTTCGCCGTTCCGCTCGGTCTCTTATTCGTGATGAACTTCATCTACAACTATCGACGGTGGAATCTGTTTTTACGTGGCAAACTCTTGTTTCACTTATCCGACGATTCTCTGGGGTGTCATTTCACAGTCGGGACGTGAAGGATCGCCTATCTAATTCATATAAATTGTGTATTTATGCGTAAAATAAATCTGTGAACATGGTATAGTGAATTTACTGTAACATACTTTTTGGAAACATATATGAATTTACTGTATTTGTTCTCAAAAAGTATATTTAACGAATTTGAACAGCTGTATCATTTTTAATATTGCTAGCAATTTTTTATCAATTTTTCGATACTATGCGTTTGTAATATTTAATCCTTTGACTACTGTTGCCGCCTGTAGGCGTTTTGGAAATTTGACTCATACTCTTCTGTTATCGCCTTTCCCACTGAATGTTATTTAATTTAATGAAACGAATTTTACGCTTTTACAAATTTTAAAATTATTAATTTTTAAGCTTTCGAAGACAATTTGACAAATTTTAAGCGTTTTGGAAATTTGACTCATACTCTTCTATTATCACTTTTCCCATTGAATGTTATTTAATTTAATGAAACGAATTTTACGCTTTTACAAATTTAAAAATTGTTAATTTTTAAACTTCCGAAGGCAATTTGACAAATTTTACGAATGAAAATTGAATATCTATCTTTTTACCGAAATCTGCCGTAGCGGAAGGATTAATCTTTCTCAAATTTTAAGCAACAAATGATCATAAATATTATATGAAGAAGCAATGTGTTTTATATTTACACACGTTTAAATAGCAGAGCCTTGCAGTATTCATTTATAGACTTTTGAAAAATTATATACGACGTTAAGCTAAGCCTCTCGCCCGAAAATCACCTATAGCGAATGTGTTAAGTTATCCGAATACTTACGAACAGAAGCGTGTATTTCCATGTTTCGGTATAATTTCGGTAATTTCGTTTACCAGATAAACAATGAAAAAATTCGCGCGTTTCATAAAGATCGTTGTAACAGTTTTATTGGAAATAAATGTTACATTTGTACGCTTAAATATTATGATTGGAATTCGAATTGAGACGCGTACAAAGCGTAATATCGCGTATATTGCGATGTCAATAATTTGACGGAGGAAATATTACCATTGAAGGCATTATTTCGTATAACGCTACGATTATATGTATATAATATAATACTGACACACCATTGGCAGATTTTTCATTAACTGAAACGCAGAATTAATAGGTACCTAATTAATTATACTTATTCGTCCGTACGAACGATCGTGTATCAATAAATGTACCCCGATAAATAAAAGCGACGACACTGTAACTAATACTTTCCTGGAAATAATTCTTATTAATCTCTACGTTATGCGCGCCGTTTTATATAACGTTTCAATTGACAACCTTTTCGAACGAAGCAATTAATATCTATTATCGAAGATCGTATTTTTCAAGATTCGAAAATTTGTTTTATTTTATGAAATGTCTCTATTTTTCTCTTAATCAAATTTTTAAAAGATAATTTTCCACGCTAACAGATTGTTTTTGGAGAACCGTTTGTCCAAACCGAACGAACGAAACGAACCCTGTCGTTTGCAATTTTCACAGGTGGAAATGGAATATTTTTCCTTTTTTTCATTGGTTGATTAACCTACGTGTAGGAAAGTTTTATTACACTGTCGCCTCTGGCTAGCTGCTTTGGGAAATTTTGAAATTGGAGCAACTTCGCTCTTGTTTCATTTGATAACCGGCTTACGATTCACGGTGTTTTGAATTGTTAACTATTGGATCTTTCGTTCATTCAGAGTCAGGGTTTTTCTATGCAAATAGAGTCTTCTTATCTGGTGAAACAGTTAGTTACAAAATATATATATATTTGAGTTAATAACAAAAACAGGACAAACAAATGCAATTTTTAAAATATCTCTTTGATTTTTATCTACTTTTTTCTTTACGCGTGATCACTCTTTCGCGTTCCAGAGCTTTCTAATCGCTTTTTTTTTCTCACCTAATCAATCGAATCTAAACACGTATACTAACTTTTAGAAATTGCATTCTTCAACATTAATACTTCAACAGCCGCTGTCACGATGTTGTGATTTCATTCACGCAACTGAATGAGTAAACGACAAATCGATTCTCTAAGTAATAAAATGCAAATTTAAAAATCAAAAATATAAAGGACACATTTATTCTACCTGTTTACTTCTTTTTTTTAATTCGCTCGATTTTTTGACTTCAAGCATTTACGTTTAGCCTATACAAGATTGCAGACTCGCGAAAAATACCAGCAGCATGTGCAATTTTTCGCGACCGTCAAAGTATCAGTATTAATAAAGTAATTTACAAAAAAGAAAAGAATTCTGAAGGTTTTGCTCGTCGAATTCGCAACGCGATAGATATAGCATACAATTTTTCCTAGGATCCATAACTCGTCGAGAAACAGTAGTGAATAATACTGAACAAATTAACTCTAAATTTAATCGCAAATAATTTTACATTTCGCATGCATAATTACATCATAAATGCGAATACACATCATAAATACAAAATGCGACTTCTTCGTAAATATTAACATCCCGACTGTTTTATAAATATTAATTAACGATAGAATACACGTTGCACGAGAAAGGTTGTACCTTACAAAATTACCAAATTCACTTTTTGCTTAGAATTAAACTTCGTGCGGTGTGTTCCTGCGCCGAGTCTCAAGTGGCTTCCACTTTATCCACCCTGGGGTTCCATGAAATCTCTCCCTTTCTCTCACTCTCTCTCTCTCTCTCTCTTTCTCCTGCCAGGCAACAGATCAATCTAACAAGCAACCGTGTGGCTTTGTTTCAGATGAATCATCAACGCGACTACTCATCGGAGCACCGTTCGTCGGCCAATTCGCGACTATTCCCGACACGGGTGAGTTTCTATTCCGATCTTCGTACAGTTGCTCAGCCTGGCTATTTAAGTACGCTGTCAGCAATGGCGGAAAGTTTCGAAAGGCGCGTATCGAAGCAGCACGGAAAGGAACAAGTAGAGACGACGTCAACGACGACGACGACGACGACGACGACGACGACGACGACGACGACGAAGGGGTCGAGTTGGTTGACCCCATACGCTTGCCGACCCTTCTCGTAGCTCGTGTGTCGGGTATCTTGAAAATCTCGTGGGTCAGGGCGTGGTAGCGAACGGGTCCCGCAATCAGGTTGGACTGGCATGCTGCTCGATGAAATTCCCTACCACTCGTGCTCACCCACTCTCACTCACCGAATTGTATCAACCATAGACTGTCCTTCTCTATTTCTCGTCACGTACACATGGCCATTCCGATTAGTAGGAAATAATACCCGTAACAATAGCTCTGCTGCTCGATACAGCTCGTGTTCTGCTTGTACTTATGCCCAGGCTGTCGTGTCTATGGTCATGCAGCTGAACCCGTATGTCTATGTTCTTGAAACACTGCGAATCTGTTAGACAGATAATACATATTTGTAGACGGTATTATATATATCTTTTTTAATTTATATACGTTAAAATTGAAATATCGATTCTTATTATTTTTTCTTAATTCAAACAATTCGCATAGTCACTTATATTAATATTTTCAACCCTTTCGCTGTGATAAATTTTAGTGTGTAACGTATCAGATAATTATAAGCGAGCTTTTGGTTTTTTAATTTACATACGTTAAAATTGAAATATCGATTCTTATTATTTTTTCTTAATTCAAACAATTCGCATAGACACTTATATTAATATTTTCAACCCTTTCGCTGTGATAAATTTTAGTGTGTAACGTATCAGATAATTATAAGCGAGCTTTTGGTTTTTTAATTTACATACGTTAAAATTGAAATATCGATTCTTATTATTTTTTCTTAATTCAAACAATTCGCATAGTCACTTATATTAATATTTTCAACCCTTTCGCTGTGATGAATTTCAGCGTGTAACGTATCAGATAATTATAAGCTAGCTTTCGGTTTTTTAATTTACATACGTTAAAATTGAAATATCGATTCTTATTATTTTTTCTTAATTCAAACAATTCGCATAGTCACTTATATTAATATTTTCAACCCTTTCGCTGTGATAAATTTTAGTGTGTAACGTATCAGATAATTATAAGCGAGCTTTTGGTTTTTTAATTTACATACGTTAAAATTGAAATATCGATTCTTATTATTTTTTCTTAATTCAAACAATTCGCATAGTCACTTATATTAATATTTTCAACCCTTTCGCTGTGATAAATTTTAGTGTGTAACGTATCAGATAATTATAAGCGAGCTTTTGGTTTTTTAATTTACATACGTTAAAATTGAAATATCGATTCTTATTATTTTTTCTTAATTCAAACAATTCGCATAGTCACTTATATTAATATTTTCAACCCTTTCGCTGTGATAAATTTTAGTGTGTAACGTATCAGATAATTATAAGCTAGCTTTTGGTTTTTTAATTTACATACGTTAAAATTGAAATATCGATTCTTATTATTTTTTCTTAATTTAAATAATTCACATAGTCTTTCGCTGTGACAGATTTTAGTGTGTAACGTGTGCGAGAGATGATAATTATAGATGATCTTTTTTTTTTTCTTTAATTTACATACGTTAAAGTTGACATGTCAATTCTTGTTATTTTTTCTTAATTCAAACAATTCGTATAGTTACTGATATTAATATTTGTTTCGTGTTTCCTTATTTCGAATATTAAACAAAGAAAACAGAAACCAAGCGGGAAGCAGATTCGAACTTACAATAAAGTTACAATCTATCAATCACGAGGGCTACGAATTTATTTGTACACCTAATACTTACGAACATTAGTAGTACCTAGACACCGTTTATCGCATGTCCTCACATGGCTGATATATAAACGTTGTGTGCGTACTCCCTCGTGTACATGTGTCTCCATGATCTATGCTCCTCTACTTATCCTCCTGTGTGTACATATAGGGTGTCTCGTAATTGGGTGTACCTACAAACAAACAGAATTTGATTCTGCGTGAAAAACTGAGTCGAAAATGTATAAAAAAATGTTCGAGTTTGAAGCTTTATTTTCGAGTAAAATCACTTTTCAAAGTTCGTTTAATTCATAAATCGCTGCAAACGGTGTCCAGGTTCTCTCTTACATAAATTATTCTATTCTTTTGAACATTTTCCAACGTGTCATTACAGAATTTTAATTAACCAAATGCTACAATAATTTTTTGTCGTAATTGTACAACAGGAAATTTAACGCAAGACGATAAATAAAAATTTATCAGTAACAGATTTGAAGATCATGGTGGCTAATTGCGCCATTGCATCCGATTCAGTACTGATCATTTTCACTCGAATAGTGTCTTACTTCAGCTGAAACTTGATCAAACACAAACATACTTAACAAATTTTCAAGCTGATTTTTCTCCCAAAACGAAGCCTCAAGTTCGAAAACTTTATTCTACAATTTCGACTCAATTTTTCACGCAGAATTAACCTTGAGAATCTCAACAGAACACCGTGTATAAGTATACATGTACCTGTACGCGTTCGTAGCACGCATGTGCATGAATTAGCGAAGTCCATCTCATGCAAGTGAAACGCACGAACGCGTGGCTGTATACATATACTTTTATGCGTGCCTAGGGGGTAAATCCGTTACATACATCACTCGATGTATACGTACACTATCGTGCCGAGATACTCACTTCACATGTATATGTATGCGTTAGTATACACCTGACGTAGCGGTGTAACAACACGCGTGATGCAATGGCGCGAAGCGAACCGGTGAGACGATAACCGCGCGTTTACCGGTGCCTATGTGTTTGCTTCTATGTAGTGACCGTGTGCAGTTAGGTTTGAACGCGCTAAGTCGCGGCCGATGTTCGACGTGTGCGTGATTGCGTGCACGCATGCACAAGACCCTTTGTACTATGGACGGATTTGACGGAGGTAGCTTTACTTTAGCGCCAGAGGGACACGGAGCCAATCAATCCCCGTCTGCTTTCGGTTTCGCCTATCGTACGTGTATGTGTACCTTTACCTTTCCTCCCCCATCGTGGCTCTTACGTCTCTGGAATTTCGATGATCTGCGCCAGGGAAACAGATTTATCTCGCCTGCTTTCTCCTTTATTCTTCTTCTTCAACATAGTGTTACCCGATTCGAGTTCTGTGGAACCGTTTCTACCCATCGATTCCATGGAGGGATCTTCGTGTAGCTCTCTTACATCCGTCCTTGCTCCATTGTGTATTTCTATCTGGAGGATGTTTCTCGGTTGCGAGGCAATTTTATTCCGTTTGCACTAAGCCCACAGTCTTTCTAGCTGTACATTCGATTCGTTCTATAAGGGTCGCGGTTGAGCTCTATTATTGGACGGTGTCTTGCTGCGATGCAGTATTTCCCCTGTTCCATGGTTGGGCCCATTTGAAGAACGAAGGAAAAAGAGGAAGAAGATCTTTTAAAACACCCTTTGGATTACGATATTCTGCCTGCTCCCGTTTTTTAATTTAAATAGTTGCCTAGTTTCGAGGGTTCTTATCGCGCGGCCTATCTGCCGTTTGTCATCCTGTCATCGACCGATAACCAGTGAAAGCTGTCTAATCTTTATTTCTCTCTCTCTCTATCTTAGTTTCTCTCTCTTACTCTCGCTTCTGTCTTTCGCTTTTCGCGCTCTATCTCTCATGAGTTCTCTCTCTCTCTCTCTCTGACACTGTTTCTCTCACGCGCTCTTACCCCTGTTTCGCGTGTATATTTCTCGCTCTCGCTCTCTCGCGCGTTCTCTTTCTTTCGCGCTCTTTATTCCACTTGTTCTCTCTCTCTCATTCTCTCTTATTCTCTTTCGGATTCTCTCCTGCGTTTTCACCCTCTTTCGCGTGTCTCTCTCGCGCGTTCTCTCTCACACACGCTGTCTTTCTCACGCGTTCTCTCTCTCTCTCTCTCTCTCTTTCTTGCGTGCTCTCTCTCGCGTGTCACCCTCCTGCGCTCTCACTCTCTCTCACCCTCTCTCTCTCTCATGCACGTGTCTCTCTCCATTTCTCTCATCTCTTTTGGTGCCATAAAAGTTAAATAGCTTTTTTGCCTCGAGACTGTATTATCTGCCTTATCTGGGGAGGGATTCTGCGTTCAAAGGAACGCGTCGTTAATCTTAGGGAGCCAGATTGGGGTTACGATCGAGCTGAAGGTTAAGGCCGGAACTTTCGAATCGCCTGGTGTAACACGGCGTTAACGGAAAATCGGCTAATTTTCACGGGATGCCGAAGCCAAGTCTTCTCGACCCTTGCTTTATCTTATCTACCGCTTGGATTGGACGAGACAGGACGGTTGGAAATTTACCGCCTCCGCTGCCGGCAGGGTTTTCCTCAAAGACGAAGATAATGATTCGAATTGCGGACGTGGTATCTGGACGACCTCGTGGGTGTCTAATTGTGTGCGGTTGTGGTTAATTCACAGGTTACCGTGGTTGCGGGACCTATCACCTACAGTAGCTTCGACCTGAATGACCACGATACCTGCGCGTGGTTACGAAACTGGAAACATATTGCAACGGTGCGAATGACCTCTTCTAAGAGAATTCATTCTTGGAACTACGAAGCAACCCATTTAAAGAGATATTCTGGTAAAGAATGTAGCTTTTTCGGTCTTTCTTGGGTTTTTGTTTTCAAAGACACTATAAAACTGTTTTTGTATGGATTTGACGCAAGTTTCTGTTAACATTTTAAATATGCAAATTATTTTTTTAAAGCGAAAATAATAAAGGTTACTAAAATTCTTGTAGAAATTTTTTAAGAATTTTTCTTTCGAAATATAATGAAATAAACGTGGAATAAGTATCTAAGCCTATAATATATGTATTCAAATATTGAAAAATATTTTTTTCTTATTCAAGAAGGCGGTGCTTTTCCAACAAGTTTCTCGATAGTAATGTCAATGATTTATAGCTGTTTGATTTGAACTAAAACGAAAAACCAAGGTTTTTAAGTTTCTAGATGATATTTTCTATTGTCCAGCGAAGGGCGTGGGATTTTTAGGAAATGTTTATTTTTGGAAAAATAACTAGTATATGAAATAAAGAATCGATGTTAGCCAAAACAAATTTTGTACGAAAGCGTTTATAAAACGAAAAGTTATTATTTCAAGATATTGAAAAAATACTATGTACATCTATAAAATGAAAAATTGTTTTTCTACATCAAATTAAACGAGCTTTATCGATGTCACCTCGAAGAAAGACAATTGGAAAGGTGTTCTTCAGACATGACATCGTCATTTTGTATAAAAGAACATTTTTTTATATTTAGGTATATAAATTACAGATTTAACTAATTTTCCATTTATTTCATTGCATTCTCAAAATGAATTTACAAATACTCATAGTTTTCGAGCGCTCACATTGGATCAACTTTTTAAACCTTAAATATTGTCTTGTCAAAATTGATTGTACTAAACTACGGATAAATACAAATCAAACTTAAAAGTTGTTAATTTTAGAAATTGGGACATACGTGTTTTGAATACGCATAAGCGCTCCTGTGCTCAATAGCATAACTGAAAAAAACGTAATAATTCAACAAAATTTTAAGCAGAGCGACTATATCTGAACAATTTTTTCCTTCACCAAAATGGTGATTGAAGCTTCATTTTTGAATTATTAACGAAAAACACTGGCCAATCAGAGTACGCGTAGATCATCGTAAATTGAAAGGATATGATAACAAAATTTTAGCGAATTGTTCCGTTGTGCGTGTAACAATTGAAATTTTTATCATTGCATCTCTACAGCCACATACCTCACCAAAATGAGAATTATTCGACACGTTACACCTCTTCTTATTCTCACGATTGCCAATCAAAAATACTAGAGTATAAGATAACGAACATATATGACACATACTTCACAGAGGATCATGAAAATTCAGCGAAACAAATGTGTCCCAACAGAGTTGAAGGGGTTAAGATCAAGGATCAGCTTACACACGTGGGACTAACTCGACTTTGATGTTTTTCCCAGGCGGGCAGCGTGCAGGTCGCATCACTTTTTGGAAAACTTGCGATTTGTCGAACGACGCTTTGTAAAATACACTCATTTTGCCAAAATCACGAACGTTTAAGTACTTTCTTTTTCTTTTTTTTTTTTACAACACGCTCTATTTTCGGCTGGGAATAATTCTGACATTCTTAAATATCGCTGATTTATATACTCTTTTCCCATTGGGACCTTTAATTTTGGCGATTCCACCTACGTGATTTTTCTCCGATTGATTTACACTGCATCCACGATGACGTCAATAAAGTTTTTACGTTTATTCGTTGTAACTGAAACTCCGAAATGAAGCACGAGCCGCGTATGTTCGTAAACAATCTTAGCTGACAGCTTTGGCGCCATTGTTCAATCGGGAAGATGCGTAGACGTCTCATTCGTTGTCGAAGCGATCTATATTTTGAATTTGGTATACTTCCGCTGTCCAAGCGGCGAGTACGCGAATAAATTTCATGGAATGCCTGCCAACGGTGGCCATTTTGAAACGCATGGTAAGTACTGGTCTCTTGAAAACGCCCGCGGAACTGGTTCCGTTTCATTTGATTATTGGCGATCGAGCTGAGTATCATATTGAACTGAAAATTGCGACGCGTCCCACTGTGTGTCAAAACGTCTCTCTGGCTGCGCAATACCTGAAACTTTGATCATTTTTTATAGCTTAACATACTTCCGCAAACTTTTTTTCTGTTCCTAAGCCTCTAAGAATCTTTAATTCAAACGCCACTTTTTTAATAGAATTTTTCAAAAATCAGTGAAAAAGTGGTCTTCAAAAATATATCATTTAACGGTTGATTTGTTTCTCAATTAATAAAAAATTAATTTATAACATAGCATACTTCCGCCAACATTTATTTTTCTGTTCCTAAGTCTCTAAGAATCCTTAATTCAAACGCCACTTTTTTAATAGAATTTTTCCAAAATCAGTGAAAAAGTGATCTTCAAAAATATATCATTTAATGGCTGATTTGTTTCTGAATTAATAAAAAATTAATTTATAACTTAATTTACTTTCGTAAGCTTTCCTTCTGTTTCTAAGTCTCTAAAAATCCTTAATTCGAACGTTACGTTTCTAAAAGAATTTTTCAAAAATCAGTGAAAAGGCAGACATCAAAAATATATCATTCAGTGGTTGATTTGTTTCTCAATTAATAAACAATTAATTTAGAGTTAAACTTAGTTGCGTAAACTTTCCTTCTGTTCCTAAATCTCTAAAAATCCTTAATTCAAATTTTACATTCCTAAAAGAATTTTTCAAAAATGAGTGAGAAAGTAATCTTCAAAAACGTACCACTGCTGATTTGTTTCTATTGCATGTAAGTCGTCATGCTGACAATTAGTTTACACATTACGGAATTTATAAAAGAAAGTACATATAGAGTCATTCAAAAAACACGTCTACATGATTCTTTTTAATAAAACAAACTATTTAGAATTTTTTAAATTGCTTTTTCCATTACAATTACAGTGGCTGATCAAATTGTTATAATCAGATTGTATTAACGATTATCACATATAAATCAGGCAATCACCTTCGAATGTCTACCAATTCTTAACTTCACTTTTACAACCAAAATGTTACATGATTTCACGGAATAAAAAACTTTCCATAGCTAATCTTTCTGCGTCGTTTTGTTTGCTAGCAAAGCGATGAATATTAATACACTCGTGGAAACAATGGATTACACGTGAATAAATTACAGAGGCACAGATAAGGGATGAACGATTTATCATTCGCGTTAAAAGGTGTACATTTTTCATGACGAGTCAATGGTGGATCGATCGACAGGAACGATGATACGAAGGATTTCGTGTTTCATGACGCGAAACTTTTCCTCTCGAAGCTCGTTTCTATTTCGCGACTGTTTGCCCAGCTGAACGGATGATAAACATGCAATATATGTACATAGATCTATGAAAGCTTATCGATCTGATTTCAACAATATTATTCGCCTAAGGAACGCTGATTAATGTATTAGTTCTGTTCAAATATTTCCTGTTTGAATCGTATCTATATATAATAGAGAACGGTAAATATTTGATCGGGAAAATTTTATATTAAGAATGAACCTCGTCTTTTGAAATTTTCATGATTCTATTAATTCCCTTTTAAACGTGTCGAATGATAATATTAGATTTGACTTAGATAATTCTAACGATGTAAAAATATACATCGTATCTATAGATTTGCATAGTTTAAAAGTAAATGTGCGAACCGGTTAGATAGTGAAATCGATGATTACCCACGTTGCTAGTTTAATCACACCTATCGACAGAAGAATCTGACCCCTTTCGTTGCATGGTTCTCTGCCAAAGACAACTACGATAAGGAAAAATCTTGGGAAGTGCTAATCTTGTTAGTGACTTTTTTGATGGAAGAAAAAGTCGTTCCTGTACGAAAGAATGACATTATTGTGACTGTGTTATCTACAGGATTGTAATAAAGTGAAATTAGAATGAGAAATCACTTATGAAATGGAAAGAGAACGTTACTACGAATAAAATATATTAAATAATTTTTGCCGCTTAAAATATTGCAAATTGATACAAAGGAAAAATGTGAAAAACGAAAAAAATGTTTGAGGAGAAATTTTTTTAATATTATTCGAAAATTTGGATGACACTATTATGACGTATACTCTCGATATGATTGTAATAGAGTAAAGTTAGATTAAGAAAATATTTATGGAAAGTATAAAATATGCGAAATAATTTTTACCTCCGAGAATATTACAAATTGATACGAAATAAAAATGTTAAAAGCAGAACGAATGTCTGAGGAGAAACTTTTTTAATATTATTCGAAAATTTGAATGATACTATTATGAGGAATATTATCGAAATGACTTTGATAAAGTAAAGTTAAAATAAAAAATTAGTTATAAAACGGAAGGAAAACATTTTCATGAATGAAATGTACGAAATAATTTTTACCGCTGAAAATATTACAAATTGACGCGAAAAAAATGTGAAAAGCAGAAAAAATGTTTGAGAAGAAATTTTTTTAATATTATTCGAAAAGTGAATGACACTATTTTGACATAAGTTATCGAAATGTCTGTAATAAAGTGAAATTGGAATAAGAAATTACTTATGAAGAAAGAAAAGAGAATATTTCACGGATAAAATATATGAAATAATTTTTACCGCTTAAAATGTTACAAATTGATGCGAAAAAAATGTGAAAAGTAGAAAAAATCTTTGAGAAGAAATTTTTTTAACATTATTCGAAAAATGGATAGCACTACTTTGAAATAAGTTATCGAAATGTCTCTAATAAAGTGAAATTAGAATAAGAAATTATTTACGATAAAAAGAGAATATTTTTACGAATAAAGTATATGAAATAATTTTTACCGCTTCAAAAATATTGCAAATTAATGCACAAAAAAATATTAAAAGCAGAACGAATGTATAAGAAAAAATGTTTTTAACATTATTCAAATATAATTACTGATTAAAAGAAGAAACTTTCTAAGTTTCATTCTGTTTAGAAAAAATACCATAAATATACTCAATTGCTTTTTCAAAAATGAAGGAGCTTAATGCAACGATAGCCGAAAAATCGAATAGTTTTGATCCCAAATTTGACACTTAAACTGTCTGAAACAAAAATTGCTGCAAGAATAATTAACCATGACGAATTTGTTATACGTGGATTATGGTACTGTAATAATTACAATGCGACCAGAGTAATAATACGATTAATGAACATATGCGATAATGAGCATTATAACACGATTGTTTGGTACACGTGTCTGATTGAATTTCAAAGCCGTATTTTCTTTTAAAGCTGCACTTTCTGTTACGAAAATTACGTATTATTTGCTACTATTTTATTTACACCATGATGCAGTTATAAATTATAGTTTACCATGGGAAATTATACATAACACATAAAAATGTTAAAACCAAAATCTAACTTTTCATCGATTCTTTTTTTCCATTAAAATAATCCACAAAAATTATTTATTCCGTTAAATTTTTGATAGTTAATATTAATAACAATCGATGAAATTCAATATGCAAATTATTATTATTAGAAAAACATCTTTTATTTTCAACAAACAAAAAAATACTATAAATACAATCAACATTTAAACCATAATTACAAAACATAATCATCACATGCTTGATCTAACAAACTTACAATAAATTTCGCAAATATCGGATGATTTATCATTTATTTTTAATATCTCATTCAACTCCAAAAGTGGTGAAAAATTCTTCGAATGATTCATAAGACATGTCTCATTTTTCAAGAACAATTTTTCACATAAAACACTTAGTCGATGATACTTCAATCTTTTAAAAAAATCTACATTACGACGTGTTCAGTCGTAATGAATCAAATTAATGTTAATAACGATGAGATGCATAATAATAATCACATTAAAAAATGTTTAATAGTTATTATACATACTTTCTAGTAGTTGTTATAACGATGTTATAAAATAATGATGTTATAATAGTTATCATAACGATGAAATATATTCCTCGGTAGTGTAAATGATTAGCAATGGCGATCGCGTTTGATCTAACTATCAGTCACTTTGTGACCGACTTTTCTTCCACATGAATAGGAAGGCCACAGCTCCGAACGAAGAAGTGTGAAAGCTGATTCCGCTACGGCGCCGTAAATCACCACCAGTGGATATATAAAAGCGATTATCGAAACTTCGCTAATGCGATTTTCCTGCCGTCTGCTCTGCTACCCGGCACACGGTGATTTAGTCAACGACCGGCCAGATGTGTGGCGAATTAATAGAGAAACCCGTCGATTCGACAGACATTACTATTTGCATGTACCACGACTGGTACTTCCGCTGTTACGGATTAGCATCGAATACAAAAATGATTATTGCGTGGGATGGACGTATTGATATATGACATTTACACCGCAGTTAGTGGTGTAAATGTGTTCAACAAACGATCGAGAGGAAAGAATAATTTTATACGTTTTTCGAACATAAATTAAATTAATTTTATACGTTTTGTTGGTAATTATTTGTTAATTTACCATTATTCGTTATTACATTAATAATAATTTTAATAATTTAGAATAATGATAATTTTCGTAATTTCTGATAATACTAACTTTTATAATTTTCAGCTACAGTAATTTTAATAATTTTTGATAATAGTAATTTTCATCATTCTTGATAATAATAATTTTCGCAATTGTCGATGATAATTCTCATAATTTTTAACTATACTAACTTTCGTAATTTTTAACTACGTTAATTTTCATAATTTTTATCATTTTTAACAATTATAATTTTTATCATTTTGAATAATAGTAATTTTAATAATTTTGAATAATAGTAAATTTAATAATTTTTAACTAGAATAACTTTCATAATATTTAACTTAATAAAAGATTTTTAAATAATTTAAATTTGTTGGTAATTATTACTAATTATTTACAAAGCGGATGACTGGAGTATGTTGTCAAAGTCAACGTTGTAACGCAAAAGAAACTTACATTTTGGCTCTTTTTCTTGTAAAAGAAAAAGCGATCATGAAGAAACCAATAAAATTGACATAATTTCTGTTTTACATGCTCTTCTTTTTCTTCCAAGTAGAAAATCGTACATACAATATAGAAAAAATGTAGAGAAAGTGTGTTTTATTCGCGAATAAAGCTTCACAGATACAATAATGATACGATATTTAATAGTCAGTTTAGTTGAAAAGACAATGTATGTTTATTATTATCAGTGATGAAAAACTCACTTTCATAGGAAACAAAACAAAAAAATACAATAATACAAAAGAGAGTAAACAGTTATAGTAAACTGATTTGTAGATTGATTATGCACATTTGTTAGTAATTACCGATAGGTACAGAATCGTGATGAATGCATCAGATAAACAGGGACAAATTGAAAAGTCAATGAAATTGTAATTTACATATTTGTTTTAATAAATTACAATTTTTTAAAATACATCGTATTAATTAACTATTAACATTACTTATCTTGTATACAAACTTTATAGTAATTATATAGTAACTACATTTTAATAATAACAATTTATTATAAAAATTTTATTCGACAGACAAATGTTTTTAGAATATAAATTGTAAGTAAATTTTATAATTTTTATTTTCTTATAAATAAATGTTTTTATAATATGTTGAAAGATAATAGAAAATTTTTATATCTATATAGGTTGAAAAACAACAGTCACAATTAGTATAATCATTTATTACATTAAAAAGGTCACTATGCATTCAAAGGAAAAGATGTTATTTAAGTGTTATCGTGGAAACGAATAGCTGAAGATACATCTTACAAGCAAATTAATAAAAGACTATAACAGAAGAGAAACAGCTGTCATTAGCGAGCTGAAAGTAGGTCGTTTCCAACCGGCGACAGTATCGTACTACACGTTTCTTTAATAGGTGGAGAAAAGTTTGTTAAGAGTTACAAAATACATCGTATAAGAAAAAGAAATTCTACAAGTTGCACGACATTTTTCAACATTTGAAGTACAAATTTTCTGCACGAACGACATATTGAAACTCTCTTAAACTATCTGTAAAATTTATCAAACTGGAATATATAAAAAGAATATTCTTATGGTTTTACGAATATATTGAACAAATAATTACATTTGAAGATTGTGTAAAAAGAAATATACAAAAATTTTTAGAGAAATCTCACATCTAACGTACTAATTGCAATTTTTTTTTTAATTACCAACTAAAATTTTCAATTTTGCAACTTTCTAAGAGTTACTAATACAAATACATTTTTTCCAAATAGCCAATTACAATTTTTTTAAATTAATAAAAATTTTAAATTTGAAAATTAAAAAATTCTATCGGCGATGTGTATAATTAAATATTTTATTTGGCGATTGTTCAACGAGTGATAGTAATATTACATTTACTTAGTGCAGTGTTATAGAGAACAAATATTGTAACCGAAAAACGCTAGGAACTTTCAACAAGGTGTAATGATTCTCAATTTCAGTGCTTATTTCAACCATCCTTCAGTTTCCGGAATCTCTCATAATATGTTATTAGATCACAAGGATACCCGCTCTCGGACAGGACTAATTAATGCTATGTAAAATAAGCACACTATACTGTATATACCTGTACGTTTTAAAGCATTCCAGTCACACCCAGCACTCACGTTAATTCGTGCACACCTACAATATTCACACGCAAGTGAAAACACTGTCGGATATGACTTTGATGTTGCGTACTACACACGTGAACCTGTATTTCGCATTTACTGCGTGAAAAACTCATTGACATTCCACGTTTAAAGAAATTAACTCGTGTAATCGTTAAAGGAAACATTTACAATATAAAAATAAAAATAAGAAATGAACTGAATATTGAAGTAAATCTTTGCATCGTTTAATTTTGAATGCTTTAATCGATACAGCTAGTAAAAAAAAAATATATATATATGCGTATATTTTTTGACCAGTTGCATCGGTTAGATATATACATTAACCTGTTTCAAACCTAATGTTAATTTATGCAAAAACAATTTCAATTTAGAAGATATTCGAAATTTATTAAGAAATATTAACATTTCACCTACCGGAAACCTATCAATCGGCAGTTTATTGTCAGTGATTATTAATCGCGTTAACAATTTCTTTGTTTCTATGTTTTGAATAGTGGAGATAGTCTCTCCACCAATTTTCCTTTTATTGAGAGAGTTTGCTTGGTGAGACTACAGACACTTGAATAGTGAGGATAGTCTGTCCACATATTTTGTCTCTGCTGGAACAAGGGACGATATCAGAATTCTCAAGTTTACTTTATCAGAGTATGGATACTTAAATAATGGGGATAACCTATTTTTCCCTTTCTGGGAGTGGCGATGAGCTCTCAAGTTTGCTTTCCCCGACTATAGACTTATTTTCTCCTTTACTTGAGCATTCGACGACGTTAGGAGCCTCACATTTACTTTGTTGGACAATACTATAAGAATGTATCCCATACTAAAGTTCCAGAAAACTTAATTCTCTTATTTTACAAATTCTTTAATAATATCTCATACTTGAAACTATTTTCTTCCACTTAGCGTACTTTTCGACATAAGTGCAATGATAGACTAAGATAGAACACCTTGTATAGCTTTAATATTAACGATAGAACTGACATATATAGATGCGGAAAATAATTCAGTGTTAATCACGATCAATACGATTGATTTGTTATTCGCAATAGTGTATTCGCGAGGCGTTCGCGATATCTTGGTCCATACGAAACGTTAGAAAAATTCGATTGCATCGGCAATCACGCTCTTGAGTTGAATAAAAATGTGACGGTTGAAACTTGGCCTAACGTAATTTCAGCGGCTCGATATCTCGCCGGCTGGCATCTGCACTTCAATTACGTGTCAATGAAGGCAACGTTATAAAGGAGATAATAGCTGACGGTTATCGTGAAAGAATAGAGAGCAAGTGAGCCAACAAAATGCGCCGCTTCATCCGGTGCAGCGAGTTTCGCGAAGAGTGTGCAAAAAAGTGGAAAGATGAGGGGACATAGTGTCGGCATTAAATGCACCTACATACATATTCATGTGTTCTTAGTCGGCTTTGGAATGATGAAAAAGTTCGATGTTGAATTAAACATATTGTCGCTTTTGAGGAGGCCGTGCCCAAAGAACGCACGCTCGAAATATGGCCATTGACTTTATTTCAGGCGCATACCGGTTATTTGAAAAGAAAACGTGCGGCAGGATAAACCGAGGTGAATCGGATCAAAATAAATTGCATCGCAATAAAAACTCCTTTATTCACGCGAGTTTCTTTTTACGCGGTAAATAATCTCTTGATCTACGTGCCGTTTTCTTCTTCCTCCTCTCATCTGGAAATACAAATGTAAATAACGCGAATGAAGTAATACTTCCAAATAGGATGATTTTAAATTCGTTATTTTCTTCAAACCGTTTTAAATAATTCGGAAATAATTTTATACTACGCTTAAGGTTTATCTTACGTAAATATTTCATGAATTTCTAATAATGTGGAAGTATTCAAATATTTATGGTAGTGTATACAAGTAGGGGGCAATAAAATTACACCACATTTTTTAAAAACATAGTTTGTCGAATATGCAGGTATATTATAAATTACTTTAACTTGCTTTTGTAATTTGTGCACGGATCAGGAGAATTCTAGTGTTTTCTGTTCTGGAGCTTATAGCCAATCACGAGAATTCTCGTGTTTTCTGTTCTGGAGCTTGCAACTAATCACGAGAATTTTCGTGTTTTCTGTTCTAGAGCTTGTAGCTAATCACGAGAATTCTCCGCTTCACGTTGTTGTCATTTAGAGAAATAAATAACTTCAAAACACAGTGGGTATTTAATTGGAAGAATGGGACACCATATCATAGAACCAAATCTGTCAGAGAATTATTTTTATTAAAAAGAAATCCCTGCACTTCCATAGCCAAGCAACTCGCCTGATGAATGGATCCAATTAAGAATACACGTTAGCTGATTTGAAGGAAAACAATTTCCGGATATTTGGGAAAATTATCTAAAAATAAAGAAACGTGATAAAACAGTACACATGGAGTATAGGAGAAAGGATATATGAAGAGGAGTTGGGAATACGTAAATTCTTAATATATATGCATGTAATATAAATGTGTGTGCTTCAATGGATAATAAAAATGATTATTAAATTACACTCAGGCCTTTGAATTTGATTAAAAACGCGAAGGATGTTGAAACTGTTGAGTTGTTCTAATTTTTCGGCTATGAGTTGTACGTTTCAGTGGTGGAAGTTCACTGGATCGATTTAAGTAAGTAGAAACGTAACTGATGCGAAAATTGCGTGAGGATTAATTCCAGGGTGTGTGATTAAATGTCATTAAAGTAGGGAATTAAAGACATGGGGCAGAATAATTGATATCGCGTGTAATACACCGTCATTGCTGATATTGTTACTTTAGAAAAAGAACTTATTCTTAGACGTAACTATCGTGAACCACTTTCTTTTATAATAAAACGTTACGTTTCTTCTTTCAATCGGAACAGACTCATTTGTAACAATTTTAATAACAATTTTCAATAGAAACACATTCGTTTGCACAAAGAATTCCTAATTTCAAGTGTAAAATGTTCAAATAATACACGTTGAATGGAATAGTACGTAACGATAACAGAAAACGAACCGATTTTGCTTGTTTCTTAATACTCCCAAGCGTAATTTGGATTTTTTAACCACCGTATTATTTTCACCTAGAATATTACGTTACATTTCTTCTTTCAATCGGACCAGACTCATTTGTAACAATTTTAATAACAACATTCAAAATAAACGCATTCGTTTCTAAAATAATTACTCTACAAGAAGAACTACTTAGATTTATCGTCAGATACCGTCAGGTCAGTAGCAACGACTAGATCCTCTTTTCTTTATTTCCATCCGATTATATGCTATGGTAGATCTTGATGTCCTTTAGATAGTTTAGGGTATTTTCTACGTGTTTCTGCGACGTCAAGACACCTATCGGTGTTATTTTATGTTTTTGTCTTTGGGTGTGTTGTCTTCTGCATTAGGATAGTAGGTGGTTGGTCGATATAATAACTCTGGTCGATATTTGCTTACAGACGTTACACGTTGGTGGTTCTGTTTTTTAATTAGGTATTCATGTATAAGTTTGCAATATCCTGCTCTAAGCCTGGTCATGATTATTCTGTCTTTCCTTTTCATATTGTTGCTAGGCATCGTTTGGTAGAAGTCATGAGTTACGTCATGTGTTTTAGTTTTTCTAGAGGTGCTTCATATATTATTCCATGTTTCTTGTTCCATACGGTGTAATGCAACAATGAGGTCTTGGTGTGGAATTCGTCTTCGAATGTCTTCTAATGAGTGTGATGTTGCTTCTGTGGCGGCTATGTCTGCTTCCTCATTTCCTTTAATTCCCTGGTGAGATGGAACCCAGGCGAGAATTACACGTTTACCATTATTAGTGAGGTCCGTATAAATATATTCAATGTTTAAGAAGGCAATTTTCTTTTAGCATAAAACGTTACGTTTCTCTTTCAATCGGAACAGATTCATTTGCAACGATTTTCAAAATAAACACATTCGTTTGTACAAAAATATTCGTAATTTCAAATGTAAAATGTTCGAATGGTGTACATTGAATGGGATAATACGCAAGGATAACAGAAAGTGAACCGATTTCTCTTATTTCTTATTATTCACGAGCGTAATTTTGATTTTTCAACCACCATATTTTGACGCGTTAATACGCCACGGATACCATATACAATGTAATTAAATTTTAATGAGATTTCTTCATCAGCCAGAGCTTCCGTTTGCCGTTTCAGAAATAGGCCACCCAAATAATTTTCCGCGAAATTGATAGGCAGAGGAACGAGTTAACTCCTCCACGCTAATAATTTCCTTTAGCTCGCGAAGATAGAATTTGCTTCTGGAATAAAGTTGCGCTGCCCGGAAATCCTTAAAATCTATGTGTGTATATACATATATACATAGTTGTATATAAACGTACACTCTGCTACAGAACACGCGTGCATGTTTGCGTGAAAATTATTTCCAAAACGGGAGAGGAAACGCGAAACGTGATTAATACGTTAGCCAGTAATTTTTCCTCTCCTTTCAATTAACCGTATTAACTCGAATAATCATTTCCCGGTTGTTATCTGTTAATCTTACTCTCATTACGCGGAAATTTGCGTCTTGAACGAGGAATAAGCTCGACGATCTTGGCGCAGTGTTTGATCCTGAATCGATGGTAAACGATTAAATCGAATTCAATCTTCTAAGTTCTGAATATTTTCGTTTATATGAACAATATATCAACTTCAAAATACTTTTACAGCAAAATCTTTCGGAAATCGAAAGTTTTATTTTGAAAAGGAAAAAATTGTACACTTTCACGCATTTTGTTTACTTTTATTTATTTTATTAATTTGCATTACTTCGTACATAAATAAAATTGAAATGAAGTTGTGGTCGGTGTTAGGTTAACGTTTCTGTAGCGATGCCAGAGGAGTGCAAAGGGTTAATATACATTTGCAAATCGTCGAGTTATCTACAGCAGCGTTCTTTAGCTTTCTTAGGTGGAATGTACGACTAAAACAATATTGTAGACTGATGATAATAATAATAATTGGCTTTAACGAAAGATCTTAGAAATAAAGACTGAAAAATAGCAAAGATAGTCGTCCATATCATAAAGTTAAATCCTAACAGTCCAGGTTGCGTCACAGCACGAAAAATACACAGAACTGATCGAACTTATCGTTCAACGAATACGAAGATAACGTACGGCGCGAAATTCATCCAGATGAAACGTTCGATCGTTCACGATCCCGGTTCATTTACAACTTTTTTTTTTTTTCATAGGATTTGTGAAACAGGCGGACATCTGTGCGAATCAAACCGTGAGTATTGCAATACGGTTCAACTCTGTCCTAGTTGAGAGGAGAACATATACGTATAGTCTGATTCCGCGATGCGTAGCGATTTTTGCCAGAGGAAAAAAACTGATTGTGTCGACGCTGTCAATCACGAACAGCGGATATAAAAGCGATTACCGAAACATCACTAATATGATTTTCCCGGCGAGCAGCCGGCAGCCTTTTGCGGTGTATCAGCGCGACACCGGGGTGACTCTTGGTTGCTTTGCACGAGAGGAAAAAGAAGAAAAAAGGAGAAAAAAAGGCTGGAAGTTCATCGTTTCGAAACGAAACGAACAGAAAAGTGAAAAAAAGGAAAGATGCGTTTGAGGGGACAACGTAGGAGATACAGAGCATTGAGGATCGCACGAGTCCCTTTTTACGAAGTATCCGGAACAATCGACAGGAATGTCATGTCTAGAAGTAACACGATTAGCGTATCTCATTTCTGTTTCGCTGATTCTACCTCTATGTTTGTTCGAAAGGTGTATGACCTGAACGAGGTAATCGAGACCTCTTGTTCACGGGCTATCGTAAAGGTTATTTACCTGAATAAACCGTTCGATAGAAGAGTTACATGACGAATAGGGAAGCCTTTTCGCTACGACCACGAGTGAGAGACGTGGTTTAATAATTTCACAGGCATTGTGTACAATCGTAATGTCGCCTAGCACGATTTACTTACCCATGTATATATATTTTTCACGACGCGCAAAGCTGATAGACACGACAAGCCTTGTTCTATGAATCGTTATACACGCCTCAGATTATATGCTGCCCCGGAAAAGAGTGACGTGTACCAGCGAATCGTAAATCACTTTGTACGGTAAAGAATCATCGACAATTCTTTGTAGATGAGGAAGTGTTAATTTATACCAACCAATCTTTTTTTCTCTTTTATTTTTTTGAATTTCGTATTTCACGAGCAGCAAATCTGAAGTTGGACAAGAACTAATTGTCATGGATTGGGTAGGGGTTAAATTTTCATACAGTAAATTCTTCTATAACGTGGAATATGATAGTTGTAACTATTTTATGTTCTATATATTAACTCTAGCATTCCGGGAGGGTTCTTGAATGTACAAGTTGGAAAAATTTAAATTAGAACTATTTCCCTTGTGTCAAAAGTTCTCAAAACATTATTTATTGTCGCGTGCACATTTAAGTTCAGTATTCAGAAGCTCTCGCTGCTGTATGTGAAAAAGTACAGTGCATAAGAAGGAAACGAAATACGCGAAGCGGATCCCGAGAAATTTTTAGACTAAATTTTTAGATAGATCTAATGAATATTTATGCAAAATTTCATTAATAAAGGTGTATATCAATCACTGAGATTTCCTTTTTAGTTTAACTTAGTTTATGCACTCTTTTTTGACACTTGTTTATGTCAGGTCAAGTGAGCTATGGAAAAAAAGGGGAAATGCTAGATTGAATTTTTCGGATGAACAATATTTTACAGCTTTAATCTCAGTCTCCGGTTGAGCGCACTTTTTTGTTCACATGCTCAGCGCCTCTAACGTTTATAACGAAAAGAAAAGATCCTGATAAATTTTGTCGCGACCAGAAAATTTTCACTGCGATCGCGGTTTTTTTCGTTATGTGGAAAGTCATGTTTTTGTGCATGCTCCGTGTCGAGCGACGAAAATAATTAAGCAACTTGTATTAACATAATTACCCAACCTAGCGGTCGGCATGTATCGCCCTCTTACCAATTAATTTCGAAATAATAATGAAATTACGAGACACCGGCTGTGGAATATTCTTAATTACTCTCACTGTATATGTTGGTTAATTAGAATCTATTTTGCATAGTAACTGCATATTAGTTGACCTTATGGAAAAGATATTTAAATCATGATAAAAAGCCCGATTTATCTTTCCTTCTTAATCACTTTTGAAAATATCAGCTTGATATTTTCAAATAAATTGAACATTCTTTCCAATTAGATATTTTGCTTTTAGCTTCACTGTCATTTTTTTTCAACTGTGCCAATTTTGATATCTAGGCTGCAGATTTTCACATACATTCGTGTTTGAAAATATAATAAAAGAGATAGATTTCGGTAGAAAATTGTTTCACCTATGAGATATTATCAAAAACGCTATCATTTGAACATTGTACATTTTTTTTTTATTATATATTACATTCTGTGCAATTTTGAACTTCTAAATTTTCTATAAATGCATAAAAATCCACAGTTTACTGATAACAAATTATTTCAAATATATTCAAGTCCGTGAATGTCTAATTAATAAGAAATTTTAAAGTAATTTAAAATTAATGTACCATTGGATTTAATTCTTTATTAATGTCAACATCACATAGAAACAAACCATATATTGTTCGTTGCGTTAACATCGATGCATTGCAATTTTGTCACCTTCGAAAATACGAGGCGAATAAACTAGTACAATTTTCTGGTTCACTGGTCTCTTTCAAGCACGGTTCCTTCTCTTGTCTCTTTCGAGTATCGTATTCGAACAATTTTTCTCTAATATCAGTGTGAAAGAAATAGTCCAAAATTTCCATTGAATATATTTCACGTGTCAGAAATCGCAATTGTGACGTTCGAATTTCCAGTCAAAACCTTCGTTAACCTTTTCAGAATATCCAAGGTAGAGCTTCAGTTTTAAAAATTGTTATTAAAAGTTATTAATTTTTTTTTTATAAATATTAATTATATCGCGTAACGGTTCGGCAATTAAGTACTAATCTTTCTAACTTCGTAAAAAAATTCCAGATCCTTTTTTCACACATTGTCTAGTAAACTGATCCTTCTAAATTCTTAAAAAGAATTCAAAATAGTTTTTTCGCGCAACATCTAGTAAACTAATCCTTCTAAATTCTTGAAAAAAATTTGAAATCGTTTTTCGCGCACCATCTAGTAGACTAATCTTTCTAACTTCTTAAAAGAAATTCCAAATCGCTTTTTTTTTTATACATCCTCTAATAAACTAATCCTTCTAACTTCATTAAAAAATTCCAAATCGTTGTTTCGCGCATTATCTAGTAAACTAATCCTAACTTCATTAAAAAATTCCAAATCGTTGTTTCGCGAATCATCTAGTAAACTAATCCTTCTAAATTCTTAAAAAGAATTTGAAATAGTTTTTCGCGCATCATCTAGTAGACTAATCCTTCTAACTTCTTAAAAGAAATTCCAAATCGCTTTTTTTTATACATCCTCTAATAAACTAACCCTAGTAACTTCATTAAAAAATTCCAAATCGTTGTTTTGCGCATCATCTAGTAGACTAATCCTTCTAACTTCTTAAAAGAAATTCCAAATCGCTTTTTTTTTATACATCCTCTAATAAACTAACCCTTCTAACTTCATTAAAAAATTCCAAATCGTTGTTTCGCGCATCATCTAGTAAACTAATCCTTCTAACTTCGTTAATAAATTCCAAAATGGTTTTTTCATGCATCATCTAGTAAACTAATCCTAAATTTAAAAAAAAATTTCAAATCGTTCTTTCACACATCATCCAGTAAACTACCCCTAACTTTTTTTTTTAAATTCCAAATCTTTTTCCACGCATCATCTAGCATAAACCAATCCTTCTAACTTCTTCAACAAACAAAGAAAAAAAATTCCAGTCCTTTAGTACAATTTTGAAAGAATTTTGAAAGGATTTTAAATGATGTCCGAATATTGAAGTCGCTGTATATGAAAACTGAAACAGTCGTAGTTCGAAGAAGCACATTCAATTAACAAGCATATTAATCAGCCCGAAGGAAACAATTTCTCAGTGAAATGTTCAATCAGGAAGGGTAAGTGTGAGAGACAGAGAGGGAGATATATATACATGTATATATATATATATATATATGTATATTCAGGATGGCCATAGTAAACTAGGAACAGCTCGTATATCGCACAGGTGCGTATACTGATTGCTAGCGTACATTTCCGTCACGTGCGTGCACGTTTTAGCCAGGGGCTTGTGGGCTAAGGTATCGCGATGATAATCGGGAACAGGGTGAGTCCGGGTGGACAATAAAATCGACCACCTAATGGCATGGCGCGTTGGTTATCAACGCCATGGAATTACCAACGGGCACGCACTGACAGTGACACTAGCGTGACCACATAGCACCCTTAATAATGCCCACTCTTCCAAATCACGTTCACCACTCTGTCTTCATTCGTATTAATTGTAATTATGTTCATGAAAGCGTTATATGCCGATAAAATAATAAGCCAGGAGATTGTACAGCCAATGGAAGAAATATTAGCAAGATTGTGAAATGAATTAGGTGTTGAAATTTACACATTCGAAGATATCGAAGAGAAACTTGAGAAGATAATGACCCGACACCTCAGTCAATAAATTTATAAAATTTAATTAACCTAGGAATTGAAAGTGGAAATGCAATGATTTTATAGCTGCGATCAATGTACGATGATCAGCGTGAGTTCAGGTCAAGAAAGTTTCTCATTTCATTGTAAAAATTGCAGCACTTGAACGATCTATCGATGAATTTGATAGAGTGGATGTTTGTGGTTACACGGTTGAGTGATTGAAAAGAGTTGATCGTGCAAATCATAAATTAACGTTACTCGTGTCGATTATTTATCGTGGAAATCCTTATGGGATGTTCTCAAGATTCGAACTGTGTCGCGCCGCGTAGTTCTTTATTTCTTTAAATGAAGAATCATCCAAATGCTACGTCTAAATGTTAGTACTATATAATATTTACGCGTCGTGTCTTTTCAGATGACATAAGCTGTTTTGTTTTAGTAGAAGTTAGTACAGTTTTAATTATACACAGGTATACATTGCAGCGACGCATTTACATTGTTCAAACTTACGAAAATGTGAAAAATACCCATCGTAAAATTGGTGACACTTTCAGTGTAAATTATCAGCCGAATGAGCCTTCAATTGAACGATTAGAAAGAAAATTCGAAGAAACTGGTTCTGTTATTGATAAATCAAAAAGTGGAAGACCAGAAACTATACGCACAAATGATTCTGCAAGTGAAAGTGTTGAAAATGTAATGACAACATCAATTTCACGTCGTTCGTAAGAATTCGGCATATCTTATGGCTCTATGTGCAGGATTTTGCATAAAGAATTCCATGTATGCTCGTACGAAATTCAATTGACTCAAGAATTGAAAGAAAGAGGCCATTTCCAACGTTGTAATAAAAAGAGTTCAACAAACTTCGTTTGCACGTTCAGCAAGTCATTCTAAACAGTATGTGTCATATACACATTACAGGGCATAAGGTTTTTGTCTCGTTAAACCAGGAGAAAAGGAATTCTCGTCTCATGACTGTTCTAGTCAATTGAGTTGGTCAAGATGAATTCTTTCCCCTTGTGTCTCTAATATCCGAATGGTTGCCGCCTACGCACGATCGTGCGACATTTTTCTTTTTAAATGGAGCGATACGTCTCTATCAAGACGATGTCGTAACTAACAAAGAAAACAAATTCGACAACACGGACTATGTACACGTACAATAAAGGAGGAATGCTATGAATCATAATAATAGGTTAGAGTATATCTGGACGTCATGAATATTAGTACAGTCGCTGGAACATGTGTTTTCTATTAAGCCATAATGTACGACTTTCCTGGGAGTAATTCTACGTGTTAGCTTGATGTGGCAAGTCATGAAAAAAAGAGTCAAATTTACAACGGTTCCCTCGTAATAAGAAACATGATTTTTTCTTTTTCTTTTTTGTAACACGTGAATATTTAAGCATCGGAACGCTTTTGTAAACTGTTTGAAATGTTTTCATTATGGTGAACCGATGAGTGTTTGAATTTTATTATTTTTAAATATATAAATTACAAATTATGTGTTTATTTTTCTGTAGTGCACTTAGAAATCGTATTTCAAGCTTTTCTGTTTTGTAATTTTTTTAATAACTCTGTTTACAGAGTTTTGTGTTTTATACAAATAATGTTATTGTTATAATAATTGTAGAATGTGGGTCATAAGTCTCTTTATCATTTAAGTATTGAATAAACATTTTAATTTTCAATTATTTGTATTTACTTTTGTTATGAAAGTGTGTAGAAAATTTTGTTACTTTTATGCGTTGTTTCGTCGTGAAGACTTTTGTAAGAAATTCTCAAAGAATAAATATTTCAAAACCTGATGGAAAAATTAAAAAATGTGTAATAAAGAAATATTTATTCAACTTTCGATTGATTCTACTTATATTTTTATATGAAAGTGTATAGAATATTCTATTATTTTTATGTGTTGCTCTGTCGTAAAGATGTCCATAAGAAATTCTGAAAGAACAAACTTTTCAAAATTTGATAAAAAAATTTTAAAACGTGTAATGGGGAAATGTTTATCTATTTTTTCAATGGTACAGCGATTTATGCACCCTGCATGATTAAAATATTATTTATAGAAATGATAAAACTGTGTAAATTTTCTACCACAGACTTTTCACACAAGGAAAAATAAATCTTTCATTATTTCTGACACTTGATTGAATATATGAGTTTAATCTTATTTTATAGTTGTCTTAATTTCTTTAATTAATCAATATACCATGTCAATAGAAACTAAACACCTTAGTATCTCAAAATCGTAGTAATTATTACAAATAAATACTATTCTTCCAAAATAAAATATTGAAAATGAGCGAAACTATAACGTAAATGAATCTACACGAAGATAAATTATAATTTCTGATACTTTCTGATATTTGTCAGATTATTTTGTGAATTTCACTCCTAAAAACTTCTTGTTGTGCACTTTTACTCGAAAAGTTTTAGGATCTTCTAATTTAGGGCATTCGTGCGTGTGTACATACGTGTCCATCGTTTGAAGTGATTTATTATATCCATTCTACGAATCAGAAGGGGCAAATTGTGAAGAAAATTTTCGGAGAATCGTGCAAAATACTATATTGCTTTTGAGAAAAAATTGCCACGTCAACATGATCCTGATGTGTAACGATAATTCACGTGAAAGCATTATTTTTCTAAAATAGTATCCATAGTACTAAAAAGTAAAACGTCATAAACGTCAAAAGTAATTGAAAATGCAATACAATTCCTTCTTATTCCTTTCAAAGAAAGTACTACTGCCGAAAGACATTATTTTGATTTTTTAAAACATAAACAATAAGTTCCTATATTATCCTAACACTATCTTTGAATTAGGTTACTTTTCTTATATTCAAAGTCACAATTTGGATATGATTAACCCTTTGCTGTATAATAACGAGTAACACTAACGATGCAGATTATTATACATGTCTGTCAAATTTGTATCTTCGTTTTAACTTCATTTTGAACTTAAGACTGAAGATTACCAAATAAAAATCGTATATCACATCTTATATTTCTTTTTCATTTAACGATATATTAAAACAATGAACATTCGAGATTAGCAATCGACAAACAAATCATACAGCAAGGAGTTAAATGCGTTTTAACATCTACTGAATCATATAATAAAACAGAATATATATTTTCTTGTAAAAATTAAAAAAGCAATGATCATACAAAAAATTTTCATTTAACAGTATCCCTCTTTCGAAACTATTCAAATTGTGCTTTAAAAATTTCTAATAAAATTGAAAAACAAAGGACATATTTTGGTGTTCGATCTTTTTTATGCTGCACGATTTTTTATTTTATGATGTGTATGATACAATTTTTAAAATAATCTGATCTTTCAATAATTTTATCGAATTTCTTTTTATTTTTTTTAAAGCGGAGACATCTTTATGGGAGCACATTTTTCCTCTTTTTAATAAGTTTCATATATCGAGTAGCGAGAAGCAATTCTCGCGGCTTTAATGAGTTACGTCGACGTGTTTTAATAAACAGCTGTATCGCCAGTTACGGTTTGGGCAATTACTCTCTTAGGGGATATTGCAGAAACCGTGCCGACAACGTATGAACACGTATCGACCGCGTAACGATCATTCGCCCGTAATATTTATCGTAGCTTTTGTAACATATATCAGACGAATACAATATCTTTTAATTAACGGTTGAACAGTAGTAATCCATTGAAGTTATTGTAAACACGCGTATACATTGCGATATATGTAACTACGGTAAAATGTTGGTTATTGTGGCAAAGAGTTGTGTCACGAGTATGTATGTTCATTATTGTTACCAGTTGATAACAATTGAACAATTGACGTTTCGCTTGTTCAATTTTCATCTACTTACAGTGGGTCACAGAAATATTCGTACCTTCTAAAACAGAATAACTTTTTTTAAATTGATCTACATCACTTTTACTTCTTTTTTTTAGGGAAAGAGAGAGAAATTAGGATTAGTTTATTAGATAATGAGTACAAAAAATGTTGAAAGTGTTACAATTGATTGGAATCGCGAAAAAATTGTACAAAATTGTTCTGAGCATGTAATGAATTTTTTGAGAAGATGTACTCTAGATTTATGGCAGTTGTACACATATTGAAAGTGTCGTCGAAATTGGTTAACATTTATACGAGCTACAAACGCTTAAAAATGACAAAAATTGCAGTTTTCTATGTTTGATGTAGAATTACAGTAAATCTAAAGATTCTTACATTTTTCCACGCCTGTCGCTTGTTTCTGCGTTGAATGATTTCGATGAAATTTTCAGCGTGTATATAATTAACATAAATCTGCGAAACGTATTCTTTAAATTTTCATTAATAAGCTCAGATAAAAAAGTTGTAAACAGCGAATCTTACTGTTTTCTTCGCACTTTCGACCAATTGCAATTTCCTCAGAAATAAAATTTTATACACTTCATCTAATAAACTAATCCCTCTAACTTCTTTAAAAAAAAAAAGAGCTGTAGCTATCTGGTCTAATTTTAAAAAAGCTGTTCTATTTTAATTTTCTACAACCCGATTTTTCCGTGTTCGTGAGAAGAAAAATTAGAATTGATTGAAATTTTACGTTTTGGCAAATGTTGAAAAGCAGGAATTAATGATTAATATCAACAAAGTTAACTCCTAAAAATATAATGATACTACGGTGCAATAGTGTAGCAATAAACACGTGGTCTAGTAAATTAATCTTTCTAACTTGTCAAAGAAAAGAAAACTGAAGCCATTTGGTACAATTGTGAACAAATTATTCTGCTTCAACCCTCTTCAACCCGATATTTTTGTGTTTATAATAAGAAAAATTAGAATTGATTGAAATTTTACATTTTAGCAAATATTGAAAAGCAGAAGTTTATGACTAATATGAAGAAAGTTAACTGCTAAAAATATAATGATACTACGGTACAATAATATAGCAATAAACACGTCATCTACTAAAATAATCTTCCTAACTTCTCAAAAAAAAAAAAGAAGCGAAAGTCATGTGATCCAATTCTAAAAAAGTTATTCTGTTTCAACCCTCGATTTTTCTGTGTTTATAAGAAAAAAAAATTAGAATTAATTCCAATTTTATATTTTGGCAAATGTTAGGAAACAAGAATTAATGATCAACATACAGAAAATTAGCTCATAATAATATAATGATATTACAATGCAATACTATAGCAATAAACAAATGAACTGTGATGTATAAAGTACAGAGAATTAAAGAGGGTTGCGAATTGTAAATGAATTACAAACAACACGCCAAATGTTCGTACAAATAGGATTAGCTTGTCCTTAAATATACAATTTTTTTGCAGTTTGCTACCCTAGGTCGTCAATACGAGTGCCTTCTTTATTTTGAAATAGTGTCTCGAACCCTCATCGATGACTCAGACGTCATCGACTTGTCTGATGATGTCGAACGCCATTGCATATTTTTCTGGGTCTCGTCTTCTAAGATCTCGGATAACACCCTATGTCGTATTTGACATGGTCGGTATTAAAATTTATGAATTTCTCTAAAGAATACTTCTCTGAACCACTATACGTATTTCTTTCCACGTTATCGATCGTTATTTCTCCGCAAGACGATCCGTGTGCGTAGTTACCGCGAACATGTGAAGGCCTATACATCACGAAACGTTTCGGAGCGTTAAATAAGGCCAGACTTAGAATCCAATTATGGTAATGTTTCGGTAAATATAAAAAACGTAATTGCAGCTCAGAGGCGTTTCACGGAGTAGAAAATACAGTACAGTTCATATTTACCCTTATCGTGTCCTCAGTGGCCATTAATCATGGGGTCGGAGCCGATCATTACCTCTACAGGAGCGAGGGTTATCGTGTATTTGTAATTATAGCCTCCTAATATCTTCCTCATCAGGATAGTAATCATGGTTACCAAATGTCCCTAGTTGACCGAGATTGTACCCCAATGTCGATATTCCCATCCGTGACAGAAACAGGTCGGCTTTACGGAGATAGATGATACCAAAAACACAACAAATTGTCCAATCATTTCGCGAATACACACATTCTCACCGACGACGAAACACTTGCGTTAGGTTAAATAATTGCTCAAGTCTTTTCACGACAATCTAATCACGCTGTGCATGCAAAACGATACGCGTTTCGCGTGCGCATGAATAAGTACCATTTGCTTTAATAAATGCAAAGTGTTTGGGAACAGTTGTATGGTGATTCGGAATTAGATTCGTCATAAATATTCAGAAAGTGTTTGCTAAGATTCCGTACGATACCACTGTTAATGCATTGTTCCCATCTTGTGCCATTTATTTCGGAATGTATGCTGAGATATCGTTCGATTTATTGGGTCAGTGCAAAAGTTCGTGACCGATTTCGTGTTAAAGTACCAGCAAATTTGACATGTCAAATTTGTGTATTGGTTAATTGTGTAATCTTCGTTGTTCTGTGTAATCTTCTGCTCGATCTGTCGACGTTAAGATTCTCTGAAACTTCTTTAATTCAAATTTGTGTATTATTTTGCTGTAAATTAAGCACAACGTCGTCGGTTATCAAAGAAACTTGGCTAAAGTGTGGTTCGTCGTTTAATTAGAAAATCACCATTAAAATATATGCAAATTTGACACGTAAAATTAGTTTATTAGTCGATAGTATAATCTCTATTGTTTCGTATAATCTTTTTCTGGTCGATCTGTCAACATTAAGTTTCTCTGCACCTTCTTCAGTTCAACTTTGTGGATTATTTTGCAATAAATTAAGCACAACGTCGTCGTTTATCAAAGAAGCTCGGGCAGAGCGTGGCTCGTCGTTTAATTGAAAATCGCCACGTCAAAATTTTGCAAACCACTTTTTTACGGCACGAAGACCTGATGCACGGCCTTGCTAAACGTTCTGAATGTTTTTTACAGCTGTTCCCATCGTTACATTTTTCCGGGATTCATAAAGTATGATATCAAGCGAATAAATCTTTTCTGCACTCATTTCTAAAACTTTCTTTTTTTTTTTTAATAACGGACGAACTGTCGAAACACGAAAATCTGCTGCTGAAATAACAGTTGAATATCGTTCTTTTTATCCGCTATGAAATTTCCACATGCAACAACAAATGTCACATGAAAACAAGTAATTCAGTGTCATTTATTGGAAACGAACATGAACTTTTGCACTGGCCTAATAAATTGATCTTATGTCCTATTTTCGACTTTCTTCATCGTCTTAAGTGATATTTAATAAGTTCACGATGAGCAATATTATTGATTTTTGCATATTAATATACATTGTGACCAAAATTTATCGAGACACCTGATAAATAGTTCTAAATCGAGAAATCGTTTGGCTAAAGACTACGTTCTTTCATGATACGTGGATTTTAATTTTTCGAGTGGAGCTAACGAAAGCTAAAAGTTTCGAATGAAGCTAACTGTTCCAGTTCTAACCAAAAAAACGAATCTATGATTTCTGGATCAGAAACTCTTTTCTGCGTGAGAAACTTCTACGAAAATAAAAACAATATACAATGTTCGACATATATCTAATAACAATAAATATAGCGTATTAAACGAAAATTGCACAGTACATATATACCCTTCTTGTATGTATTAATATACACGTGAGAGGGTATATAAATGCATTTCACAATCCAAGGGTTAACAATTTAGCCTACACACCCTTAGTAAAGGATTGTCGATTGACGCTGTACCAAAGGTTTATTGCTGCCTTGAATTAAGCGACAGCTTTCAACAACGACTAACGATACACCGAATTCCTGCAAATACCCTAACTGAGTTAAAACATGAATCAGCGTGGGCAAGATACTCGACCAGTAGCAAGATAGTAAATTTCTAAATACAAGAATAGTAAAATTTTTAGATAAATAAGATGCCTAGGCAACAATGCAAGTTTGTTACCTTAGTTTTTATGAAAAGAAATTTTTATTTTAATTTATATTTGAGGGAGGCGCGTCTGTGTGTCTTTATATATATCTTTGACAACAACGCGCATAAAAAATAAATGAAAAAAAGATATCAGCGTCCACACACACCAAACAGTTGATTACCAGGTTCATTGTCCTATTTATATTTACAATAATCTTTTTTAGTATGATAACTCATTTTTACGATGTTACATTACACATACACATACATACAAATTTCATGAAATAATTCCACATCAATAATGAAAAAGTTCTGTTTTGTATTTGACACATCCTCGCGGATATTTGCCGCCAAAAAGGTTTTTTAGAAAGATGTCAGCTGAATAAACAAAACCACTTGTGAAAATTCACTCGTATAATACGGTATAATTCTATATTTCAATTATTATAATAATATTGCATGGTACATCTAACTTCCCCTTCTTTCTTGTATCAAATTAAGAGCGTGATTGAACGTACAAGCGAATCAACATTCTGTCAAAAGCATTGTGCCACTGTTGACAATATCGTGGACAGTCACGACGTGACAGTATAAAATATAATATTTCGTTGAACATTTTTCTACGCACGAAGTAGGTCTGGATGTATGATGCAAATACAAAAAGGATAGATTCTCGTATAAAAATGCAAAATATTCTGTAATTCACACGCGCGTGCTCGATAGTTTTTGAAGGTCTCGCATAAAAAAGTTTTAGCATTCATTTTTAACCCACGTTTGCGTACCAAAGCTACCATGTTTTCTTAGTTGGCTCACAAATAGGCTGCGCCCTTCGCCCTTTAACTTAAGAAATATTTACACGATCGAACGCACTGAAAATTGTACAGTGTCACAGTGGCACGCGGCAATGAATCGATATGCTCACGAGTGAGAAGAAGAGAAGAAAGACGTTTACCGTTTCTCTGGGCTGACACCGTCGAGTTCGAAATCCTCGCGTAAATACATCAGGGCTGGTAAACACCCCGCATATCGTTAAGCAAAGGCATCAGCCCCACCTCAAACGCAAACACACGTACACTCAGAGAAATTCAGAGAGAGAGATGCATCAGCCTCCCTAAACACATGCATATCTAGAAAGGGAGAGAGACCAGTCCCCCAAAAACGCACATATTCAGAAAAAGACAGAGGTACCAGCCCCCTCAAACACATACACACACATGCATAATACAGGAGAGACAAGAGAAGAAGAGAAAGGCACCAGCTCCCTGAAACGCACAAAAATATTCAAAGAGAGAAAGAGAGTGCCTTCAAACACACACATACACACTAAGAAGGGGAGAAAGAAAGAGATATCAGCTCCCTGAAACACAGACACACCCAGAAAGAGAGAGAGAGGCATCAGTTCCCTCAAACACACATATACACACTAAAAGAGACAAAGAGAAAGACATAAACATCCTGAAATACACACAATGAGAGAAAAAAAGAGACGGACACAGCAACCCTCTCAAACATACTTAAACACACTAAGAGAGAGAGAGAGAAAGAGGCATATCGGACGTCTCAAACACACAAAAATACCCACAAAGAGAGGAGAGAGAAGCATCAGCTCCCTGAAATACACGCACTTAGAAAGAAAGAAAGAGACACGTATCAACTCCCTCAAACGTATCCAAACGCGCTAAGGAGGAGAGAAAGAGAGATACATCAGTCGCCCTAAACACAGATAAAAATACGCAGAAAAAGATGAGAAGGAAAGGTAACAGCTTCCTGAAATACACACACCCAGAGAGAAAAGAAGATAGACGTATCAACCCCCTCAAACATGTACAAACACACCAAGAGAGGGAGAAAGACAGAGGCATCGTTCGCCCCAAACACACCTAAATGCTCAGAAAGAGAGAATACAGAGAAGCATCAGCCCCCCAAACACACGCATACACACATCCACTGAGAAGGAAAGGCCTCAGCTCCCCGAAATACGCTCACACACCCAGAAAGAATTGGGGAGAAAGACGAGGGTAACCCTCGAAGGGACGAAATGCGTGGCCGCCCCGTGATTGTGTGCGTAGCCATGTTCCTACGCCCGTTTTCTAAGCTAAGCCACCGAAGGCTGATCCCTGACGTCACTTCCGCCTTTCGGGAGCCACACGGTGGTGTTCCCTTCTTTCAAGATCCGACATAGATTGGGGGAACGGGAACGAAGCTGTTCGTGCATGGAGTTTTACGGTTCGCCTTTGTTTGCCATTCTTAAAGCCGCAAACGCGGTCCCGTTGAAGGAAGCGGACAAAGAACAAGCAGAGAGACGCAAAGGAAGACGTGGTGGGTGCACGCAGGGAAAATTTCACGTCGGACGTTTTTATCTTTTCTACGCCGCGTGCTTCGTATCATGCCTGACAGGAAACGCGAGACAGAGAGGGGAGGAATATTTCATTTGCAAAAACGTATCGCGACCGTTTCGACTTTTTGAGAGCTTGCGGTTGCTTTTCAGTTTATTTCCTGCACGCTAACTTCCGTTTAGCATTTCTTCTCTTTTTTTTTTCTTCTTCTTCCTTTTCTCTCCTTATTTCTTCTTTTTGTACTAGTGGATTAAGACACCGGTTTTTAGGAGATCCTCTTTCGCCTTGTTTTACGGTGTCCTCTGTAGAGGTAGAACGACTCCGGTTGTCCCCGTTTATACGACAACCATGAAATGTAAATCGGTGGAATAGAATAGAAAGGAGCATTAATAAACGTAGACAGAGTACGGTATTAATTAATTCCGACTCGTCTGAAAGTAGTTTTTCAGTTATTCGCAACGAAGTTCCCGAGGGCAACGTTGTGGATGACACCGATTGCTTGAATTTAAATTTCCAGTAAACAGCGAGTAAGAGTGACACCGAGATCGCTCTAATTACAGGCCTCAAACTGCAGCGAAGTAAATTGTAGACTTTCGAATTATAACTTGTTTTCCTTTAATCCTTTGAGAAACGACTCTCGCTTTAAAATAGAAAGTGTCGCGCGGAACAATGAATTGCAGTGTGCTCGCCTGGAAAAAGGTGTCGAAAAATTCAAAAGAATTACGTTCGTGAAAACGAGATGAATACAAACAACTGCAATTTTTGAATAGTATAAAAATTCAATTGTATATTTCAATAACGCAAAGATAAATGTAGTATATACATAATTGAAAAAACTGTTTTTAAAATCCGCCAACGAAGTGAAAAGAGTCAGCCAGAGGAATATAATAAAAAGAGGCATATCGAATTGCGAAAAAGTGTTATTGGCAGATAAATTGAAATTTGATATTTTTAGAAGCAGAAAATGTCGGTTCATTCGATGTGAAAAATTAATAAACGATCGTGTGCTATCTGCAATAAAACATGAGAATAGTTCTATTATTCTGTAATATTGCTCTGACGGAAATATGGTGGATGATTTCGTGAAAATGAACGGTGTTCTTCGTAAATAAAAATATTTAGAGATTTCGTGAAAATGAACGGTGTTCTTCGTAAATAAAAATATTTAGAGATTTCAAAAAAACACGGGACTCATAGGAGAAAATTTTATTTTTGCAAAAAGTATTTAGAAATTAGAAATGATAAAATTCTCACTTCAAATTTTATCGAGAAATTACGAGATGAGTTGGACAGAAAAATACGAGCTAAGTGTTAAAAAATTTAACAGCTACACGATATCGAATTAACTCGTAAAGCACAGAAGTGAATTTTATGGGGGTTCTGGCGGATCGATCTTAAAAAGTAGTACAAACATCGAGATTTATATCTTAGCTGCTACATTTCGAAGAATGCACGTCATAAAATGACGGCTTTTGCAGTCCTTGTTACAATGATCGTTCGAAGTAGATCGCGGTTCCTCGAGTAAATGGTCATTGTCCGTTTCTGTGGTTTAGAATTAACAGAACCGTACAATATGTTCTCTATGAAACTATTACAATTCCTCGTGAAGCCAAATATTACTTCGTTTACACAGCACCGACGTGGTCGAAGTAAAGCGTTGCATTAAGTAAACGTGTAATATAAATCTTTGATATTCTTTAATTTCTTGAAAACCAACATACAACAGTTTATGTAAAATTTAGAAAATATTACTAATAGAGTAATATATAAAATATCAATAATGGAATAATACATTATATTTATGTAAAATAATAGAAGAGTTAAATGATAGGATTTTTAATATAGATTGTAATTATAAAGAAATTGTTATCGTGTAGATGGAGAAAATTCAATCTATAAATATAGAATACCTTTAATGCAATGCTGTTTATGAAGTATAAGCGCAAAATACTCATTTTTTAATTTTTTTCTATTTTTCAGATATGTAAAATTTGTGTAATATATCATTTACCATAGAATCCGTGTATTAAATGGAACTATAAATACAATAGTAGATTAATACGAATATGTTCTTTTCAATTCGTTGATATTCATTTCGCAAAATATCAATTACTAAATCTTTTCTCTTTTTCAAATATGTAAAATTCTTATAACTATAATATAAAGTTCTTAAAATATATCATTCCCTTTAAAATCTGTGTGTTAAATAAAACAGTAAATACCTACAATGATAGATTACTATAAATATGTTTTGTTTTTAATTCGTTGATATTCACTTCGCAAAATATCAATTATTAAATATTTTCTCTTTTTCAAATATGTAAAATTCTTATAACTATAATATAAAGTTCTTAAAATATATCATTCCCTTTAAAATCTGTGTGTTAAATAAAACAACGAATTCCTACAATAATAGATTACTATAAATTTGTTTTTTTTTTTAATTCGTTGGAATTCGTTGCGCAAAATATCAATTCCTAAATATTTTCTCTTTTTCAAATATGTAAAATTCTTATAACTATAATATAAATTTCTTAAAATATATCATTCCCTTTAAAATCTGTGTGTTAAATAAAACAACAAATTCCTACAATAATAGATTACTATAAATATGGTTTTTTTATTTCGTTGCAATTCGCTGCGCAAAATATCAATTTTTAAATCCTTTTCTCTTTTTCAGATATGTACTATTTTTATAACATTATTTACCACAAAATCCATGTGTTAAGTAAAACAGTGGATATAACAGTAGATTATTACGAATATGTATATTCTTTTTAATTCATTGTTATTCACTGTGCAAAATATCAATATTTAAACCCTTCTCTATTTTTTAAATATGTAAATGTCATTTACCATAAAATCCACGTATTAAATAAAACAATGGATGCAATAATATATTGATAAATATGATTGCTGGATATATATATTTTTTTTAATTCGTTGTTGTTTCTGTTTTAAAGAGTAAGTTAACATAAACAAAACAACTTTAACGACATGAATAACAGCCATACGGTAACAGTTGTTTAAATATTAGCAATTCGAATGCATGAAAAATTCAATATTGATCAGAATGGTATCGAACATCACTAATTCAATTTCAATTTTGTGAAAAAGGAAAATCGGCCACATGGCACCACAAACTTCAATATTTTATTACAACGATATAATTAAATCAATATCAGTTTTACGCTTCTTTTTATACCTTGGCGAATGAAAATGTATTAGAGAGAAGATTCTCTCGTGTAACAGCTTCAAAAAATCGAAAAACGTCTAGAAGAGAACAAAAAGCACATCAGCAGGAGATTATATATTCGAGTTAGAGGAAAATTTACTTTATGGTTCATGCATAGCTGTCTGGCTGTCTAATTCGAATTTATTTACAAAATTTAAAAACTTAAATTGTAAGGTATCGCGAAACTTTGTTAAACGCGATTTTCTTGAAATTGTAGCTTTTTAAATTGGTGTGCTGTAAACGAAGCTTATTTTATTTGTTAAATATTCCTCTAGGATTATACTTTCGACCTGTATTTTATTTGTTTATTTATAATACCTTTTTAATCGATACAAACTTATTTATCAGACAAAATTAATTTTCGATTGAAACGAATGTAAGATTTGCATAATTTTTCATCTTTTTTGTCGAAAATTGATATAATTCCAACACAAATTATCTAACTTTAAGAAAGTTTGTTTTAATTTTTCAATTCTAACGATTGTAATAAGTGCCATTTTGCATACCAAAAATGTTTATATCGTCGAAGAGGATAGCAACAATTGCATATAATTTGATATAACAGTGAGAAAATATAAGTCAAAGAACATTTTCTTAATAGTTTATAAAAATATTTTTGCATCAACAAAATATTAATTTTTTATTGTTCGTAATTAAAAAAAAGTGTAAAAATCGTTTGATTTTATTAGTGTTACACGAGAATTATTACTTAAAAATTATGAAATAGGCCACTATGTTACCAATATTCAAAAATTACACATTAATTTCTGCTTATTCATAATTTTCTCAAAAGAAAAAAGAAAAGAATGCAAAAATCGTTTGGTTTTATTGCTGTTACACGATAATTCCCTCTTAAAAAATATAAAATAGGGCATTATGTTACCAATATTCGAAAAATTGCACATATTATTCAATACATTTAACTCGAACCATTCTATTTTACTTCTTCCATCGACGATGTCGTCAAACTCACACCCCGACAATCTTCCATTCTCGATTAAACCGAGGACTCTTAAATACCCCCGCCTCTCTCTCTCTCTCTCTCTCTCTCTCTCTCTCTCTCTTTCTCTGGGTCGTTTGTTTCTTCACGATAGCCACGTACACGTATATACCAAAGTATAGGAGTATTCCCGTGAACTCCGGAGAACACGTACAGCCATAAGTTCTGTCGCGGTAATAAAAGAACGCGGGTAAAGCGCGTTCCATATAGCAACGGCGTGGAAATGCAACGATTTTATATCTGCGACCAATGCACGATGGCGAGCGTGAGTCCAGGTCAAGAAAGTTTCTCATTTCGTTGTAAAAATTACAGCACTTGAACGATCTACCGATGAATTTGATAGAGTGGATGTTTGTGGTTACACGGTTGAGTGGTTAAAAAGAATTGATCGTACAGATCATAAATTGACGTTATTCCTGTCGATTATTTATCGTGGAAATCCTTATGGAATGTTCTCAAGATTTGAATTGTATCACATCGCGTAATTCTTTATTTTTTTAAATAAAGAATCGTTCAAATGTTAGGCCTATGTATATACAGTGAGTAAATTTTAATTAAATTTGATTTCAGAATATAAACTTAAGAACTTCTTCATTCGTAATAGTTGCAAATAAAATATAGATTTTAAACAATTTTAAAGAAAACATAATAATATAATAAACTCTCTATGTTTGCTTTCTCGAAAATTGGCGGGTAGCCTTAGACAAGAGTTTTATTGCTCCTTTATTTAATTTTTCGCCTTACAAATATCAGAATAATAATATGAACATGATGGGTCGATATCTGTACATTGTTCGTGTGCTCAAGCTTTGCATTCGGTAAAAAGTTTGCAAATCGGTTTAAACAGATTTTTAATTCTTTTTTCTTTTTTCTTTTCACCTGTTTACTTTTAGATATAGTTTTAACCAGTTCCAAATTCCATTTTAGTTAGTGGCATTAGACGGTCATCCAACTTTTTAATATGATCGTATAATTCATGGGAAAATTCTTCATCAAAAGTATCTTCATATCTACTTAATTTCGATTTGAAAATTGTTCTTTCTCCGCTTTTTAAAACGTTTACTTTATCGTGCAAAGTACTGTATGGTACATTATATTTTTCAGCAGCACATTTTAACTGTTAGTTTGCCATCTAAAACATACATAACTACCTGCTTCATTTGAATTGCATTCTATTTACCTCTGTTAGTCGTTGCTGTCTTAAATTTCGTCATTTTTTTAAATTGTATGCTAAAACAAATAAGAATATTCATATTTTCTAACACCTTAAGTATGAACTAATGAAACAGTACCCAATTGACATTATTTAACATTTCTCTATATATTGAACGATATAAAAGAAATTCAGCAAAATTTGTGTTAAATTCGTAAACTACATCAAATTGTTGATACTAGAATTAACAAAATATGAAAGAATATGTACATTTAATATCAAATAAGTATCGGAGCTCATTAGCGAGTTGATAATTAAATGCGACCAGGTTTATGATACCGACGTGATTCTCCGCTATTTTTGAGATTAAGATTTTCAATACGCGTCTTAATGTTGTCTTTCGTTTCATTTTTCTTTATTGTCAAGAACACTTCAAAACCCCTAACAAAGCTAGAGAATTTGGAGTTTTTTCTTGCATCTCAATAGCAATTGATCATAAATTTTCTTTTGTATCATAAAGCGTGTAAAATAGCGAGCGACTATACGAATGGCATCTTACGAATAGTGACTATAGTCGCCTTTCATAACGAAAGGGTTAAAGAGGGATGGCAGGTTGACTAGTTGCAACGAAGAATGTTAATTACCAATCAACATATCTAATAGATATCACAAACATCTTTTTAGTGCGTCTTTAGCGCTATTTTTCCTAGAAAGAATGGGACAATTCTTGCTCGGACCTGCGATGTGTCGAGAATGTGGCAACAGTTTGGAATTTCCGCCAGGTCCGATTTGATTTTTTACACAGAGTTCATTGTCGAATTGACTCTTAACCCCTTGCAGTACCATTTAACTCGCAACAATCCGGAATGGTCGAGAAAGAAGTCGAAGCTGCGGAGACAGAGTCTCGGAACTTGAAACATTACATCTTGCGACTGAGTACGAAATAGTCATGTTTGGTTCGAAATGTCGATTACGAGTCAGACTCGTGATATTTATATTTAGTTCGAAATGTCGATTACGAGTCAGATTCGTAATATTCACGTTTGACATGAAATTAGACTACGAGCCTAACTCGTGATGTTCAGGTTTGGCCCAAAATTCTCATCGCGAGTCAGACTCGTCAAAGTATGGCAAGAGTTTAAGAAGCTTTCGTTTCATGATACTTCTTCGGCTATCGAGAACGAGAAAATGAACTTTACACGACCGTTTGTAAAGAAACTAATTTCTCTCGGCGAGAAATGCACAAAATACGCAAACCTCATTATCTCAAAAATAACCTCTCTTCGCGAGAGTATCATACACCGCAGCAAACAAAAGATCGACCAGTTCTGTTCCTTCAAACGGAACATGAAAAGTACATTTTCATCGTAGAAACAATCTCGTCCATAGGTCGATCGTTTGATGGAAATGCGCATCGGTAAATATTGAACTAGTTCGGTATTGGAAGAATCGTGCGATTTAATAGGAGAATTACTGTTCTTACAGGAAGCTCAAGGACGGTTTGGCTTACGTTTACGATAGCTGCTGAGTTGTAAAACATTTATCGTAATACTCGAGACTCGTATTAACGGCTCTCAACAATTACGTGTCGTTACTATTTGATCATCGTCTCGGGGTATGTTAAGCGACGATCCTTCTCACGGGGTTTAGAAAGCCAGTTCTTCCATTAAACCGAGAATGAAGAGGCCCCTCGAGCAGCGGTGGCATTATTCACCGGAGGTAAAGAGTTTGGTCGATCGACCCAATTCCTGTTTTTCCGAGGCTGGCGAGATTTGCTTTGCCTCCGCGTGCTTTTATCCGCATAAGAGCGTCTCTCTATTCACGGATTAGCGTGGCTTATCGATGTAATTTGTTTGAGGAGAACGGTAATCAGTACGGAGCTGAGAATCGTTCCGTACGGCCCTTTTAATGGCATCTCGTGAATGTGTACGATCCTACGTAACGTATCAATTTTAATTTATGCCTACAATTTTCATTCTGTAGATACATTGATTATTTCTGGAGCTGTTTGAGGTAAAATGAAAATTCATTATGACGGTATTAGTTTATGTTAACGCATTACTTATCTCGATTGTGAATTAAGTTGATACATACAACAAACAGTCCAGTCAGTTTAAGCTTGAGAAATCTTTAGTAATATGGAGGGTTTTTACTAACACGTACAAATGTGTGAAATAAAAGAAAAACTTGAGATATCGTTTCTTTTATAAAATTGCGAAGAATTATTAATAGCATTATACAAAAAGCTAAGATAGTAAAATGATTTTGTATTCGATTGTTAAAGGGGTATACAACCTTGTTGGCTTCAAAGATTCGAAATTTTTTTTTCTTGACCTTTTTTAATATTTTGTGTAGAATATTGTAGTAAAAGGATTTTTTGAAATTTAAAAAAATAGGGAAATTATAAGGATATTATAATCTAAACGACTGTATTTCATTAAAAGAAAAAAAGATACGTAAAAGTTGCAATAAAATGATTGTCTATTTTTTAATTATTCTAAATAATTTGTAAAACAATTATTTTTCTATAAAAATGATATTATTCAAAACATATTTATTTCATGTAATGCAATTATGGAACCACTGGTTCTTTAAATAATTTGTTTATTTATTTGATTTATATGAAAGTGAACAAAATAGGGATCAATTTAAAAAAATCTCATTTCCACAAGACGTATACTGTAAATAATAAGGTTTTATGAATAGACGTTGCAATATTTATGAGAATACTAATTACTTATTCTTTTATTCTTTTATCAAATTGAACAGTTTTGTATTTAATTTATTATTCGAGTTCAGCATCAAATTTCTGTAATAATACAGTTCTGATTGAAAGTACCTTTTTCTAATACTGAAATATCGTGTGTATATAATATATAAATAAATAATAGATATTTCGATATCTTTTTAATAGCTTCAACTCAGCATTTAATTTTTTTTTAGCAATTTTTCGCCACAAAGTATAAACTATAATAATCTGGTTCTTGCATATTTATCCTTATCCTAAATGACCGTACAAAATGAAAATAAATATGACATAGAATTTCTGTATAAAAATAAAAATTGAATATTTAAATACATATAACAGTTGTTACCTAAAATTTCCTCTTTTCTATTTTCAGTCATCTGCGATAAAACTATTGTATTCATCCCTATTTTTTGGTTAAACGAAGGAATATAGTATCTGATTCATTTCACCAGGGAACGTAGTAGACACTCTCCCTCGATACACGTACTCGACATAACTTTCTGTATAATTTTGTTGCTCAGTTTACGAATGCAGATTAGGTGAATCGAAATATAATACTTTGGTAATAATATTTATTCTCCGGACTCTTTACTTGTTAATGAGAATGTAGCAGAGTATAATAACACAAGCACGATAAATTTCGAAGACTAATCTCGTAAATATGACAATCGATATTTATTTCCAAACACTTTCCCCTTCCGTTCAATATTCTACATTTTTTCCTTTTTTCTTTTCTCGAATATACAGTAGCTCATGTTGAAAATTGTCTATTCTTCTCGCTTGCTTATTCACCTTTGCAAAATCCAATAAAATAAATCAAAGACGTTTACAATTTATGTAGAAATATTCTTCGTTAAGATATAAGTAAAAACATAGACGGAATTTATGGAATAATAACGAAGAGACAATAATTTTAATAGACTCACTAAAAGTTGTCCATTTGTTTTCATATATGAAACTTAAACATTAATTTAAAAAATATGTAAATTCAAGATTCTGTCGGAACTCCTCTACTATTTTACACGGCTGTTAATCTATTAACTGGGGAAGACGAGTTAACTCGTCTTTGGTTCACCAGTACTTAGAACGCAGTAATTCATTTATTAAAACATTATTAGTTTTTTGTTGCACCATTATTCCTGTATTAAATACAAAATATTATTATATTCACATTTGTAAGGATCAAAAACGAAGTACTTATACACAATTTTTCATTCGTTCAAATTATCAAGTAGTTAGATTTAATTTTTATTGGAAAAATGAGCGAAATTAACAGGTTAATCTTATTACATATCGATTTTACGAGATTTTCTACATAATCGCGTGAAATTTTCTTCCATTGCGTTACTTTCAACCCTTTGCGCTCCTATGGCGCCGCTAAGGAGACATTCGCAATACGAAGCGTAACTTCGTTTAAATTTCACTTGCGCTGATATAAAGCAAATTGATAGAATAAATAAAAGTAAAAAAATTCAGGAACGTCTGTAATTTATTTTTTTCTCCGAAAACGAAACTTTTGATCTAACAAATTTCGTAGGTAAAAGTATGTCGGAATTGACAAATAGATCGCACAAGAAAAATACTCAAAGCGCAAAATGTTAACCCTTTGCGTTCCTATGGCGCCTCTATGGAGACATTCATAACATACACCATAAATCCGTTCAAATTTTATTTACATTTAAACAAAGCAAGTTGAACAAATAGATAAAAATAAATAAATTCACGAAGGTGTACAATTTTTTTTTTTTCACAAAGTGACACTTTTTCGTTTTCCAAAGTTTCGTCGCAGAAGTGTGTTAAAGTTGATAAATCGATCGTATGAGAAAATTTACTCGGAGCGCAAAGGGTTAATATATTAAAAAATTATTAAAATAAAAATGGTAAATAAAAGTCGGACTACAATATGATATATCTTTATTAGTACAAAATATATTGTACTGTACTTCGACTTTTGTTTACCATTTTTGCAGTTTCTCTTTGGAACTTTGCCTCATTATAATGAAACATCACAAATTTTCATTCTTTTATTGTTCGAGTTTTCCTAGTTTCCATTTTGCTGAAAAGCTCTTCGAACATGCACTGCAATTTAACCTAACATCTTAACAAAGAAAAATAATAACAAAGAACAATTGAAAATACATTTTTTAGTTTAGAAAATCCCTCCATATTTCAAATGGACGATTTTTTTTAATGTGACATCATTTTTTTAAATGTCACTGAAAACATTAATCTTGATTCATTTTTATAAAAAGCTGTACACATATCTTTACATACAAACGTGAAATAACATATGTAGAATATTTCTGCACAGATTATAAATGATGAGTGTTTATATTAATTACATTCTATAAACAGAATTAGAGTGAAAAAAATTCGTAGACAATTTTCAATGTAAATCACTGTATTTACACAGGGGTAAGGTATACACGTGCGTATTCACCAAACCGTTTTGTAACAGGACTTTGTTTCAGCGCAGCATTGACTTTCACTTTAATTTGTATTTAGAGTTCATGCGGAAAGTTTAAGTAATTACACAGGAGTTACTTTTGTTTCGAGCTCGGCGTGGCCCTTCAAGTGTGGCGCACAATAATTATTTAAACGCCTCGTGAATTCCTCTCCGTCTCAGAATGGTTAACGATCCTTTGCTGGAAACTGTTTCGTCCCTGCTTACCCATCAGCAATCGCGCAGGTTTTCCTTTTCATTGCCGAGCTGCTGTCTATCGATAATCGAGAGTAAATGTAAAAATTAACATTTCAATATTAACCCTTTGAACTCCGAGTATTTTATTTTTTATATATGATCGATCAACTTCAACACACTTTCACAATAAAATTTTTGAAAATCAAAGGTTCCGTTTTGGAAAGAGAAAATTACACGTGTTTGTAGATTTCTTTATTTTCGTTCGTTTCGTGAATTTGTTTTACTTCGATGTGAATAAAATTTCAATTGAGTTACGCTCTATGTTACGAATGTCGCTGTAACAGCGTCGATGAAGCGCAAAAGGTTAAATTTGAAAAAAAAAAATGTGAACTGATGAATAATTTATTTTACTCTTATTAACCATTTTCCTTACGTTTTTTTTTAGTCACCTTGTATATTAACCTTCGCTATTCCCTGTTCTAATGCAAAATTAACTCATTTGTATCGTTAATGTGTATATACGAGTAATTTTCTTAGCCATTATCACTGTATATATTTTAAGTAAATAGGAAATAAATGTATTATCTTTTTGTTCCTTTTTCTTTTTATTGCAAGACACTGAATTTTTACCATAAAGTAAGTGACACATGGTGTATGTACATACACGGTGACCATATTTTCTAAAGGAATATGAACGTAGATACACGTATGAACTTCTTTCTTCATTTTCGTCCTTCAGAAATTACTAAAATGTTAAGTTTATAATACTTTATTGCTATTATATGATATGATTATTATTATACTTTGCTAAAGTGTCTGTATTTAAATTTAATAGATAGTAGAAAAAAAGAAAATTTGGCTGTAAAGGTATATTTTTAATTCTTTCGTACGATACAAATGGATTAAATAAAAGATCAGAATATTATTAATGATTTTTATTTGGTCATTCTCAGTTTTAACGGAGAGGTAAAAATTAGTCGTCTTTGAAAAGAAAAAGGAGAGGTGTAATTTGTACATATTTGTTCGTTTTAATTTCAAAGACCCGTAAACAGAATGCAAAGTGTTCGCGAAAATTTGTAACATGCTGTTCTGTCTTATCAAGGTAGAAATTCTCACGGTTCCACAATTTCTCTATTTATAATTAGCAACGTTTTCTTCTACTCATAACAAAATATAAACATACTTAAATTTTAATTATGTAATATTTTTATGTTTCAGGTATGTACTAAAAAATGCACGAACCAGAAATTTTCTCCCTCTCAATACACCAATATTGAGGTAAACATTTTTATAATTTGATATTTTTTAAATATTTGTATCACAGTTTAACAATGATAAAATGTGGATTTTCTTCACCCAGGAAAAAGCATATTTATATGTACGTTACTATAAACATTATGTTTTAATGGATATATGAACACATTTTTATAAATAAAGATCTTTTTAATAGTACATTTACCACAAATATTGTTCGTTTTATTATTCGTGCAATATTCTGTTTGATATCGTTTACGTCCGAGTGTAACAGGTAGTTCATACAGTTTTTATACATCGTAAAAATTGTCAAATATACTCAGTTTCCTAGAAAACGTCAAAGCTACTCCTAAATTTTTACAAATTTTTTAAATTCCAATGAAATCAAAGTTCTACATTCTGTGAACAGTTAAAATAACCCATCTCGGTATATATAAATATATAACGTGTAAATGTTACACATAAAAAGAACGAAAGAAAAAAGAAATTTATAAAATTAATCATTTATGTGTTGATATGAAAGTTGTGAAAAATTTCAGAAGATAAAATGTTCCAAAAATAAGTAATAATTGCAACAATATATGAAACAAATCATTTTCATTCCATTGGTAGATTTAGTGTTAAATTGAAACTAAAGTTTGAGCAAAAATACAAATTTAATAGACATATAATTCTTCTTTTATCACATTTGGATTGTAAATTGTGCTACAAGTGTGTTTCGTCATTATAATACAAGGGGTTAATGCTTAATTGGTCAAATGAAACGTGATGCTTTGCTGGTTCATTTTGGTGCAGTCGTTTTATATACTCCGAGGCTATTACCCTCGAAAAAATGTATTTTCAGGTACTGCTAAAATTTCATTCATATTTTATGCACACACCAAGTAATATTTTCAAGGAAATTCACGGATCAATGCACGATAGTAACAGGCTGGCGATGAAATGAGACTGTATGACACTTGTGTCGTAATATTTGACATATGCGGTTTAAACCTATTTCTTGTATTTTTTTTTTATACTATACATGTGACTTGTCACCAAATCTCAGACGAAATTGCGCAATAATTGCTTAAGAACGTTATGTAAAAAATATATTCTTTTATATTCTATTAATATTAATACTTATGTATTTTGTACGCATATTTTTTGATAAATGCACCTAGATACAAAGATATATATTCAAAATCGTTTTTTCTCTGTCTTTTTGTAATTGTTGCTTCATACAAATCTTCCATTACATTTTGCCAAATACTCAGTGCTAATCTCCATCCACTGTCTGGTAATTTTATTTACCCATTTCACGAAAAGTCTACGAGATTGTTTCAGTTACAGTATTTAAATTTTCGTCTCTAAACTTTCTCAGGTATTTACTTGAATTTCGTTGAATAAAACTGTTCAACTATTCCTGCAATATCTTACAAGATAAAAAATATGTAAATATTTAGTAGTGAAATTTCACAAAAAAGTGTAGCAAAGTTTAATTTCGTAAAATTTTAATGTCACTAGTGGATATAAGTAATATTATTTATATTGAATTGTCCGGAAAATTCGTGCTAATTTTTATATAAATAAGCCAATTTTCTACTTCAAAGCATTTTTCTTTTGTTCTATAAAGTATGTATTTTTTAATTTTACAATCTTTCGTCGTTTTTCCAGCAGATTGAAAAATGCCATTTTACTGAAAACTTTGTTTCCTTATTTTCTTTAAGTTTGAAATTCCTATTTTTAAATTTTCTCAACCGTTTGCGAAGAATTTTTTCTCATAGGCTACCACCTCTTAAAACATTGTATATCTTGTTTGATGTTTTCCCAGTATTTTTTCCTTCTTGTTAAAAGAAAAATATTCAATGTCAGAAGTGTACTCTATTTCCTTCCATCTTCAAGACAATATAACACTGAGAAGAAATTAGTAATTGCAACGAATAAACTTTTAAAAGACACATGAAACAATAATCTTTCAGAATACATGCGAACTTTATGTTTTCATACAATTTTATATGTTGTAATATATTCAAATACTATTTATCAAAAATCGGCAGGAACTTTCTGAACAACTTAATACTTCCAACGGGAAATGAGTCAAATATTCTTATGGTATAAAATTCATTCAATAAATATTGATTAAATAACAGAATAGATTCGAAGAAATCTGCATTTTATATTGAAGTATAGCACGTAACTTTAATAAATATTGTACAACTGACAGATGCTATTGGAAATGAATAAACTACAGACGTATATATCGTAAATATAAATATTCAATTTTAAAATCACCTTAAGATAATATTTTGAATTCACAAATGAACAAAAAAAAAAAAAAGTATTATGCTTTGAGAAAGTTACAAATAATAGAGAATGTTTATGATGTTTCGTAGCAATTACAGAAATAAAGAAAATGGTGAACATGAAGTCACGTATTAAGTTAGGTGCATTTGTTAGTAAGTATTATTTAGTTCGTGGATGCACTACGATTAAAGCGCAAGGCTACGGGAAATGTGTACTGTTACTGGTAAATATATAGGTTTACTAGTTCAGGTGAAAGTGTAAACTGAAACGTATACTGTTCTCCATTGCTACGAAATGTATACCGTTACTAGTAAAATATACTTACTGGCACACTTTAGTAAATATATGTACGTTATTAAATCAGCAATTTTCGTAATCATTTGTAAACTTTATAGAAATTGCCTATTGTTTTGCATAAATGATTTCTATTCAATTGTATCACTCGAAGTAAACGATCCTAGTCACATTGCAAAATAGTAGTTAAAATATAAAAATATTCGAAACAAATAGAATATCTTCGTGAGTCCCACGAACCCAATACATGCACTGAAGGTGATTCTTAACATTGAAAAATTAATATTTAAGAATTGCAAATCTCAACTCGTTTCCGGAACTTCGTTCATTAACAAAGTACATTTATATATATATATATATATATATATATATATATATATATATATAATTATTTACAAAGTACACAATAACATTAACAAAGTACATAAATATAAATCTATATATATTTATATATAATATATTAAATTATATAAGTTTATATTAGTTTCATATAACGTATTATATTAAATTGATATACTATTAAATGAATTTTATTATTACATGTTAAATATATTAATGTATCTATAGGTTATAAGTGTCAGCTTCTGAAATATTATGGGATCCACGAAAACAAGTACCCGTCGAAAAAATGAACAAACGATTGTTAAAATTATATGAAATACATTTGTTAGTATGCAAAAATTGGGATAAAACTTGTAGCCCAGCTAAATAAATTAAATTAATGATGTCTATTGAGTCAACATATGTATATGATCGATTAAAGTTTCGAGACGTTCATAGAGAATTCAATGGGCCCATTCTGAAGTGTTCTGTAGGATTCTTGTGTTTTGTAGAATATATAAAAAACCAAAAAATTGAATCTTTCAACGAAATTCATTTATCATGGGAATTTTGAAGGCAGTTTTGGAACAGCTATAGCATCGTGTGTATTTTAATTACTATACACGAAGTTAATAGTTTTTCTCGTTTATATAAATATAATATTCTGACAGATTAGCCGAAGAATTTCTAAATGTCAATATTAATTTCCTATTAATTTATCAAGATGAGTTTGTACTGATTTCAATTCATATAAACATATATTCAGGATCCCCTAAATGATGATTAGCTTCAGACCCCCAAAGGGCTAAATCCGCCACTGAACATCAACATTCATTGTTAACCCCTTGTCTTGTAATGACGAGTCATATTCATGGTGCAGATTATGTCAAAATATACCAAAAGAAGAATTTCTCTCTTTCTTTTATTTTATTTCTTTTTGTATTACCAAATAAAAATCGTTTATAACGTTTTGACTTTCTTTATTTTACGTTGCATATAAATATATAACAATATATGCATTATTATATACACATAACGTTATATACAATGTGGTGCAGATTATGTCAAGATGTAACGAAAAATTTTTGTTTAATTTTTTTTATCGCCAAATGAAAATCGTACATAATTTCTCAACTTCTTTTTATTTAAGGTTTTATATAAGTATATAATAATATACACATTATTTAATGTATATAACATGGTGCAGATTGTGTTAAGAAACAACAAACGATGAATTATTTGTTTTCCAATTTTTTCATTTTTTTTTTTTTTTTTAAGTACCAAATAAAAATCGTAGAAAATATCTTGACTTTGTTTTCTTCAACGCTGCATCGAAACAGTGAATATTCGAGACTAGAGGATCGTGCTACGACAAGGAGAGTGAACAAATCATTTCTGTTTCATCCGATGATATCGAAACGCTCATTACGTGTCCTTTAAACGTTAATAGAAACCACGGAAAGATTATATATTATTAGACGAAAAGCTATTTATCTCTTTTGGTAACAGGAGTAAATACGAATTACCAGTATACGAGGGCGAACGCGTATCATTGGGATCGTGCGAAAATTTCACGGCGCGACGAATTTATCGCGGAAACACGTAATATCAATAGTTTAATCGTTCCCAGTGTCAAACCCCGTTTGGCCAGGACGAACGATATTCCACTTACAGTTTCGTTCGGCGGTTGGGCGCGTCGCCTTATCGGAAACAATTTATCAACCAGCCGGGACAATGCGATCGCCCCTGGCTCCCGATGCAATCGACATAATTTACCCGGTTATTTTACTATTCTCTCGATATACGGTACTCTGTGCAATTACACTTTTCCTGTCTAAACCAGACCAATACGTGCAACTTTACCGATAGAACCATTTATCGAGGGACGTTCCTCGTGAGACGATTCAGTCGCGCCAAGTCTTATATAGGCCTCTTTCTTAGGACGATCAATTTTGATCGTGATCTACTGCGGTTGCTCGTTCATCCTTGTCAGACGGTTATTAATGTAAGCAAAGATCGTTATCTTCTTTGAAGCTTTCCTGACTCTACCTTCCGCCTCTTGTTTCTCGTTTCTTCCATTCTCTTTCATCTTTCCATCCACCTTCTTTTCACCCTCTTGCGTACGGGTATATACAGGATGTTCGTGCTATTACTAGTCAGCGTTTCTCTCGCAACTAATAAATATGAGACAGAAAATGAAAAATTGTTTTCTTTTTGCGTTTAATTTTTGTGTGTTTGCACTATTTTTTTTTTTTAAATGAAAGTGATCTGCAGTTTTTTAAATAGAATGAGATACACTAAGCGCTCAAGGACCTGTAACTTTGGTTAAGACTGTAAGAGAAAGTTTGTCGTCCAATGTCCATGTGTTTATACGATACGTTGGCTATTCAGATGCGGGAAGAAACTCTTAATATTTTAAATAACAATTATTAGTAAATTATCAAATATTCGAAATAGCAAATGAAATACTGTTAACCCATTCTCAAACCTTGAACCGTCACGCGGAGTCCTAACAAGGGAGTTTGCTCAAACTCACACTACTTTTTGCTCATTTATACTGATAAACAGAGTTCATTATTTTATAGTATACGAATATCAAAAGACTTGCTGTTTAAAGTTAGATTTAAAAACTGAACAATTTAATACAAGATACAAGATAAGTTGACACAAAAAGGAAAAATAATTTCTTTTAATGATTTTCGACAACTACTTTGCGATCTACTCATTCAGCACACGCTGATTGTTTCGTGTTTCTGTTAGGGCATCCAAGTGGTTAATTCGCTACGAGTTTACTAACTAAATTTTCTCTACATTCTTCTTTTTTTTTTTTTAATGGTTGTCATTATCTTATATTATTGAGTTTTAGTACAAAGCATGAGATTAACTTATGTATTTTTTAATATTTTCAAATAATGCTGGAGTTACTTACTTTTAGCATATCACATTTGCAAGAAATGCCTTCTTGTACACTCATTTAGCAAATAACTACCCAAAAGGAAATTTTAATTGTTATCTTCTTTCTTTAAAGCTTACAAATATGGGTCAGCTAATCATAGTATTAAAAGAGATTTCAAACTGAATCATTTTTCCCAGTAACTTAACAATTTTGCAATGACTAAGTTTGTTTGATGTTCACAGTGAAACACATAAATGCAGTTAAGCTTCTTTCTTATTGGAAGTCGTGCATATTCTACACGAGTTTTGTGGCCTTTTTATTTTCCCTTTTCCTATAATTCGAACAATTTCATCTTTTCGCATTTCCCTACGCAACCTGTTAATTTACTCACATCTTGCAGCTCTTGAAGCGTTCATTGCAGATTAAGTATCCTATTTCAAAAGAATAATTAGTATCATGGTTATTAATCACATCTAATTCTGATTCCTCCGTTTCAACTGTAATATTTAGCCGTGAGTTTGCAACGAAATAAAAATCTAATAAAAATCTTTTAAATCGAATGTGATGCATAGAACTTTTTCCAGTGAGCTCACGTGTACGTGACACCGGCCGTCAAAGTGTTAAGAGTTATTATTTAAATAAAGCTTTCATCGAAAATGTCGTTCACCGAGGAAACTTCGAATCGTAACATATGCATACATCGAGCCCGTTCGTTCACACTGTTCTCTAGTATTCCCCCGTTGCGTTTGCTTCTCAGCCAGCCAACACTCTCTCTGCCCTTTTAGTCACCCTCTTGCATCGGAGTTGCTCGCCAAGTCACCAGCCATCGACATTCTACCACCGCCTTTTCAATGTATCTTCCAATTCCTCCCCGACTTCGATTCGCCAACCATCTTCTTACTTTTTCTCTCAGTTTCCCTTGCATTTCCTGCTCCTCTTTAGTTCCTTTCAATTCTCTCCCCTTCAATTGTTTCACGCTGTTTCCTTCTGAGGCGCAGAGGTAAGAGAATGAGACTTAAAATTTACCTTATAACGTAATTTTCATCGAATTGCAACAAACGCCATTTTCACGATGCAGAAGTGCACGCAGATATTTAGATTCGCGAGAATGCTCTTGAAATTTCGAACTTCACTTCATCGGAATCGTCAATTGAAGAAAATTAGTCACGGTTATCGCTGTCGTCGTCGTTCGCGTGTGAAACGCGTCCATCTACCCGAATGATTTTTCGTTTGCCGCTGCTGCGACCACTTTCCGTCCCGTCAGACAAATCTGCCATCGTCGACGTCCCGAACGCTTCGCGACGACAGGCGTCATCGGCAGAGGATCACAGAGACTGTGATAAAGCTCACGCGAATATCAGACAATCAGCATTCGTTGTAGAAAAGCTTCACCGCACATTCTTATCTAACGTGTTCAAATTCTATTCTATTAACCATTTCGCTGTTCAATAAAATTTCGATAAATGGTAGAAAAAATTTTCCAATCTTTCAAACGTGGATTATTCAGCCCACTTCTTATGAAACAGCGTGACGCTAAAGTATAACGCTTCAGTTTACTTACTGGCTGCTACGTGGACCTATTACTGTTATAACTTATGTGAAAAAGTTTGATAAAAAGTTTACAAGTGTGCAATGATTTTATTTCGTTCGGTTATTTCAAACATACTCTATGTTTAAGGTTTTAAGGTTTTGATTCTTTTTTATTGCTTAACCCTCTATGGGCCCGTGTAACTTTCAGGTCACATTTTAATTTATCGACGTTTTACACAGAAGTGCAAACATTATAGGCCGTTGTTACTTGAAAGTCACATAGTGAATATATCGTTTAATAAAATTGTTTAAACGGAAAATTTTTTTTTTCATTTGCATATATAGGTTTGTAATTGCTGATTTTTCGTTCCCCCAATTTTTTTAGATTTAAAACAAAAATTCGGCCCATAGAGGGTTAAGTTGGTCACAGTTGTTGTTCGATTGAATCGCGATAGCCATGTAAACTTTCGAACAAATGGTGTTTGATCATGTTTGATGGCGATACTTTTAACCCTTTGCACTCGAGAGACGCTTCTACGGCGCTCTAGAGTTTTATGCGGGAATTTTGATGACGACTAAGCAGCGACACTTTTTGTGGCTTCCAATAAATAAAAACAGTACCTGTTTGTAGATAAGTTTTATTGTTTGTATACGTTTGTTTGAGTATAAATCATTTTAAAGTACCTGTAAAACACAGTACCTATTGTCTAGCAGATCCGGTACTTTTCTACGACACTGTATCTGAAAATGGAAGTTTTGGTTAAAAAAGAAAAGGCAATTGCTTGTGAATTTTTTCTTTTTTAATTTATTTTATCAATAATGTCTGAAGGAACTTGTGATCTAATAACCTTTGACCATACACTAAAGTTTATTCTTTCTGGCACCTCTAAATTCGTTGCAACATCTCGTCATTCATCTATGTCTACGTCTTCCGGTGAATTCTCGCTTTTACTTTCAATAACTCGAATTCTTCGGCTCTTTCGTATTATAATTTCACTATCACTACTAGAACTACCAGAATCACAATCGTTTACAATGTTTTCAGATGATTAAGTACTTAAATTGTGCTTAAAGACTTCAAAATCGAATATGTTTTCACTTTCACTTAGCTCTAAATTCTCATCGTAATATCCTTCTTTCTCCATGTCTTTGTCGATAAAAAAAAGAAACCTCAATTTTAAATTCAACCTCAAAATTATAGAAGTAGCAGATTATAAGTAAAAAAAAAAGAAAAAAGAACAAATAGCAAACGCTACTAATGAAACAGTATTTTAAGCGTAATTATGATAATTACAAATGTTTCCTCAGCGGAGCCAACGGATCGTTAAGGGTTAATAATCTGTTGAAATAAACCTGTCTATTGAAAGTGTTTTGATATTTTTAACTTTTGTGATTTTGGCAATATTCGGATTTTTCGCATATCGATTGAATTAAAACTGTATCAGTTAAATTATTGTTCACATGTTAGTGATATTATAAGGTCAATATACACTTCAAATACTTTGATAGTGTAATTTTAATATTTTAATCTTCAGAAGTTATGGATATTTAGAAATAAGCATATATATTCTTGCACGACAGTGTTGAATGTGTGGCGATTCACTGTGTAAAATGTTTAGTGTCATTTTAATTTATATCAGTGAATAAACAATTGCTTTTTTTTTTTTTAAAGTGCATTATATATTTTAATTCACTCATTTGTGTAACTATTAGTAATTAATTAAAGACACGGAAGTGTCTTCTAATTTGTTTCTTCGTTTTTATCGCTGTTTCTGATTGTAATAAAAATACATTGGAAATTAAAAAAGAGAGAAATTCACGTAATTTCTTCTTCAGAAGTTTCATAATGCAAAAGTGATTATTTACATCGTATAAAGAAATGAAAAGTAAAATAATATCAAATTCTGTTTTGTCTGTGATTTTTATTTCGAGAGAAAACAGCGTCGATTTTACATCGATTTTCGATGTGTTACGTATTATGTAAAATGTCGTTATTCCACAAGCTTTACAAAGTTAATTTCCGCTGTGTCGAGGATACAATCGCTATAACACAAATTTATACCCTTTTAACTACGTGGCTGTTAATTATTACCATACAATCCTTTGAAAATTAACTTTTCACTGGAAGTTCTTTATTGCTCGATAAACGACGGAAAGTAATTACTTTGCAGGAATATTTGAAAAAGTGTTAGTAACACAGAAACTGTGAAAGATTTCGACACGAAATCGAAAGTTGAATTCATCTACACGTCCAAAATTGCAAATCAACGTGAAGAATAAATTAATGAAACAAAGTTACGAAAGTAAAAGTGTCTCTGTAAGAAACAAATCGACGAAAGAGCAAAGAAAAACGAACAGAGATTAAGTACTATGATACGAAGTGTCGTTAAACGAATATAAAATGTATGAAAATAAATTTAATGCCAATAATAACGTTTTAATATCAAAACTCGGCGAAAAGGAATTGCATTCAATTATAATAAATACATTACGAGCACGTGATGCTGCTGACCGGAAAGGAAGAGTAGGTAAATTATTAATTTTTCGTTCTAATTGCTTCACTGCAAATGTTATCTCTCGTAATTTCGTGCGCGTTGCATATAAACACCTGCCGCGATTCAATTCGTCTTATTTTCTCGAATTACGTAACATGAGATATCCGTGCAAAAGTGTTTCAAGTTTTCTTCCTAAAAAGAGAAAAAGGTTCTCCAGGTTTTTCCCGTTCGCCTTCTAGCAACGAACCTACCTCCGCGTCCTACTTCCAAAAGTGTTATCTATAATTTGAAAAAATTCAACTTGACTTAAGTTTATTAAATGCAAAAAAGTGTACTGCTGAAATTGCTCATTTCAATCAACGATTAGTAGTTGGTTAGTTTATAGGTTATAGCAAATGTAACGCATGTGAATCATTTGTTATTTTAGAGAGTATGCAACCTTGGAAGCTTAAAAATTCGAACGAATCTCGCATTTTTTTTGGCTATAAATATTTAGAGAAAATCTATGATTTTTATAAAGATCGTTAAACAACATCTTAACACTATTTCCATATTTTTTTTATTGTATAAAAGTACAAAATGGTGGAGTTGTACAACATTATTTAACTACATATCCAGCGAAATCTCATTCGCTTGCACCCGGCGACAAATGTGTCTGGAATATAAAAAATAAAAGGTTTCTGAGCCAATCTAAATAAAAATAGATTATCTCCAATGTAGCGTACGATTTTCCAATAATTTTAGAAAATAAGAAAATGACGGTTTGTTTAACATAAAATTTTGTTTTTCGCTGATGAAAGTCAACTTTGAACATTCATAAAAATTCAACGAATTAAGATATCAAAAAAGTCTTACAATAGATTGTAGATTATTTTATGAAGAATGTGTAGAAATTTCAAATTGAATGGATGAAAATACAACGCCAGATCTTATCACTGCCTGGAAAACTCACTTCGATCGCAGAGTGAGAGAATCAAGAGTGAGCTGATGATATAAATCAGTCCTAAACAAACGATTGTGTGCAACGTAACATTGTCATTAAAACACCGTCAAAACCATGAGATAGAAAGTGACACAACTTCCCTGAGCAAGGATTAACACATACGACGCAAAGCCAATTTTGCTTCATCTTTCGTTTAGGCAACGATCAATGTTCACCGGATGCTCAAGCATACAGAAAGAAAGCAAACCTCATCTCTGTTTAAAATGTTTCAATAAAAATATATTAGAGGAATGTAGACATATCTTTATATATTATAAAAAATCTGATATTAACCGTTTTAGTGCTAAGCAATTTTTGCAAGAATGCACGAAAATTGCGATACATATTTTGATTTCTTTAAATGAAAAAAAATAATATTGTCAAATAAAACATTCTCATTTAAACAAATATCAAACAATTTTAATAATTCTTTTTGTATTATAAAGAAAAAATGTTAATTGTGATTGTGAATAAGAAAAAATAAACATAAAAACCAAAAACACACTGAAACTCGCGTAACAGTCAAACGGTTAAATAAAATTAATTTTGTAAATTTGATAATATCTGTCTCAGGCATCAATGTTGCTTAAATAAGCAGTTCAGTTTCAGTCCCTAGTGACCAGCGCCACGTGTAACCCGTTAAATATATTACAATAGAGAAATCTGCTATTTTGGTGCTCATATTACGCGTATTTGAACGCTTAATTAATTTCACGACCTCGCTATATCATTTTCATAAGCTATACGTTAGTATATGGAAATGTGCAGCGGAGTGTAATGCCTATAAATACAAACAATCACGAGGGCAAGGTCAGAGAGCGTCGAATGAATCCATAACGGATATGACAGAAGGGTTAGCGTTTTTCCCATTACTCTAGCCCCATGTGTATCAGAATCCGGAAATTACTTGCCGTCACATTATCATACAAGGGTCAAATCGAGACCTGGCATGTCCCCTTCAACACGGTGGATCTCTCGCTAGCCAGTGTTACCTCTCGTGTTTTTCTGTCTCCGTTCAATTCACAGTCTTCTCCGGTGCACACACGCGAAATACGAGCTCGTCGTTCGCCAATCAATAGCCTACGTGCCCAGCAGTTCGAATTTTCGACGCTGTTGCCGGGAATGAAACTGCCCCGGAATGTATCCGTTTGTGGTTAAAATATCTGCCCATCTGCTCGAACCGTTCGGAAAGATTCTGCTCTCCGCTTGGACTGAACGGCAGACAAGCGGAGCGCACCCATCTCGTCAAACGTTCCACGGGAAATTAGTCGCGTCTGTCCTTCGTCTCGAACCGCTGTGAATGTAGATAAATGTAGGCTGAACATTTTTTCTTTTTTTTGTTTCGTGGATTTTGTTAATCCCCTGACATACAATGACGTCTGGGAGACGTCAAGAACTGTCTCCAGTGGACAATCAATATTCCAAATTTTGAATGAAAATGATACAAATACTGTTGGAATACTTAATCATTTTTCATTAACATTATATATCATTCTGATTAAATGTTATGTAGCAATGCAAATTTCCAAATAAAACGTTCTGTTTCTAAGCTTGCACATAACTGTTCAGTTGAACCAAATTGAATAGTATTTTTCGGATGCATTAAATTCCATTTTATTTGTATGTCAAGGGGTTAGGTATACTCTCGTATGGATAAGATGTCGTTCGTAATGCACGAGTTATTTATACTCAGAAATTTTGGACATTTTTGTTCGCTTTTAAATGTCTGAGGATGGGAAGAAGAAAAATTTTAAACGTAGATCTGGAGTTTCATGCATTGAGATTTTAATCGTATTAAATGTTGGAAATGACATCGCTTAACACGTTAATTGCCACGCGAATTTTTCATGCCTTGATTCAGAGGCCACGGGTATTCTCATTGTTTTAAGCATGCAATAGTAAAATATTATAAGTAGTGTGGTATAAGTAATATAGAAATCTGTAAGATCTCTAAAATTTGAAAGAAGGAAAAGGTAGCCTGCCTGATAAGAAAATTTTGTCAAGTGTACTCTAAGAACAATGTTGCAAATTTTGCTACGAAAAATGCGAAAATGCACAGAAAGTGCAACCACGTACTTCAAAGATTGCAACCGGTATTCCTTTGTATTTCTTTTAAAATACTGCTTGATTTTCGGGTAAATTTTTGTACACAAATTACAGACCTAAATTTAAAAATTTTTCGCAAACTAACGAAAACAACTATTCTTAAATTTTACATATAATGTTACATTGAATCGTTACATTGAAGCTTACGTTAATATGTATCCATAATCGCGAATAAACCCAACAGTTCAAAAGTATGCATCTATGTGAAAAAAAAGAAAACAATCCATTTTCACAAACCAAGAAAAACATATTCAAATTACATAGAAAATCTGTTTAATCCCCTGTTCTACAATTCCACTCCACTTTATACATTTCACGCAATCTTCCCGTTGGAATTTCTATCAGCCAATCGATCCTCTGTCTGGATTATATTATATTTCACCCAGCAAGAATGTGCGACAAGCTGCCGCTGCTGCTGGTGAATTTCGCGCAACGTTTCGTTGCCTTTGAATGCTTCGAATATCGAGACATTACGAGACAACACAGGGCTCGTTCAAAACGAATATTTGCCGCGTGGCGTAGGATGAAAGTTGGTCGTTTAGCGTACAGAAAGAGTGAGAGAGAGGGGGGGAAGAGAGCTTCAGAGAGAGAGAGAGAGAGAGAGAGAGAAAGAGAGGACGCGTGAGAGAGAGACACGCCAAAAAGAGAGAGCACGCAAAAGACGGAGAAAGCGCGAGAGAGTGCGAGAACGAATGAGAGAGAGAGAGTGCGAGAGAGAATGAGAGAGAGAGCGTGAGAGAGAATGAGAGAGAGAGAGAGACAGCGTGAGAGAGAATGAGAGAGACAGCGTGAGAGAGAATGAGAGAGAGAGCGTGAGAGAGAATGAGGGAGAGAGAGACACACGAGAGAGAGAGAGAGAAGGAGAGAGAAGGAGAGAGAATGAGAGAGAGAGACAGCGTGAGAGAGAATGAGGGAGAGAGAGACACGCGAGCGAGAGAGAGAGAGAGAAGGAGAGAGAATGAGAGAGAGACAGCGTGAGAGAGAATGAGAGAGAATAAGGGAGAGAGAGAGACACGCCAAAAAGAGAAAGCACGCAAAAGACGGAGAAAGCGCGAGAGAGTGCGAGAACGAATGAGAGAGAGAGAGTGCGAGAGACAATGAGAGAGAGAGCGTGAGAGAGAATGAGAGAGAGAGAGAGACAGCGTGACAGAGAATGAGAGAGAGAGAGAGAGACAGCGTGAGAGAGAATGAGAGAGAGAGCGTGAGAGAGAATGAGGGAGAGAGAGACACGCGAGCGAGAGACAGAGAGAGAATGAGAGAGAGAGACAGCGTGAGAGAGAATGAGAGAAAGAGAGCGTGAGAGAGAATAAGGGAGAGAGAGAGACACGCCAAAAAGAGAAAGCACGCGAAAGACGGAGAAAGCGCGAGAGAGTACGAGAGAGAATGAGAGAGAGAGAGAGCGTGAGAGAGAATGAGAGAAAGGGAGAGAGGGAGAGAGGATGCTTTTGGCGTGGAAAATACTCGCGTATCCGCCCGCTGCTTGTGTACGCTCGTCCGCGTTTCATGAAAGAACCGGCGAAAAATATTTTCTCCACACGGTTGCAAAACGTTTAATTGTTTCGGCTGATAATTTTTCACGGGGAATGCCGGCATACGTACACTAGACTAGCCTTTGTTTACCGGGGCTGGTTCTCATCGTTGTTTTGTTGCCACCCCGTGCTGCCAGAACCACCACCGTAATACGCGGCGTTTGGTGTACCGAGTATAAATAACGCGGTTAGATATGAAAGACTATCACGGGGAATTAAAGCGTAATCGTTTTAGGAAAGAAAGGAATTAAGCTGTGCACTTTTACCGAGGGTACTGCGGCTGGTTTTGGCTACGAAGCACAGCGAATTTCATCGCGGCAGCTTTTAAACACGAGTCTTGCGTACGATATTTGTTGGCGCAACGAATGCGAGGAAACACGATCCATCAACGTGAGAACAGAACCATCTGGCTGCTGCATGCTACGGAAGTTCTGCTTAAATACTTTTCAGTGGAACATAAGGATTGAAGAAAACTACGGACACTTGAAAATGTTCCATTTCAGAATTATCTTGATAATTGTCTGATGAATCATTTGATGCTGGATAAGTGTTTATTATTAAACCGTTGCATGTGAAATATGACTTTATAATGACTTATAAAGGAAACTCTTAGATATTTAACATTTAAATTAAAGACCAAATGACTTAAGTCTTTTTCAAAAGTTAGAAGGATTTGTTTATTAGATGATGTATACAACAATTTTTGCAAAAATTACAATTATACGGAATTATAGAGAAAATAGCGAAGGTTGCCTTTCTTAACTTTCCTATCTGAGCCCGTAATGAAAGTTTAAAACAAATACGGTTTGTGTATTTGTACAAGTTATATCTGTATAGTGGCGGCTACGATATAACGAGATTGTAGAATCGGTCAGGCGTCAAAGTAAACATGTTTTAGCTGACGAGACACTCAAATTGACAGAAATACGAACAGTTAAGGACTTGAAACCATAGTCAGGACCGTACGAAGAATTCTTGTAGCCAACGTCAATGTGGCTTGTATAATGCATGAAAGAAAAAAATCATACTCACGTAATTACGTTACATGTGAAGGTCTAATCGAGGTCTTTAACATCTTAACACATTGTCGACCACGCGTATTTTTCGCGAGCTATGTTTGAATAGTTGACGGTGAAAAAATATAAGATTTGTCAATATACATCGTGTCTAATAATGTTCGAGGTATTAGATCAAATGTGTTTACTACTCTGAACACGGAGAGCAATTTTCATCCTTTAATTGTGGACGATTGCTGATAAAAAATTTGTTTTTGTAAACTACTAATGTATCAAAATTTCATCAGTTGAAATGATAAAATAATAATTATGTGATATTTCATATTACTTACACAAATTAAAATATTTTTACAGCAGAATGGTTGGTAAAATGTTGAAGTAAAGTAAAAGTGTACCAAAACAACAGCATTTTTTTTTTCTTTTTTAATCCTTTGCATTCGAGAGGTGACTATCAGTCACCACTTGATTCGATGTAGCAACTCGAATGACAATTCAGGAACGACGTTAATTGTTTCTTTTTTAAAACAGATGTCCTTCCTTTTTGCATTTTAAATGGTTCACATATTGCATAATACTTTATAATACAACATGGTGTTTAATTAAAATGATCATTTCATATGTTCGTTTGTTTCTGATGCTTGTAAAGATCGAGCCGAATGATAGAATTAGTAACAGTGAAGATAAGTTCGATTTTAAATTATTCAAGAGCCAAATCAGTAACTTCATAAATGAGAGATTTAAATGAAAACGGAAGAGACGGACGAAAAGAAAGAAAATGATTCAAGAAAACGGAAGATTGGAGTAACGAGGAAAAAATTAAATTGATTCTGACAGCATACAGGAAAGACAGAGTTCAGATTCGGAGAAAAGATCAGGAAGAATAAAATTCAGAAACGATGAAAAAAGTTTAAAATCGCAAGTAGTTGTAAATTATAATAGAAACGTTGGATTTTTCGAATTTTAATCGACAAAACCATAAGTGAAACATAAGGAATTATGCGAAAACGCAACCAAGCAAAATTCAACTTCAACAAAAAGGCTTCGAGTGCAAAGGGTTAAGTGTACTGATGTTCGAAACAGAAAAATTTATGCAATGGTATACTAGAAGATTCGCAAATATATCAAAGTATATCCATTTTTTTTCGTAATATTGGGAGATCTCCTCGAGCGATTGGGAAATTATTAATGTACCTATATATGCAGATAGAAGGTGCAAAAATGATTGCGTAGTTGTGGAAAGAAATTCGAAATATTTCAAATAGTAGCTAGTATTTACATATTTTCCATTTGTAAATGAAAACTTGACCTAACTCAACGATTTACTAATTGAAACGTCAAATCGTATGCTATCGTGCACTTATTGTTGGAACCATAAAATCAAAATTCCTTATTTCTTTCCGTTTGAACGTTATTTAACTATTTATGCATGATTCGTTAGTTTCATGTTTGTACGATGAAAACTTGAACAGAAATAATATCATTTTGAGTGTTTTTTCTTCTTTAACTTTTTCTTTGAATTTTTAAATATCCATATTTCCATGAGCGGTATTGTATTTAGCGATTAAGTATAGCAGAATAAAAATTTTATATTATAAACATAACTTCTAAGTACTTAACAGTCATTTTAAAAAGAAAAACAAAGAAAGTCAGTTGTTTAAAACTTCCATTTTATTCTTTGAAAAAGCAATATTTCCACTATTTTTCACGGCTTGGATTCCTTAATCGAAAATCTATAATATGCAAGATAAAAATAAATAACCGCAACCCGTACCACTTTTCACGATAAATATAAACGTCTTCAATTTTCCTTCTACCGTAATTAAAAACGCTGGAAATCGAAATGAAGAAACTAACGAACACCAGTTTGACAATAATCTGATCATAAAGGACAATTGAGAATATTAGCAAACCTGTTTTTGCGTTATCGTTATATTTTATTCTTTCAGAAAAGTAGGATACCGAAGTAACAAAGCAAAAATACGATACTCGAGTAGTTCGCAAAGAAACACAATTATTAAACTCTTGCTAAAAGTTGGAACTGGTCGTCCCGATGTGATGAACTTGCGCGTTTTTCGCGCTTAAAGAGATTTCAAGAAGTCGCAATAGACTTAGCTCGAAATAAACCAGCTTTCCCGTATTCTAGGCTATTTTAATCGCGATAATTTGCTAACTGTCAAACCACCTGAAGAAGAGAAAAAAGCTTCGCCAAGTTGCCCGAGTCAACCATGCAATTTCTCTCTTTTAGAAATGAAAACGCTAGAGTGGCCAATGGTTAATTTGAAACTTCAGAAAATGGCGGGAACTTCTCGAAGCTTTATGAAATGGATGTCGAAATAGATAGTCCACGTATACAACGAAATGTAAATCTTCGAAACGTGTCCATAGGGGAAATTCGAATTTTTATACATTTCTACTTCCAATCCCTGAATTTAACAGCATTTTTATGTTTATATCCTTAACCTGTTAACTCAGTCCACATTTAAAAATAGAAGTTGAGCCTCTCTAGTTTATAATTACAAATTAATCTGAATTATTATTATTTATTCTATCTTGGTTTATGTGAATGTGAGATATAATGTATTTTATGTTAATAGTGTGCAATTAACACTTTATTTATCTGTAACCAATCAATAGGCTTTATATCGCTAACGTTAATCGATCGATATAGCCCAAAAGTCGATCTTTTTTTTTTTTTTTTTCTTAAACCTGGTAGTAGGAGAATTGTTAATTTAACAATCGATATAGCTCATAAATAGGTATTTTTTCTTAAATCTGGTAGTAGGAAAATTGTTAACAAGTTAATACAAAACTATTTTGTTTCTTTAACTTTTTGTATACTGTTCTTAATAATTCTTAGAAATTAATCTAAATTATAATTATTTATTCTATCTTGGTTTATGTGAATGTGAGATATGATATATTTTATGTTAATACTGGAATAACAGTGAAATTAACATATTACTTACCTGCACCCAACTAATAATCTTTATACAACCAAAATTAATCGATCGATATAGCTCAAAAATCAATTTTTTCTTTTTTAAATTTAATAGTAGGAAAATTGTTAATTTATCAGTCGATATAGACCATAAATTAATTTTTTTCTTAAAATTGGTAGTAGAAAAATTGTTAACAAATGAATACAAAATTAATTTGTTACTTTAACTTTCTGTATACTGTTATTAATCATTCTTAGCAATTTAACAAAAAAGAAAAAAATGATATCTTCAACTTTTATTTTATTTCACATCTTATAAACATATATCTGACATTTTGCTGAAGAATTCAAGCTTGAAGTGACCAATCGGTTGTATGCATTCGCTTAATTCACAACCAGTAGGTAATCTGTTGAAAATGAACAATTTTCTAATAAATAAATTCCTTCTTAGTATTGACTAATCAATAACGAGTTAAGTTGTCTTTCTCGGTTAACAGGTTAATCGAAGTTTGCATAGAAATCATCTGAGCTGAACATAACTTTCCCTTACAGCAAATTTTTATGTAATTTAATAACTGTTACTTCATCAAAAATCCAATACAAAATCATTATACACAACGTATACACTATGAATATAACATAGTGTTCGTAGTTTTGTGTTTATTAGATTAACCGAAATATTCGTACGGTTTTTAACGTGTAATAAAAGTGTGATTTTTTAATAGAAGAAAGTATTTTAATTTAATAACTCATCGTCTGTTCTGACTTATAACTAAATTACGAATTTTTATGCAAATTCATATTTTTTAGAATATAATAAAAGGAACAGAACTTCGGTGGAAAATGATTCAGCTTACTAAATGTTACGAAAACCACTATAATTTGGATATATTGTATATTTTTTCAAATCATACACATTCTGTGTATTTAGCATCTGTAAATTTCTTATAAATGCATAAAAATCCGCGCTCTACTTATAATACTTTCCCCATTTTTCGAACGCAGTTTTATAATCCCGCATTCATAAAGCTTCTTCCTTCTTTTTTTTTTTTAATCAAATATCCATCTTTGAAATTGTGCCAAAATTACAAAGCAAACCCAATTTTCAAACTGTTTGGTTAATGTTGAGTGTAAAAGAGGGAACGATGTGTATCATTGTATATGTGAGAGCCGTCTGAGATGGTCGCCTTCAATTATTTCCTGAATAGCGTGGCTTCTGTTACTGTTATCATGCGGCTAGACAGTTTTCGATCGAGCTCGAGCTGCTGCGTAATCGTCATCGATGTACCTTATTTCTGTTCTATTAAATATATCACAACAAATTTGGTATATTTAATAATTGTACGTTTCACAATTATTTATTAAACATATTAAAAAAAAAAGTTAACATTTACGATTAAATGTTATCTATCATTTAAACCATGTGTTTTCAAGATTTGATTCGACTATAGTTGCATTTCAGAACGTCTGAATAAAGCTATTACCGGAAACCAGACTAATTTTTCAGTGAACTCAATATTATTGAAATATTCAGATTCAGAGTCACCAAGAAATTATTTGAAATAAATTATAAAATTCTTTCCAGTGTCACTTCTTCGGTAAATATGTTTAAAAATTCGTAAAACTTTCACGAGATTATTTCCAAGTATTCGATACATTTTATCAAAACAAAAGTGATGTTTTCAAGAGATTTATTTGTAAATTTACTTTTGGAATTTACAAATGAAATTTATATTGTTGCTTTTTCGTACAAGTACAGTAACGAAGAGAATTCACAAAAAGGCACCTAAACTTACATCACCCGATGGATGCAAATCGCCTGTTGCACAAGCACTTTTTACACTGGAATAATACGAATCGCAGTTTCACCATGGAGGTACGTTTTTCACGTAATTGAAGTTTCTTGATGAATGCGGTTGGTCAATATTTTTGTGGCTCGTGGGAGCTACGCTAGGACCGTAAATATGGCCGTCGACCTTCGTCTTCCAGCTGTTGGATTGCTTTACAGCTTACTTGGAAGCCCGTGGCACGATTATGAAGAGAAATTGGTAGAAAGCTGCCAACTTACGACTGACCTGGAAAAAAAAGCCAAGTCCGCTTCGTACTGATATTTCTTAAATTTATCGCTTTTGCACGTGCGCCTCTTTGGGGATATTAAATGAACGCAAGTTATCAGTTGAATCTTCCTTTCAGACGTGCACAGTTCATTGTGACACACGATGATCCTAGAAATGAAATAACGAATGTTATTTCTTTTGAAATTGTAAAATGGCGTTTGATAAAATGTTGACAATAACGATAGAAAATATTCTATAGTCTTCTCAGATTCGTGGAATATTAGAACAGGAATTATGCAAATATTAAAAATCACATTTAGACACGTCTTTACGTTCTTCAGTCTATAGCAATTTCAGTATTATCTTTCGTGCAGAGAAATGTATTTATCAGTAACAAAAATAAAATTTGTTACATTTTATTACATCATGTTTATAAATTTAATATAAATTTATGGGTAATATATAATTTATACTTAATTTATTGCTAACTGTTGTATAAACTTTTATATACAATTTGTTACTATTAATTTTCTTGATTTATTATTAATAATATTTAATTTATAAAATTACTATTAATGTACTAATCACCTTTGCAATTTTTTGATTTGTTACTGCAAAATATTACAATCTATAATTTTGTTTATTTATTAGTTCTTTACATTTGAAAAATTAATAAATATATCAGAGAAATTATAAATTGCAATATTTTTAGAATTTGAAAAACTAATACATACATTAACAAAATCATAGATTGTAATATTTTGCAGCAACAAATAAAAAACATTGCAAAAGTACCTAGCCTGCATTATTTGAAAAAATGTTGTGATAAATAACACAAATAGGAATAGTGCAACAAAATAGAAATAATATATAAACTTATTCGATTTTTTCTTTATTGCTGTCATATTTGACATTATTCTTTTGATATTAATCTCGCGAAATTTCAAAGATTTAATAAAAAAAGGAATATTTTTTTGTAATATAGGGCGTTTGTCCTATTTTCTAAATCATAATTCTTTGTCCGTCAAACGTTTCACTGTGATTTACTCCCGCAGTTACATGATTTATATATATTTAAACAATTCATCTTTCATCCAGACGTTCGCATTCTTCAATAATGTATAATCTTTCATCGAAATCTAATAGTAAGGTCGATTTTGAACCCCAAACTTCCCATCACAACTTAATCCTTTACGTGGTGCACATATTGCTTACCATCCATCAGATCGTGACCCGAATTTTTACGTCACCTTCCTCTATATATAGTATACAGCTTTTTAAAATGGTCCGCTCGTAAAAATATTCTCTATTAAAAATCACGTCATTCAAATAACGAGGTATCTAATTTTAAACAGAGAGATTTAATTAAATGCTTTCAGTTTGCGCGTACACTAAATACAGTTCTGCATCTATCGCATTTCATACAATCGCGGTTAAGCTGGTTGAAGCTCCTCATCAAACAGCCGAAAGATCTAAACCGCTTTCGATTGAACGTATACACGCGCACATGATGAATAGATTCATTAATTCCAGTGATTTTATTAAGCTGCTTTTATACGGTATAAAATAAACTGTTTTGTAACTTTGTTACACAATGTGTCTTCGTGACTTGTTACGACGTTCATATCAACACATTGCTAATTATACGAATTCTTTCGCGAACGATGCTTAGAAATTTAAAGCTGATGAAAAGAAAATTCGTCGATCTTTCGCGAATGATGCTTAGAAATTTAACGCTGAAGAAAAGAAAATTTGTTAATTTTTCGCGAACGATACTTAGAAATTTAACGCTGAAAAAAAGAAAATTCGCCAATTTTTCGCGAACGATGTTTAGAAATTTAACACTGAAGAAAAGAAAATTCGCCAATTTTTCGCGAACGATGTTTAGAAATTTAACGCTAAAGAAAAGAAAATTTGTTAATTTTTCGCGATCGATGCTTAGAAATTTAACGCTGAAAAAAAGAAAATTCGCCAATTTTTCGCGAACGATGTTTAGAAATTTAACACTGAAGAAAAGAAAATTCGCCAATTTTTCGCGAACGATGTTTAGAAATTTAACGCTAAAGAAAAGAAAATTTGTTAATTTTTCGCGATCGATGCTTAGAAATTTAACGCTGAAGAAAAGAAAATTCGCCAATTTTTCGCAAACGATGCTTAGAAATTTAACGCTGAAGAAAAGAAAATTTGTTAATTTTTCGCGAACGATACTTAGAAATTTAACGCTGAAAAAAAGAAAATTCGCCAATTTTTCGCGAACGATGTTTAAAAATTTAACGCTGACGAAAAGAAAATTCGTCAATTTATATTATTCCGTTGTATTAATCTAAATATTTTTACTACCACCAATTTGGCAGACGATTTTCATTTCTTCCTTGTAGGCGAAGTAAAAAAATGAAAAATACACGTTAAATATTCTTTATGATTATTTTAATAACATTCTGAAACTTAAGTACGCATCAAACGGCATACAAGTAGCTTCAAATAATAAAATAATAATTATCTAATATTTCGTACCACTTACACAAATCAGAGCGATATGTTTGGTAAAATGTGATATAAAGTAAAAATATTTTAGACAGCGTAACATTTTTTTTGGGGTCAGACAAATCAGAAAAATCACACTAATGTATTTATTAATTTATATTTAAACAACAAAATTTGCAAATCGTATGCATTCTTTCCATAAAACAGGGAGAACTTCTTGATCGCTCGACAATTTGTTAAAAATAATACTTTGTGCAACATTTCGTGCAACCTCCAACCTTTCCTTTTGTCAACTCTCGCTGGAAAACTGTCCAATCGACGTTCGAATTTTTTTCTTCTTTCATTTTTCTATTTCGGTTGAATCGATCTCAATATCAACGCCTAACAGCCAGTTCAGACGAAACGGTTTTTTGATCGATTCGATACTTCTGTCGAATTGGTAATAACCGAAAGCAACGTTCGTACGATTTCGTATCTTCATCGAAAGTCCAACTCTCATATGTGTGATTACTTTCTTTGTTTATTTGTCTATTCTGTTATTTGCAGTCTGATAAGATGGACTAACATGTTTTTCATTATCTTTTTGTATTGTTGTCGTCATAAAAAACAGACTGAATAGAAGAAGTTGGTTACATACTATTTCAAAGATAAGTATCAATCAATAAAAATACGAAAATGGGTGTAAATAAATACAAATATCAATAGAATTAAAAAATGTAAATTAAAAAAAGGAAAAATGGGTTTCTATCGCTTTCTCATGTCTCAAACTGTGCTGAATCCGTTAATTCATATTTTTAGGAGCTGAACACGTGGCGAAAATACATAAATGTGTAAATATTTATATAATTAAATATCAACAATATTTTCATTTGTGCGTATAGTTCTTGGTCTTCCACTTTTCGGTTTATCAGCAGCACAACCAGTTTCTTCGAATTTTTTCGCTAATCTTTGAATTGAAGACTGATTTAGCCGACTATTTACACTAAAAGAAAAAAGAAAAAGAAAATACCAACTTTACCATAGATGCAAAAATTTTTTCAAAGAATATTCATCCTCACAGTAAGTTTGAATAATTACGAATTTTGCAATGAACGCAAGATTTTTTTCAAAAAACGTTCATCCTCATAATAAGTTTGAATAATGTAACTGTATTGCTGCAATGTATATCTATATACATGATTAAAGTTGTACTACCTTCTACTAAAACAAAACGGCATATATAGGTTTGGTTTACATTCAATACGTGTCCTAATATTTATGAACAACAGTGTACATAATGATTACGACTATGATACTGTTATAGTTTAATTAAGCTTTCTATTTTAATAAAAAAGAGAATGAATATCGATTTCGTCTTTGTCACAATGAACAGCGTGCGACGCACAGTTGTCGTTTTTGATCTTTTTGTGAACAAAAATTAACATTGACAAAGAGACAACATCATATATTCAACATTTCGACGCCAAAGAAAATCTGAAAAGAAGACTAACGAATCAGTCATGAAACAATCATCAAAGAAACAAGAAACAATCTTGAAATTCAACCTAAAATCTTATTCTCTCTTTTCGTATCAACAACATTGTAAACCTGTCGACACCTTCGAAGATTAGCTACCTTTAGAAGAATTCCATAAGAATTCCACGTTTTTTACCCGTAAGAATTTCTATGATTCGATCGTACAGATAACAATACGCAAGATCCACATATGAAGATTAATAAAACGCTATAGGTTTCTATTGTACGCGTTGAAATTGATTATTTGCAGAACCTCTTCGACAGACGAGAGAAACGGATTGTATTCGTCGAATAAGCGAGATGCACGATCCGCCGGCGCTCGCTCGATGTGCGTAATCCACGTGGAAACGGTGTTAATTATACCGTAGCCCACACTGCCGACCACGGAACAAGCCGTTCGAACATTAGCAAATATCCGCTAATGCCACGCGGCTCGTATGGTATAAAGTAGCCCCAGCCATGGTTGGTGGCCGATTAAAAAATCGTAAACGTGTTCGTGAGGATAAGCCGGTGAATGTTAAGCACATTCGAACGTAGTAAAGGGAATTCCTGCACACGTATATCGACGTCGTTACCCAAAAGCGTGGAATGGCCGCATGCACGAGCAAAGCGTAATTAAAAGCCCAAAGGCCACGTTGGAAGGACTATTTCAGAGGTACACTTGCACCTCTTTCTATCTCTCGATACTCCAAATCTCTTTCTTTCTCTTTTACTACTACTTCTTTTTCTTCTTCTTCGTCAGATTCTATATATGGGGTCTTCCAATAAGAGCGATAGATCTTTCAATTGTTACAACCGTCATGTTTGTTGTTCAGTTGACAGAGTCAAGTGTTATTTGTACGCAGTAGTGGTTGACATATTATCACTGATAGATAGGGTAATGTAGCCTAATATGAGACCTCAGCCTATCTCTGTTAGGGAGAAGTTTCGAACGTCGCAGCGACAGTCTTTTGTTTCAGAACTAACCATAGTTCAGTTGCTTTATCCGAATGTAGCGTAGAAAACAATGTAATGTTTTGAGTAAGCATATGAAAATTATGATGCAGAATGTTTGCTTTGCACAGGACTTTATTCTTCAGATGTACTACATGGTGAACAATGGGTTCAATGTGTAAAATGTTACCGGTAGGCCCATGAAGATTACAGTGCAGACGAAATTAATTTTATATACTCAATATGTGATAAAAGATAGATAAAATAAGTGTCAACAAGATGAAACCTGGGTCTCGTATTAGGTGACCAGTTTTTCAAGTCATGGTTTCGTATACTTTTCATTTTTATTTTATTATGATGGAACTTGTGACCAGTAAACAGAGTAAACAAAGATAAGATAACAAATGAATCAGAATAAGTATACAAGAAGACAAGAACGAGAATCAGGGATTTATTCAGTATTCATTCAGTATAAACTGCGGGTCCGTTCTTATTTTAAGTGTAACTAACAATAAGTGTAATTATTAAGTCTTGTAAATTAAAAAGTTTTTTTTAAACAATTTTTTTTCGTCTTCGCCTGTGACAAAATCTATTTGTTTCGTTATAATTTCTAATATGTTGCAAGAATGTACACAACTTACATTTAAAGCGTGTATCTTATTTTAATAAAACTATTTTTAATCGAGAATTGTGCTTGCTTAACCCCTTGCCGTATAATAACGAGTCTCACTCCTGCTGCAGATTATGATCAAGATGTGACAAAAATTCGTATTTTTATTCTGACTTTAGCTTGAATTCAAGATAGAGGACTTTTAACTAAAAGTTTATATATAATATCTTGACTTGCTTTATCTAAAATTGTATTTGGACAGTGAACATTCGAAACTAACATACGTAGTAACTAAAAATTCGTACAGCAAAAAGTTAAAGAAATGGGTCTCATATTCGGCTACTTTATCCTACTCAGTTGTTGAAATTATTAGAATTTCCATCTATAACAGATGAAAATTAACCCTGATTTCGCTACAAAAATTATCTTCAGTGATAAAGTTCACCTTTGCATGGATAGCTTCGTGAATAAACACAATTGCCGAATTTTGCGAGATGCTAATCCTCGATTAGTAGTCGAGCGATCATTGTACCCAAAGAAAGTTACTATTTGCTGTAGTTTTTCTACTGCTAGAATCATTGTTCCTTATTCTTTTGAAAATGAAAAAGGTGCAACTGTAACTGTTACTGGTGAGCATAGTCGTTCGATGATTTGATCTTGCCTTTGACGTGAATTGAATGGATTTGATGGATTCAACAAGATGGTGACACATGCTATACTTCTGCTACATCGAAATTCAACCATAGAATTATATCTAGAAATGCGTTTGTCAACTGGCTACCAAGATCTTGCAACTTGACGCCATTAGACTTTTTCTTACGATGCCATGTTAAGTCTCTTGTTTATTCCAACAACCCATAAACTGTTGATAATCTCAAAGCAAACATTATTCGCGTTATCAATGAGATACGACCTGATTTATATGCCAGAGTAATCGAAAATGGGATTTGTCGTATTCACTCCATCAAACGAAATCATGGTAGTCATTTATATAATATTTATTTCACTTATAATAGCATCGAATGTAATTTAAAATAAATCAGTGAGTATTAAATTATCTTTCGTATTTTTCATTTCATTTTAATTCAAAGTTCTATCGCTCTTATTGGAAGACCCACTATACCTACCTCTAATCTGCCACAGTTCCCGCAAGTTTTCTCTCGCTCATTCCACCTTCATTTCTTGTTTGTACCGTTTCGTCCAGTTTCTCTCGTTGCTTTTCTTCTTCTCCTACCTCGAGCTTTGCGCTTGTCGTTCACCGGCTATACTCGAATCTATCTTTTCCCTTGTTCCTTTTTTTTCTTTTCTCTTTTTCTCTCTATGATACGCGTTTGCGACGCGGTGACTCTTGCAGAACGGGCTGAAAGTTGTGCGGAATTTTTTTGTCTAACAAACTGTACCGAGTTGTTTCTATTCTGCTTGGCATCTTGACAAAAGTGGGTTGAGGTAGAGGAGCGAAGAAACATCGGTAGAGAAAATCGAGGCAGAATGAGAAAGATGGATTCGTAGATAGATAGAGCGGAAGATACACCGGGTGGATGGGTAAAAGTGACCGAGATGGAATGACGCGTGATAGAAGAAATGGTCAGAGGAAATTGAAGGAGAAAATTGTGTGCGACTTACAGCGCGCTTCCAGAGAATTGTATACTTCGTAACAATGTGGATTACGTTGCCCGAGTGTTTCGATAAGTATTCATGGTTGTGATTTATACAATATACCGGATTCGTCAATTTTCTCCGATTTTTCTCGATACTTAATTAGTAATATTCACGCTACAGTTTTTACAAGTGTGACAAAATTTTATCTACATAAATAGTGTGTAGTATTATATTTCGTACACTAAATATGCAAATATAAGTTTACATTTTTGTAACTTTAATTTTGTAATATTTTGGTTGTTTGTAACAAGAATGCGAAATATCTTAAGTAATTTAAATGGAAAATAGCAATAGGTAATTTATTAGAATCACAAGTTGCTCAAAAAATGTATATTTTATCAGTGTTCAGTTTATAAATGTACAAAGTTAAGGTACTCGAAGAGATGAATGAAAATGAGAGCATTAAAAATTTCTTCATCGTTGTTTTCTTCGAGATTTCATTTTTTTCAACTGTTATGATATATTTTTCTATATTCTTACAGAGCATAGGAAGAAAAATTTAACAGTCTTAACACAGTTCCGATCTCATTTAATGTCTAGATATTTTCATTTTGAAATCCTTGGAAACTTCGAAAAATAAAGAAAACAGTTCATAAGAAGTATGCTATAGTCACCTTAAATGTCTCTTTGAATTATATTTATGCGATATAAAAAATAAATTCAATTGGTTCTTTAAAAATAAAATTATTTATGACGATTATAACACATGATTCGCTCTGTATGTATATTTTAAAACTTATTCTCCAATACTAATAAAAATATTTCTGAGCTCTAAAAATTGTTTAAAAGAGTAGTAGCATTAGTACAATAAGGCACAAGAATTGTCGTCTCATAGACAAGTCGTGCAATTTCGAACGTTTTATTTTTTCACATTTGAAGAATTTATTCAATATTCGTTAAATATTCAATTAATATTTTTCAAACATTATTTTCACATTTTTTCAATATTTACTTTACATTTTTTAAATGAATATTATTTTATTTTCTATACTACTATTTTACATTCTAAATTCTATAAATATTTTACTTATATTTTCTAAACATATATTTCACATTTCTTGAGCATGTGTGTAATATTCAGATCCAGTATTTTTTTCGTGTTAAAAAGCGTGGCTTAAAAAACATTTAACAAATGTTTTGTGCTACTAGGTGTTCGTCGATTCCATAAAAATTCGTATTTGGTAGTTTCGTTAGACAGCGGATAAAAATCTTCTTTCTGAAATATCGCGGCGCACTTGTTACACAGTGCTGCCAATCCATACTCAACAGCGTTGGTTCATTAAGCGTTCCACGAGGCTGAGTTCGGTTAAAACCGAAACACCCAGCGGAAACGCTTAATCACCTTCTTCTCCGCCTCTTTTCGTCAGAGCGTCGCGATACACGTTCCTTGCTCATCCCTACCGCTACTCCGGCGTGCATCTGTCTCCTTGTTCGCGCATTCCTCTGTGATTCCAATCTCCGAGGAAGATTCATGAAACGCGTTGTAAGCTTCGATGTATTTACGGCTGAAGTCTACCCATTATTCTAAGGTTGCGTATCGAATCGATTGCGTTTATCTAGGCGAGGCAAGGGGAAAAAAGACGAGAAGAAAAGATTGTGGAGCGTATAACCCTTTCGTCACTGAGTTACTTCTTTTTATTATTAAGAATTCGATACTTATCCAACGATCAAAATTGAGATCAATTTTTATAGGAGTATGCAAGTGTTGTTCCGTTAATCTGACGGAAAGTCCAGGCCCTTAGAATTTTTCTGTTTCTCCTAATTGCAGAAGCCTTTCTTTTCGTGACTATTAAGAGTAGTAAAAATGCTTCATGAAATATTATTACTGCCAGAAAAGTGGTGATTTCCACAATCTTAGCTCCAGAATGAATATGTTTGGCAGCGAAAGTCCATATTATCTAGTTCAGAGACTCATTTTTGTTTTTAGTTCCTGCTGCAATACGTCTTTCTAATAGCTGATCACTTGATAGGTACTCGTATATAGGTTTTAGGATTTCTAATACCTCATCGTTAAGATGATATGTAGTTTTCAACTGTACCAGCGGCTTCAGCTTGACGCCACTTACACCAACTATCTGGAGGGCAATTTTGATGTTGTGGCCATTCATTCGTGGAGCTTTTATGGAAATAGGTGGCCCGTATTCCTTTCCTCATTTCTCCCACAGAGTTTGGATTTCTTCGAATAGACAAGCCGTACTATTTCGTCAGCTCAGCAATGACTTTTTCTGACAATTTTCCAGGGCCTTTGTCGCTGATACCTTTATCAGCTTTTCTGGCATTTCGAAGTCTTGTACCTATCCTTTTCTCAATGTGACCATTGAGAAGAAGCAGACTCTAGCTGTTCATCTACTCAACAGAATGAAAATCTTTCAATTGTTATAAAAAAAGAATCTTTCTAATTCGTGACTATTGACTCGAGCGGTTAACAATGGTAAAAATTTCTTTGAATTAAAGTTCCTCAAAAATAACTATGCCTGGCATCCGTGTTATAAAACCATAAGCTTCTGGTCGAGGCGTGTTAGTGCTGTTCACTAATAAAATGTGTCCTACTTGTCGCGAAAAAAAAAGAAAGTTAGATTAAGTTAAGTCCTAGAAGTCACGAAAAGGTTAATATGCAGCCGTGCCGTGCACATTCTCAAAGTGTGAAAAACGAATAGAAAGTGTTGTCGTTTCAGCAAGCGAGCACAGTAGAATATACAGTAGCCTAGGAATTAGTTTTAAACGAGAGTGCACGCGAGGCGCGACGAAAATAACGATTTGAATAGAGATGCGATGCTCGAAATGGCGAGAGTTTCTTGTTACACGTGAAGCAACCTCGGCTGATACGGTCGAAAGTGGTGAAATTGGTGATTTCGATGCTTGCTTTATTAAATACGCCGTACACAGTCAGGAAATCGGCGACTAACTAAATAACATCCTGCCGCTCCGTATCGATTATCCGCCATCGTTCATTTTCAAAGCTCATCGTCTCCGTTATTATCCCGTGAAATTAGTTTAAACGGAAGGAAGAGTTAGGCTGGCGGCTGTTAGCCACGAGGAAGGACATTAATTAATGACAAGCTCTCTGTGAAATTAGACGTCGATGGAAATTAAATATCGCTTCTAATGTATAGTGTTAACAAATTGAAAGGTGCCGATCGCCGGTGCAAGAGTAAAGAGAGGAAATTAAAGAAGAACGATACTGTTGGAAATTCTGTAATAGGAAAAGTGCCTTTCTTTTCTTTTTATCGAGCAAATTTAGATTTTACATATAGTAAAGATGAACGATATTGTTAGAAACTGTATGATAGAAAAAGTACCTTTTTTTCTTGTTATCGAACAAATTTAAATTTTACTTAAAATTAATATAGTAAAGAAGAACGATATTGTTGGAAACTGTATAATAGAAAAAGTGCCTTTTTTTCTTGTTATCGAACAAATTTAAATTTTACTTAAAATTAATATAGTGAAGAAGAACGATATTGTTGGAAATTGTATAATGGAAAAAGTGTCTTTTTCTTTTTTTATTGAACAATGCAAATTTCATATATAGCGAAGCAAATGAAATAAAAACCAGAAGATATAAATATAACGAAATTACTGGAGATAAGATTGTTATTTAAGTGAAATTAGTTTAATTTTGACAAGAAGGTACAAGTTGTCCTATAAATTCTCTTCATTTCTGTAATCAACATCAATTTCATTGTTAAAATTTCTATTTTTTCAAATAAAATCATCTTTTTCTGTCACACCTACATTAGGTGTAGAAATAAATTTTTTCTAACTGGCGACACATAATCAATACAGCTATTCAAATCGAAATCTTCATGGTGAAATTCGCAAGCTGTCAGAAAAATGGCAAAAGGTCATCGACAGTAATGGAAATTATTTTAATTCTCTTTGAATGAAACTTTGATTACATCCAAAAGTTTGGAAGAATTTATTTCTACACCTAATATATACTATATAATATATACTTATAGATAATCTGACTTTAAATCTAATTTATGAGTTTTTTTCAATGCAGTGATATTATAAAATGGGTCATTGCATTTATTTCAACAAACTCTACCATACTATGAAAAAGAAAATACAGTATTACGTTTAAAAAAATGTAACTTCACTTTAATATCTCCCTCACTATTATATAAAAATTATTTAACTCGTGCAATGTCCCCCTCGATACCAAACAACTTTTGCAAAAACATTTTTTTGAAAACAACCGTTCGTTTCCAGTTACAGGAAACACCCTGTATATAAGCTTGTAAGTTATATGACTCTATATAAAATGTAATATTCACAAGCTGGTAGAAAAATGGCAAGAGATCATCGACAATAATGGAAATTATTGAGACATAAGTTTATATGCACTTCTTTTATTATTTTTGTGTTTAGTATACACTATTGAAGTGGGTCCCACACTTTATGAAACACTTTGTATACCTGTGAAAATCAAGGATGTGCCATTACTTATCTATAAAATGTACTATTCGCAAGCTGGCAGAAAAATGGCAAAAGATCATCGACAATAATGGAAATTATTGAGACATAAGTTTATATGCACTTCTTTCATTATTTTTGCTTTCCTATCCACTATTGAAGTGGACCCCACACATTATAAAACATTCTGTATAGCAGTGGAAATCAAGGATGTGAAATTACTTATTTATAAAATGTACTATACGCAAGCTGGCAGAAAAATGGCAAAAGATCATCGACAATAATAGAAATTATAAAGACATGTCTATATGAACATTTTTCATTACTTTTGCGTATACTATACACTATTGAAGTGGGTCCTACACTTTATGAAACACTTTGTATACCTGTGAAAATCAAGGATGTGCCATTACTTATCTATAAAATGTGGTATTCATAATCACCCAGAAAAATGAGAAAAAATCATAAATAATAAAAGAAATGAATGTGACATACTTATATGTACTTTTTTCATTGTTTCTGTGTTCTTTGTCCACTTCTGTTGGGTCCCACATATTATGAAACACCCAGTACAACAGGGAAATTCAAGGATGTCCCATTGAATACACGTGTAATCATTTTTTTCTGTTTCTTTGTTCTAAGAGGGTCTCCAGTCGCATTATACGGTGAAGTGTAAAGAAAACGGCAAACGGGAGGCCGTACTCGCTTGCGGCGTTACGCGAGGAGTTGGCAGGATATATGCGTACCTTTGTAAATATGGCAACACGTACCGTCGTTTCAAGTCGCAAAAGGACGGCGCGAGAGGGTAAAGAGCAGAAAGCGTGATGGAATAAAGAAAAAGGACGTGTTCGAGCGGACGACAAAAAGTGGGGGGTTGACTCAAAAGGAATATATAGTTGGATGTCTTTCGTGCGACGTACGAGTTATCGATACCATAACTCGAGGAACTTGGGTGCATCCTCTTTCTCCTCTATAGTCGACGTGTCCTCCCAGATCCTTGTCGTCGCTGTTGTCCTCCCTTCGCCATTTCCTTCCACGCCTCTTGGCTATATAATGCTCGAATCTGGGCAACTTTTTTATTTATCGGCTTCCTCGGAAAATCTCTCGCCTGCCGTTTTCTCCTTTACACCCTGGACGATCTCTGTGCACTTCCGCCTTTCTTCCGAGCCGCGTTTCTTCCACCTTTTTCTTCCCTAGCTTTTCTTTTTTTCTTTCTTTCTTTTACTTTCTCTCTCTGTATGTCCCTTTTCTCTCAAGTCGAGCGACAACTCGCCCTTTTGTTCTTCCCCCTGTTTTCGCTTCTTCCTCTCTTTCCAACTCTCGTCCCCTCGCCACGGTCTTTATTGCCTCTTGCGTTTTCCACCAACCTCCTCCTCCTCCTCCAACCTCCTTCTCTTCTATTTGTCCTGTTTTCTTTTTCTCACCCTCTACTCGGCCTGTTTCTAACCTTGTTTCACCGTGTAAATCTCCGCGCGCTCACCTCGTCAGCCGGTACACACGGTCGGTGTCCTACGGATTCTGACGCTGTCTCTTCCTCCGTGAAAGCTAATTGTACTCGTTGCTTCTTGTCAGCGAACTCCACGTCGTTCTTAGTTACAGAGCTGGAAACTGGGTCTCTCTCTTAACTGGGTTGGAGTGCAGCCCGGTTCTTCTCTCTCTCTCTCTCTCTCTCTCTCTCTTTTTCTCTCTCTGTGTGTTTCTGCGTCAGGTTGTGCTACTCTATGTGCTGGTACGCGAGAGAAGTGTCTGTACGAGACGATACACACTCGCATATCTTATTCGTGATTCCATGCATGCTGTGAGGGGAAGGGAACCGACAAAGCATAGGACAGAAGTGGAGAGTGGGTGAGAGAGAGAAAGAGAGAGAGAGAGAGAGAGAGAGGAAGGATGAAAGGGTGACAGAGAGGGAAGGGAAGCTTAAAAGCGGGGTAGTAGACGAAGAGGAGGACGACGCAAGCTTACTGTGAATTTAAGCTAACGTCTTCGACTGGAACGCCGCGTGAATTAATCGAGTTAACTGTTGTGTACTCTGCTCCCCACTTCTCTGCTTCTTTGCGCTTAATTAGACGCGTTCGGCTACGCCAGCAGAACAAGTTAAACGACGCTTGATACAAGACGAATAGAGGAAGAGGGGATGAAGGGGTTGAGAGGAAGTAAAGAGGAAGCGGTGTATTTGACTTTCGGCGTCGTTCGGCCACTGATTAAGAATCATCCGCAGGAATTTTCGGTAATCTTGTCACGATGGTGGAGGTGCGGGAGGATCGTAATGCTTTCGTAGAGATGATCGATCCGTGTGGCAAGCAGCCGAATGAAAGGGAAGGACGCTCCCGCCTTTAATTTCGACGGAGACGAAGTGGACTCTTTTTTACCGGGGCTAATTCGGTCGGAAAGGGTGAAAGCACTTCTGAAGGAGTGCCTCTTTGGATTATTAATTTCACGTTTTCCGGGCAAAATCGCTCGAACCTTGAAATTTATTTGAGTTTCACGATCGTTATGTCGTGATAAGTCTTTTACTTTATTTTTAAATTACCGAAGACTGATGATGGCTACTGTTCTTTTATTTTTTAATGTTGTCCATTTTATATGTCGAAAGTGAATTTCAACATATAAATGTTGCAACAAAACTGTGCTCTCAAAATAGAATTTTCATGCACATACTCGAAAAAATTGCAAGTCGATCTTTTTTTTTTTCAATTGGAAATTTTCGTTAATCTCCAATGGAAAAAATGTATTCCACATTTTCGACTTATTTTCTCATGTAGAAACATCCCCTCCGTAAATGATTGAAATAAATCGAGAAATATTTAGTTCGAAATACGTATAAATCTGTTTATTAGTTCACGGTATTATAAAATTGTGCTTCGAGAGAAACACATTTCCAATATCATCGGTGACTGTTCAACATCCGTCAGATACACATAGCTCAGTGATGACGAATTATTAAATATTTAAACGTTTCTCGATCCATTGTTTTTACTTATTCCAAATAGATAAAAAGTTCATGGTACAAACGAAATTTTTATTTTTATCAGAGAACACGTATTGCACGAAAATGTCGGCGCAACTCTCACACACCCCGTTGTTCCAGACCCTTGGGTAACACTATACAGTAGATGTCCATGGTACTAAAAAGTTACAGCCAACGGTTTTATACGAACTTGTTTTGTTTAAACTTCTGTTACGAGTCTAAACAGGGGCGGCTGCAAAGCCGAGATTTTTAAATAGGAGTTTTTGGAATAAACGTTAGCCGAGGACGATCCAATGTGTAACTAACACTTTCAGTTGCTATAATGTGGTCACTCGTAACTTTTCGTTTCTTATTCTTTCAGTGACATATGAATGTGAATTTCACTAAAGTTCTAACTGATCTGAAAGAAATTAAACTTCAGTTTTTGCAACTCGGTAAAAGATGCATCTAGTACATTGTCGCTTATCAATACTTGCTTATCCATTTGTTTATAAGATTCTTTACCGTTATAAATAATTTTATTTCGAGAAATTGCAAGTTCAATTTAAACTTAAGAAGTTTGCAATTTATTCGAATTTTCTTTTTTTGTTTAAAATACAGAGATATGGAAAGTTCATTTTGTCGTGACAGTTCAGATTGCTAAATTTGACAAACTGTTATCAAAATCTTGGAGATTTGTTAAAATCTTAAATTCGTTTCGTTGAATTAGAACGTAGTTGATAAAGAGAAATTTTTGAGATCTTTTTAAACTGTTTGTTCAACCCTTTCGCTACAGCATATTTTAGTACGCAACGTGAATTTAATTATTAACTGTAAAATTTTACAAACTGTTTTCAAAAGTTTTCAAATTTGCAAAAATTTTAAATCCATTTCATTGAATTGAAACGAACGTGGGCAAGGGATAAAATTAAAAATTAAATTAAGATGAAAGGGTGGTAACAGAAAAGTACGAACAAAATCCCAAAATGTCTATAAAAGCTAATAGCAGTAAAGCAATTAAAGCAAAAAATTTACGAGTGGAACATTTTCGCGTCATTTATTTAATATTAGTCTCTTATAATCATATAAACAATTAATAATATAAATAAATATATAAAACACTGGATGATAGTGGGAGAAGAGGAAGTTCTATTATTTTATTATTTCTCTTGTTCTTAGATTGTAAAATATCACACATAAATTAAATGTTGAATTTTATATTTATCAAGAACATTTCAGTTGTGATAAAGAGTAGGGAAATTTTATCAGAAGTAAAGAAAGAGAAAAGAAAGAAAAAAAGTACTTAGAAATTGACCAATAATTTCGAATTCGCGGAAATACAATTACAATTTATAAACACCAATGTTTCACGCAGCATCTGGAATTAGCTTTGGTATACTAATTTGTATGAACGTAGCGTACTGTACACTACAGACGTCCTGTAAGTTTCATATAAATTGTCGCGAACAGCACTCAGAACTTCTAATTAGAACTGAATTAAATAATAGATTGAACGAAGGTTCTAACGAACGATAATGCAAAATATGATAAATGGAATAGTAGCTTGATACTATTATAAAAATTTTCTAATCTCACATATAAAGCTTTTCAATCCATAAACTCTTAATGCTTATTTCGGTCTCATTGTTCCAATTTAAATATTTGGCGATGTACAAGAGAAAGAAAATTAATTCCAATATATGAGTGATTAATGATTACGATCTTGTTTTAAAGGTAAAGCAAGAGAATAGTCACAACTATTAGGGTAGAAATAAGTTAATCTTAGAAAAGCCTAATGGTTTAGATCAGTAGATGAAAAAATAATTAAGGAAACATCGATAATTCATTGCTAAAAAGTGTTTCTTACTGTTTTGTTCCCACTTTTAAACATGATTAGAAAATTGTAAATGATTTAGAGTAATAGATTCAAAAATAGCCTAACAGTAATCAATATATTAGAAAATACCCTAGTGTTATAGATATATGAATCAAGAAACAGTCAGTGGACCAAAAAGTAGCCTAATTGTATAGATCAATGAAACAAAATATATCCTAGTGATATAGATCCATAGATAAAAAATATTTTAATGATATAAATTCATGGATGAAAAAATACCCTAATGATATAGATCCATAGGTAAAAAAAACATCTTAATGATATAGATCCATAGATAAAAAAATATCCTAATTGTATAGATCAAGGAATCAAAAAATATCCTAGTGATATAGATCCATAGATAAAAAATATCCTAATGATGTAAATTCATGGATAAAAAATACCCTAATGACAGATCCATAGGTAAAAAAAATCCTAATGATATAGATCCATAGATAAAAAAATATCCTAGTGATATAGATCCATAGAAAGAAAATATCCTAATGATGTAAATTCATAGATAAAAAATACTCTAATGACATAGATCCATAGGTAAAAAAAAATCCTAATGATATAAATCCATAGAAAAAAAATATCCTAATGATGTAAATTCATAGATAAAAACATATCCTAATGATATAGATCCATAGGTAAAAGAAATCCTAACGATATAGATCCATAGATAAAAAAAAATCCTAATTGCGTAGATCAATGAATAAAAAAATATTCTGATGATATAGATCAATAGATGAAGAAATAGTTGAAGAACATCCATATTTTATTGCTGCAGAGTGGTCTTTACTATTTCATTGCCACTTGGAAATCTGATTATTGGATCTTAAACAGTTTAGATCAGTAGTTCGAAAAATAGTCTAATAAAACAACAGTCGGGGAACATCTACGTTACGATTGCTGTTTTATTGTCACTTGCAAAGCTGATTATTAGATTCTAAAGAAATAAAAAGATAACCAATGATACAGATCAATATATAAAAAAAAAAAAAAATAGTCAGGGAGCATCCACGTTACATTGTTGCAAAAATGCTCTTTGTTATGTCATTGCCACTTGTAAACCTGATTATCAGATCACGAAAGGTTTCGATCAACAGATAAAAGAATAACCTAATGATATAGATCAATATATAAAAAAGTAGTCTAACATCCACGTTGTATTGCTGTAGAATGTTCCTCGCTGTTTTATTGCATCTATAAACCTTATTATCAGATCCCGTACGTATTTTTCTTTTTATTCATTGCTACATACGAGGCAACGACTAGTTGTTCGAGAATACTTAATTTATTTAACGACAGTAGCATCGTAACAGATTTTACACAAAGTTGTAACATGTTTTTTTTGTTTAATCTGTATTCACGTCAAGATTCGAATAGATAGTTCCACGGAAAAGATAGCAGTTCGCCTGTTATAAATTGCATCATGACATAAACGAAACATTTGCTCGCGTCAATAAAAATTGTCCTTTAATCGTTTTCTCCGTGTACGAGGGGAACGATACATCGTTATTAGCTCTTTCCGGCGTGCCCTTGCTATTTTCCGTTACTGGCGTAGAAAGGAGATTTGACACTTGCTGCACTTTCTAACGAGAACGTTGCCATATAGATCTGTCATACGTGTTACCGTGGAGCCTTTTGTGCAAGCGAACGGTAAAGGGGAAAGAATAAGAGAGAGGAAAAGGGATGTGAGGGATGGAAAAGGGATGTGAGGGATGGAAAAGAGGGGGCGAGTGTGACAGTAGTGTGAGAGAATACAAATAAAGGAACAGAGAAAGGAGCAAAGACACCGACATAGGGAGTCACGCTTTACTCGGCTATTAATTTTGTATTTCGCTTAAACACGCGACGATGGGACTGCACCAGACGGAAATTCATTTCCAGCATTCGCTCTCTTAGCGCACCGGAGCGACCGCGACTCTTATTGGATTCCCTAGCCGAGAGGCCTCGCTCTACTCTCAGTTACAGAAGCGGTTTATCGAAAGTTTAAATTATTTCACCGCACGACGTTGTCGTCCAACCGAAACATAGAGAAAGAGAGGAAAAGCTATTCGATTCTCTATCATTCTGAAAGAGAAAATAATCTGTACAGAAACGTGAATTGTCAACTGATAGTTGATATGTGTGAAAAATGATCAAATAGTAAGCTACGAAAGATTTTCGTAAATTGTGTTAACTCCTTGCACTCAAACAATGACTCTTAGGCGCAACTTAAAAGGGAACATCAGGGACTGATGCACTCCGATTTTGATGAAACTTTGCATAAATATTTATTAGACCTATCTAAAAAGATAGCTGTAATTCGTTCGTGCCCGTTTTTCACTTTGAGAAAGATAACCCTTTTATCCGAATTACCCTTTCTATATACGTGCTTATAAGTCGTGAGCAACAAAAGATATCAAAAAATGATCGAAATGAAAGTTATACCGTTTTTTAAGATCTATAAAGCTGGGTGTAAATTTTTTTGCAAAATCATTCTTTTTGGAAAACTGACCCGTCCTCCTTCCTTCTTGAAGAACTTTATTTATTTATTTATTTTTTTTAATTGATAAAAGCGTCTATTTATTATGAATTCAACATTGCATTAGAGTATATAATTGTCTTAATTATTCTGTTGAAATTCTCAATTTAAGTTTTCTGATCTTTCTGTATCGACTGCTAATTCGACCTATAGTTGCGACATTGACAACATGTTTGATAAGAATTATTTCTTTATACATTACAGTTACTTTTCGAAAGAAAATTTCATTGTATAGTTTTATAGAAATTTTCACATATTTCGATTAAAAAGCATAATTATTTAATTTCATTTATATTGACAGTTATTTGAATTTTAGCAGCAAGTACTTCTGTATCATTCAATAAAATTTTGTTTCAAATATCAAATCCGCGTTGCAATAAAGAAAAGAACAGCTAAAAGAGGGAAAAATTCATAATTACTTACCAATTGATTATAATTGATAACTGCTTATAGTTCATATTGAAGAATTGATAATTACTTATAGATGAAATTGCTATTTTATTCGTCTAAATATCTATATTTATCGTCATACAAATTAAATTGATCTATTTATTGTTCTATATATTATTGATCTATACATATACAAGATGAGTCTTCTAACATGACAACTTCGAATAATTCGTAACTTATTCCTTATACGAAAAAATGTTTCAAACAAAAGTTGCACGGTATCTAGGGGGAGATAGAGTGCTCTAATCTGTTTTTTATTACCTTACTTTTTTTGTTGAAATATTAGAGGCTAATATTTTTTCTCAAATTCGTGAGCATAAAAAAGGTATCATACAAAGTAGGACTTAAAATGAATAATTACTGAGACATTTTCAAATTAATAATCTTTTATTAGGAAATTCACCCCCCCCCCCCCCCCTTTTGAAGAACTTTATTTTAGTTTTTTAATCATGAACAGCGTTTATTTATTATGAATTCATACAGAAAAACTTTGTGAAAACTTATTCCGATCAAATCATTTTATTGGATCATGACGTTATTTTACATCAGCGAAATAATATCATAAAACATCAATCTCTTATACATAATAAATTGTCCTCACCTAGATTTCAAAATTTGTTTGAGCATTCGTGGTACAAAAGTAGATAGAATAGGAATTGACACGAACTAAATAACATTGTTTAAGTTGGACATTATTATTCATATTACACAAATTGTTAATATTGTCTCTTATTTAAATATAAAAATTGTGTTTGCAATTGAAAACTTTTATTTGCTATATAATCAGCTGAACAATTCGAACACATATTATTTGCCAGTAGCGAACCTCAGACATTCATTTATCACTCGTTCGAGGACGAACAGTTCTTTTTTCATCAACAAATTTACCGTAGTAAAGGTTGTTTAGTCCTCGAGGTGTATACCTGCCGTCCAACCCTCGAGATTATTAATATTTGTACATTCTCGCCTTTACAGTTCAGCTATTAGTCCATTTCGTAGCGACAGTAACTTTATGACACCACGGCAATCGTAGTTTTTTCGCTTTATTGACTCGTTTTTCAAGATAGAAGCTTCACCCTTTTTTAACGGTACCTTGTCTGTGTCCATACGATTCACCAGAGCCGAAGAGCTTCTTAAGGTTATTGTCTGCTACGATTATTGTTCAAGACACTCGGAATTTCCGCGTGCGTTACTCAAGAATACGCTCGGTACCTGGGAGTGACGAATGATCTGGGGGATGGCAATTTTTGTCTAGTCTCTCATTTATAATTTTAAGCAGTAGGTTATGCCAGCCATCCTTCTCCACCACAGCCGAAAAATTGATAATTTTAAGCAATAAGTTGTGCCACCATAATCGAAAAATTGACTTCCATCTATCCGAGTGTCTCACCCCGGGATGCGTCTTTGCTCCGAAGTGTCGCGGGATATTTTCGCAAAGAGGAATAGACAGTTACTCATAAAACCTAGTAGAGATTAAAACAACAATCAAACACATAGAGTGAACATACAAATAACGTGTAGAATAGCGAGCCTAGAATATTGAATAAATAGTAGACTAGTCGTAATAGTACATCGAGTAACTCAAAAACTGATACAATCCACTCAATTAAGATATTTGCACAGAGTTAATTCGGCGTGCAAAGTACGAATTGCGCTATTGTACGTAATAGACAGAACATACACAACATTATACAAGATTGCAGAATAAACTAGTACACGAGACATACAGACGCATAAAGATACGTCAGTTAGAAAGATGAAAAGCAATAGCGAGAGGAACCAAGAAGACAGAGGAGGCTGTAGAGGAAAGAATGTTTAAAGAGACATAAACGGGGTAGTAAAAACCGGTGTTAAAGAAAGGAGGAAATAGCGAGAATTAAGAGAACCCGCGGGAATCAAAGGGCAGTCGTGGAAGCGGAAACGCGAGCTAGAAGACAACTACAAAGAGAGAGAGAGAGAGAGAATCGAAAGAAACAACCGAGGGAGGAGGGAAAGAAGGCAACAGAAGAGAGAGAATGGCTCTGGTAGATGTGGAGGCGACGGGGCAGGAGAGCGAGAGTCTTTCGTCAAACGGGCGCGGTTGGTTCTCTTGCCTTATATATGCCTCTCTCTGTCTCCCCATCTCGGAAAATCGATGTTCCGCGACCTGGAACGAAATTCCAGGGTAGATTCCAGACGAAAGACCGTTTTCGCGGAAATTCTCGCGAGTTAATCGCAAATAACGCCCGCGTGCTGCTGCTGCTGCTGCTGCTGCTGGGACAACGCTTGCTCAGCTATTTCTCGGACGAGACTCTCGATATCACGGTGTATTAAAAAACAAAGAAAGAAAGTGTACTGGGAAGGGAAGGAAAAGAAAGAACGAAAGAAAAACGAAAAGAAAAGAGGACAAACGCATCCGGTGAAACGGGATCACGGCGGAATACAGTTGAAACGCGAAGCGGCCAGCTGCGTGTAAACAATAAATCGAGTACGTAGGGCAGGCCAATTATGCCATTCGATCGGCAGAATTATTGATGTTCGATGCGGTTCCGACAATCAGATTCCGGGCAACGACGACTTGCTCGCGCGGGTATGGAAATTGAATTTTCTCGCTTGACGAATTCGTCGCTACACGGACACGTTGTCCGCGGAAATTCTCTTGGAGGTTTTTGCGTGGTGGAACAAAGGGGGCGGGTGGCAGCTAGCGGGCGCACTAGCCAATGCCGACCTCGCCAGACATTTAATTGATCATTTTCTGGTCGCTGAATGACGTGGAAATTGTTCCCTCGTTCCGACCAAACTCTCTCTCTCTTTCTCTCTCTGTCCATCTATCTATCTATCTATCTATCTATCTATCTATCTATCTGTCTATCTATCTATCCATCTATCTATCTCTCTCCTATCCTTTTTCCCCGTCTGTCCATCTACATCGCGCTTTCGTTATTGCCGTGGGGGATATCGTTATACCCTTGAAACACGGTTGGCTAATGCGATCTTGATCGTCGTCGCTTTGAACTGGGGCGCGTTTGTCCGGTCGTTCGATTGCGGAACAACGCTCCGACACTCATAGAAGCGCGCGAGAGCGCTCTCGGGCCTTTGCGCACGGATAAATAACGAAACGAGTGTTTGTTTAATCGTTCGACAGGAGTGCGAGAAGGGCAATCAATGAAGACACGGTGATTATGGAATTACGCCACGGGGCCGGTCATCAACGTTGGGAAATTGTTCTGGGGACGTTAGCTAGCTCGTTACTGAACATTGTAAAGCACAAACCTTCAACCACGTTAGATGAATATGGAAATTTTACTCGTTTTACCGGGGGAAATTGAAAGTTCGCCAAGTTCGATCCTCGTTGTTACTGTTATCTCTGTCCTTTCGTCGTTAGCCTTTGCTGCAAGGTTTTTGATCCTTAGCACGTGAAACGATGTGATTAGCAAGGATATATATATATATATGAAATGCCGTTTTAATAAACATAGTTTCGGTAATTACTTTTCCTTCGAATTGTAGAATTTCTTTATTTCGGAGTTAATTGTGCGATGATTTGCTATGATGATTATTATTAACATTGTGACGATTGGCTAATTTCGAGAGGAATATGCAATTTCAGTCAAGAATTTACAAAATCTGATTTTTGCTAGGCATGTAAACAAAGTTCAGTGACTCTGAATTGGTAGAAAGTAAGAGGACAGAAGTAGTAAAGAAATAAATTTTGCTCTTTTATTTTAAATAAATATATAAATGTTTAATATTTAATCTTTTGTTTTACAATTTTTTAATTATTACATATATTATTTTTAGCTATTAATATTTTGGTGCAGTCTTAAATAAAAATAGAATTTCTATTTTGTAATCGTCACAATCGTTAAATTAGGGTGGAAATTGCAATAAAAATACTAATTTTGCACAATTCTTCTTTTATCACTTCTTAGCCATAATCTACAGGAGTGTGATTAGTCATTACACTGCAAGGTATAATTTTGTCACATTTATTATCAGAAGAGTAAGAGAAAAACTAACGTCACAGTGATGTCAACGATCGTTATGGTGTTAATCTGTAATTAACAGTACCACGTGCGTGTTAAAACACTGTTTAAGTGATGTAATCTCAATAATTGCACAAGAAATGTTTATATAATTAATTCTTAAAATGTTCTGTAGTTAATGGAAGAATGGATATCTATAAACCTAAGAACATTACGATTTCGTTAACTTTAATGTAGCATATATTCTTAAAATTGTTTCTAAATTTCGTAATATTAATTTTAAATATTTAAAAAATGTAATCTTACAATTTTTAAAGAATATTCTATAATTTTTAAGTATTCTTGTTACGAATAATAAAAATAACCAAACTGTTAAATTGATAATAGTTCTGTGATTTTATCACAAAGAAATAGAATCGATTAATTTCTTCTTCCATTTCAACATTATTGCCATATTTTGCATGAAAGGAATTAGACAGGCATTTTTAGTAATAATAATACGTACAAGTTGAAATCGAGCACTTGTCGTGAACAACGGAAACTGAATTCAGTGGAATTCTACGATCAACTTATGTGAAATCCATACGCATAACTTAGAGACCATTTCAAAGCAATGAATATTTCCTAGGACAGTTGTCTTGTGAACTCCGAATCTTTCTTCTATTTTTCCTTCCATTTATCGAGAATCAATTGCTTCTATGAATTCGTTGTCGTCAATTACACTGCCAGACGAGCGGAACTTATACTATTCTCAAATAAAACATATCATTCTATGAATTTCAACACTAACGTTTCTTCGCAAATTATTCTCTCTATTATTTAAAAAAATTTATTACACGTTATCATAATATCCTAACTCTTTGTAAATTTACTTTTTGAATATTTTTTCTCTCGATTCTTTTTTACTCTCTCGATAGAATAACAAACATTTTAACGAATATAATTAAATTTTCAATTTAAACGCAGCGTTGAGCAAACATAATAAAAAATTTATTCTTGTCTAAGGAGAAATCTTGCATTCCACGTACAATAGATGACGAAAGTATTCTTATCTATCTTAAAATAGAATAATGTTTTTTTAAATTTCATCTTAAAAAAATTAATTTTTTTAAAAAGGACAAAAATGTTGAATGTGAAGTTACTTTTGAAGGGTAATGGAGTTGGAAAATGTAGAAATTTGATTATTGATTGTAGAAAGTTTCTAAAATAGATAGAGATAGGATAAAAATTTGATGGAAAGATTAAGTGTTTGGTTTTTTGAAACAACCCGGAAGAAAAGGCTCTAAAAAGACGAAAAGGTTAGTTTAGTCATTAGGGAATCGATACAAAGGATTATAAAATTATGTCTAAATTGTCATTGGGTTATGAATTTACTGAAAATACACGTCTCTAACTGATTAAATCTCAAGTAGAGAAATAAAGCAAATTGTATGCATATAATTATTTATTACTTATAAAAGTGTATAAGAATGAATATAATTGCTATCGAAAAACGTTTTGGATCGCTCATTTCTGTGTAATAAAATCTTGCAGCTTTGAATCTCCAAGAGAATTGCCATTAAATTGTCAAACAATATAAAACATGCATTATAACACTAGACACTACACGCAAGTGATCCATAAAAATGTTTCCACGTTTAAAAAGAAAAAAAAAAAGATCTGTCTTAGTGTTATAAATGCTTCAATTCCTTCAAACATTGGAACATTGTAGGATTTCGATGACAGACGAAATAGTGGGGAAAAAATATTAAACAACTTTTTGGAAACTTTTATGGATAATTGCAACATGAAAGAAGAGATATTATTAATGAAAGTTAGCTAAATAAAATTACGAATGAACCTAATAAATCGCAGCTCCTTCAGGCCCGTTTTACAACTCTTGAGAAAAGAATTAAAAGAAACGTTTCTTTATTCTAAGAATGTAGTTCTTTTATATCGGTCCATTTACCCAAGAGCGTATTCTAATTAAAATAGTGAAAAAGTGGGGAAACTTATCCAACGAAAGGAATTTGCGTGAATTGCTGTTAAGCAAAGAAAGCCAAGCACTTGAAAACCAATTAAACGTTCCACGTTCCTCCTGTCTATAAAATTAACAACATGCTGCAAGATAAAACATTCGAATCCTCGAAAATAGGAAATGTGTCGATCGTATCGTAAACTTCGAATGATCCGTTATCTTAAAAAGAATAGCGTACAACTGATTCACGAAAGAAGTGAATTACTACTCTTACGAGTAGTCATTCCATTACTTTAGGGGAATCAATTAACACGAGGCTCACGAACAGCCGGTCCGATGCGTTTGCCAGGTCGTTCAATCGCGGCAGTCCCGTAATCGATATTTACACGCGGCTCGGTTAAACTGCCAGCCAGCGGGACATGTGTTACTCGACATTTCAATGAATAAAGTGACCAGCGTCACCCTAAAGTTTCACGTTCCACGGTACGAGGGAACCCCTGGTTCGATCCCCTTTCTGCGAATTATCCTTGCTGGATGTTATAGGTTTCGTTTAACCCTAACTTATGGATAGGTAGCCTAACGTGACAGAGAAAACCGAATCGAACGGTTCAGTCATGTTATGAGGTCTATCTACTGGAGAGTTTTGCCCTATTTCAAGTAAAAATTAGGTTGAACAGAAAAAATTTGTATTACTATATTACTTTATGATACAAGTTTTTGTAGTTTTCTAATATTGTTTTTATAGAATTGTTGGTTTTTTATTGTTATAAATTCGAGTATTTCATTGTATAATTGTGTGCTTTTTATAAGTATTAGATCAATTATTGAATATGAAGCATAGTGAAGTTTACTGAAATCGATTGGATTCTATTAAAATTGAAATGTATAAAGCTCTACTAATGTCTACTGAAATCTGCTAAATTTCACGTGAATCTACTGAAATCTGTTAGATACTGTTAAAATCTGCTGTGTTTCGCTAATATTTCTTAAAATCCTTCGAAATTTATTAAATTTTACGAAAATCTACTGAAATCTGCTGAATGCTATTAATCGACTTCATTTTACTAATATTTATCGAAATCTGTGGGAATCTATTAATGTTCCGAAAATCTGTTGAAATCTGCAGAATTCTATTAAAATTAAAATGTACAGAAATCTACTAAATTTTACGAAAATCTATTGAAATTTATTAGATTCTCTTAAAATCTGCTGTATTTTACTAATATCGATGGAAATCTTTCGAAACCTGCAGAAATCTACTAAAGTTTGCCAAAATTTCTTAAATTTTACGAAAATCTACTGAAATCTAAGGGGAATGCTATTAAAATCTATTTTATTCTATCAGTATTTATCGAAATCTTTCGAAATCTACGAAAATTTATTCATTTTACGAAAATTTACTAAAATCGGATGAAGTCTATTAAAATTGTAATATACAGAAATCTACTAAATTTTACGAAAATCTATTGAAATTTGTTGGATTCTGTTAAAATCTACTATATTCTACTAATATCTAATCACTAACTAAAAACTATCACCGAAGTTTGCTAATTTCGCTAAAATCTACTGAAATCTACTAAAGTTTGCTAAATTTCACTAAAATCTACCGAATTCTGCAGACGTCTACTGAAACGTACTAAACTCTGCTTACTGAATATGAAGCACTTTATTCCCTCGTTGAAACTCATAAAATACGCAATGTACTTTTTCCGCAGACATGTTTCCTTAACTGTCACTGTTGATAACCTAATTCTCAAACTTGTAAAACTGTCGTATTATACAGCACACATCAGCCAGACAAAGATAAAAGAACGCTTCAACACATATTCACTACCTGTTTTCCTATATCTTAACCCTTTTAGTGCCGAGCCAAATGTAGTTCGATAAGCTTTGAGAAAAAAGGAAATTCAGTTTTAAATGACAATTATCAAATATAAAAAGAAATATGTTAAAAAATAAAGGGAAAATGAACGAACGACTAAAGTATTTCGACATTTATCGAAACTTTTTTCACAGTTACATTTAATTATGATATAAAAACTGATATATGAACAAAAATTTTCAAAAGCGATAATAAAACAATTCAGTAGCTGTGCTGGCTACGACCTTACTGTGGAAAATACTATATTTTTACGAATGCAGATTGAGATATTGTTCGACTCTTCTGTACGACCGAATTTTTTACAATAGTAGTGTTCGAGGATTTAAATAAACAGTGAATACTAATTTTAATAAATACGTAACTTATGTTCATTCATTAAATAGGTCACCCTACAATTATAATAAACCATATTTTCAATAAACAAGAAAACCATATATATTAAATTTCGCAAAAAGAAATCAAGGAACTGAATAAAAAATTTTAGATTGATGCTGGAAATATTGCGTTGCTGGAAAAGTCCGTGAACGAAATTAAAGAAAAATTCAATTTGACGTATCTCAATCTGCAATTAGAGTAACAACAAAACCCAAACAGCATTTTATTCGTTATCTGAAAACGAATCCAGCGTACTCTTTGAACTATATACTCCAAGATGAACTAGAAAGGTGATACAATCACATTTCTTACGCCAGAACGTTGCTACATAGTTTCTAAAATTTTGAATACTCGTGTAACAATAGGATAAATAAATATAGGTAGAAAATAACAACTGTAAATCAGATAAAACGTACATATTTGTGAAGCATGTTATTTTCATTACCCTCCTAGGAAAATGATTTCGGTAGTTTCAGTTATTAAATAGAATCCTAACCAGAGTTTGTGTTTTATTAAAAAGAAACACGTAGGCGTGTATATTGGATGGCCGTATATTTACCCTCTCTGTGAAGATCAAGTCGAATCCCTAATCACAGAAAGGATCATTCCGGATGGCGGCCCTCACGTCTATACCCTACCCTGATATTTCTTCTAATCCCGACACAGCCGGCGGCAGATCAAGTAGCGCGTCGTTTACGGATTTTCGGTGACACCCGCATGTTTTTCGTAGCTGAACACGAAGCGACGCGAAAGATATTTTACGAAGGAGACACCTATATAAATCAAAGGTTTTAACGACGATGGAGGGTATGATAATTGTCCCATAGTTGTAGTGGCGACCACGGAGAACTTCGTCCCGCAACTGATACGCGGTAAAATGAATAGAACGTTGGCGAACAACGACGTTGGTATCATATTGTATAATACGGGGTCAGTATGAATTATGGTAACCGATAGACAGTTATGCACGCATACGATTCCTTAATAAGCAGTTGATAACGCCAGATGTGAATAAATCATTCTGGATAATTGCCGCGTACTACTTACACCGTGTACTCAGCTGAATACCAAGGAGATTGAAAAGCTCGTTTGTTTCGCTTAGCCTATGGTGAAATGGATCGAGTTTTAACTTTTTTAAATACAGTAAAACCTGCTTTGTATGAACAGTTCATGGGACAAGGCAGTTCAGATAACTGAATAGTTCGGATAATAGAGGCTCACTCGTTGTGTTGTAAGTTCGAATTCGAGAGACTGGCGTTTGGATAACTGAGATTGTTTAATTCGTTTCCATGATTACAAGATCTTTGATTTCACGATGGATGCATCGAGATGCTTTAAATACAGCTATACAATGGTTTCAAATACAGATAGAATCGAATACAACTCGTTTAGAAGTCCTTAACCCTTTGCACTCGAAAGATGTCTTTCAATCACCATTTGGTTCGATACAGCAACTCGAATGACAATTAAGGGTCGACAATAAGTGTTTTTTTTTTTTAAACTGATCTTCTTCTTTACATTTCAAATGATTCGCGTATATGCACTTTATGATACAGCATTGTGTTTAATTAAAATTATTATTTGATAGATTAATCTGTGTTTGATGGTTATAAAAGTCAAGCCGAGTGGCGGAATTAGTAACGGTGAAGATAAGTTCGATTTTAGATTATTCAAAGGCCAAGTCAATAATTTCATAAATGAGAGATTTGAATTAAATAATTGATTAAAAGAAAAACGGAAGATTAGAGCAACAGTAAAAAGTGAAACTGATTCTGACAACATACAGGAAAGAGAGAGTTCATTCTGAGCAAAGTTGAAGAAAAATACAGTTCAGAAACGATAAGAAAAGCTACAGAATTGCAAGTAGCTGTAAAGTGTAACAGAATCATTGGATTTTTTGAACTTTTGTCGACGAAACTATAGGTGAAAGACGAGTAATTATAGTAAAAAGAAACTGAGAAAAATGCAACTTGAGTACTTTAGTACTTTTACTTTGAGTACTTTCGAGCTTTAATCATTTAAAGAAACTCGCAAGTCTAAAGATTTCAAATGAAACTTAATTATTTTCATACATGTTAATTATATCATTTACTATTTTTCTTAATAAAAAGTGACCTTTTCATTACGATTTTTATCCGTATTAATTAAAATATTAAAATATTTTAATATATTATAAAATATTAAAATATTAAGAATTAAATATTTTGTACTTTGTAACTGAATATTGTACCATGTACATATGTATGTATTACACAGTAAATATTTTGGAAAAATTAGGTGAAAACAAAATATATCAGTGATTCTTACAGAATACACAGGTTCGGTTTGAATTTGTTTATATAAACGAGGTACGAATAAGCTAGGTTTTACTGTACCTCGAAAGAAAATTTTATAGCGTGGCGTTAAACGATGAAAATTTCTTTTTTAACGTTCTGTTTCCTTTCTATTGGTAAGAATTATGCAAGATGTTGATATTATATGTATATTTAGTTACTTATCTGTATTTTATGTTTACAATCATCGTCGTAATATCTTGTTGGCTGACGATGTAAGATGTAAATAAGAAAATTGTGTTCCATGGCGAAAGAGATATTTTATTATTTCTTCGGTGGAGTAAGGATACTTGAGTGCCGAATTAGACGATGCAGCTGGGCCCGCATGGGCCTTTTACAGAATTAATCGGGAAGCGGACGAATTCATTGAATAAAATAGATATATTTCTATTTGTATCAATTATGTTATTCGTAACATATGAACTTGGTATTGTGTAAACGAAAGTACCGTATGATGTGTATTATTTATTATATTTTATATGTATTATATATATTATACATTATACTCTTTAAATTCGTTTTAATGTTTCTTACGATATAACGAAAAAAAGAGTAGTTAGATGGTTTTGTTCAAAAATCTCGAGTGCTGATCTTAAGAGAACTACGAAAGAAAAATTAGTTTCAAAATTTTTATCATAATGTGAAGTTAGTTTAAAATTTTTTATCATAATATGTAGTTAATTTAAAAATTTTTATCATAATATGTAGTCAGTTTAAAAACTTTTTATCATAACATATAGTTAGTTTCAAAATTTTTATCATGATGTGTAGTTAATTTCAAAATTTTTATCATGATGTGTAGTTAGTTTAAAAATTTTTTATCATAACATATAGTTAGTTTCAAAATTTTTATCATGATGTGTAGTTAATTTCAAAATTTTTATCATGATGTGTAGTTGGTTTCAATATTTTTATCATAATATGTAGTTAGTTTAAAAACTTTTATCATAGTATCTAGTTAGTTTCAAAATTTTTATCATATGTAGTTAGTTTAAAACTACTATCATAATATATATTTAATTTCAAAATTTTTATCATAATAGATAGTTAGTTTCAAAATTTTTATCACATGTAGTTAGTTTCAAAATATTTATCATAATATATAGTTGGTTTCAATATTTTTATCATAATATACGGTTAGTTTAAAAACTTTTATCATAATATCTAGTTAGCTTCAAAATTTTTATCATATGTAGTTAGTTTAAAACTACTATCATAATATATAGTTAGTTTCAATATTTTTATCATAATATATAGTTAGTTTCAAAATTTGTATCATAATATGTAGTTAGTTTCAAAATTTCCACAAAGAAGTAACTCTAGAAATTATCATCGAGAGCATAGTTTCAAAATACAAACGTTACCAACAGAAGAAAATCCACAATTTTGGTTGTCATCGAGCCGTAACAGGAGCCAGGAACATTTGTGCACACTTTGATCTCTCGTATTATCGAACGAGAATGCGCACTCTGAATGGTATAATCGAAATTACATTATCAATTGCAACGCCATTCACAATCAGACCAGTTTCCAAGTTACAGCAAAACTAGATGGCAGAAATAATTGCAACATCAGCTGACGTTTGCTGTAAATTCCAGACTTTGGTCACCATCTGTCACGCAAACTTGGCGCCATACGCTCCGGTGGTTTCTTACCAATCTACACCCTACCGTGGAAAGTTTTGTCCTTCTGCCACCCTTGCACACTTCTCCCTCCTCCTCTTATTTCTGCACAGCTACTCGTACCTCATTTTCAGCAATTGTACAGTCCAGCGAAGAAAATATCGCGGCTTATGTATCATTAACAAATAATTACAGGGCCTTACCCGTCTTTCATTGCCCAGGCGCGAGAACTTTTTATCTTAAGGGGAAACTTTTAGCGCATAAAGATGATACCCAGCGACTTCTAAATGGCTACAAGAAACTACGCAATAACAATATTTCACAGCTGTATACGACTCTTGCTCCGCGGCTTTGCACCTTTAAAACCGCGATCACACCAGCATTCAAGCACCAACTGATCGTTGGAATGGACATTATTTCTGACGGACATTGTGCCGGTGGTTATCAATGTGGTAATCGCGCGAGTTCCTTATTGTCCGTGACTGAGAAAAATTTATCACGTCAATGGACGATTTGGTAACCGTACGAGTAAGACGGATGATGATGGAAATTACGATTTTCGTGAAATTACCATTTCGTGAATGGGAAAGTGAAATGTTGGATGAATCCTATTGATGGTTCGAGAGTACTGCAAGATGCACTTTGTGTGCTTTACGATTAAGTTTTTTGAAATTATGAAGCACTGTTATGTGAAATCGGGGCCTATATATAAATTATGGGAACAAGAACGAGGAAAAATAGGGAGGGTGCGTTAGCGTAATGCATAGATTTTAAATATTCAAATTCTAAGATTTGAATTTAGTAAATCAGATTCCAGCTACTCAATTCTAATATTCAAGTCTTAACATTTGACTTCAACCGATCAAATTCAAGCTACTCGAATTAAAATATTCAGATTACACTATTGGAATCCAGTCAATAGAATTCAGGCTACTCAAATTTAGATATTCAAATTCCAATGTTCGAATTTAGCGAGTCGAATTCAGACTCCCGAAAATAAATATTCAAATTTGGGTATTCAAATTCGAATATTCAGCCAATTCTAATATCCTAATATTTCTAAAAAAAATCTTTAATATTCAATCGTAATCAAATTTGAATGTTCAAATTCTAATATTCAACCAATCAAATGTAAACAATTCGAATCTAAATATTCAATTGTAATATTTGAATTTTGGCAATCAAATTTAAATTACATAAACATATTGAAATTAGATTATATTAAAATGCGATTAAGATTATTATAAAGGCTAAATTGTATCAATTTCGATCGACATGTATTGCATTTATATCATTTATATTTTTTCCAGTGAGATTGATGCTTGGGTAAGAAATAACATCAATAACGACGATTTCTTATGTAATCTTTTTAATTCCTATTTGATATTACCTAATATTTGGATTTACTTACTGCAACAAAGGTAGCAGAGATTGTCGGATACGCTTAGCAACATTGTTTATTTTAAATCACAGAGTAGATAAGAATTATCATTTCATAACACATGTAGCGGTATTTATCTTTTGACATAATTTGTTAACGCAATGCACTTAACCTATATTATGAACAGAGTGGGTCTTGAAAATTGGTACACCCGAATATCTTCGTTATCTATAAACATGTAAAAGAAACTTAAAAAAAAAATTAAATTGTTCCAAATAACGAACAGAATGATAAAAAGAAACAAGTAATTACTTAATGTAGGATAGAGGCGAAAGATAAGAGAGGGTAAAAAAAAACTGAGTGTTAGAGAAATAAGGAATTAATATTCATTCTTTATGTCAGATGACACCACTTGAATATGGCTCGACGACGTTAGTCCATTGTCTTTGTTTACTCTTTTCAAAATGTATCATGTATCGTGTTGTGTGTCTATAGTTATATATAAAATAAATTAGTATATCACAAAAAGTGTTCCACGTTGATCCACTACCTCCAACACTGAGATCACATTACTATTAATATATATACATATAGTCGGGGCCAAGATATAGCGAGGTCGTAAAATCGGTCAGAAGTCAAAGTAAACATGTTTTAGCTGCCGAAACATGGAAATTGACAGAAATACGAGCAGTTAAGGGCTTGAAACCATGGTCAGGACCGTACGAAGAATTTTTGTATCCAGCGTCAATGTATCTTGTATGATATATCAAAGAAAAAATTCTTAATCACATTACAATTTTTCTTTCTTGTTTTCTAATTTATTGAGTTCCAATAGATGTTCACAGTTTGAAAGTCGAACTGATTCTAATATATTTTCTGAAAACTGCGTACAGCTAGAACAAATTAGGGGTTTTCCGTCTGGGAGAAGCCGCTTTTAGAGGTACGAGTACAGGTAAAGGTTTTATTGAGGTCTTTGATATTTTAAATACCAAATCATATGCTACCATTCATTTATTGTTAGAACCCTCAAGCAGACTGCAACGCACGGCCCTAAGTGTCGCAGCATCAATAGGTGCCGTTTCTTAAGGGCTTAATTTACGACCTCGCTATATCTTGGCCCCAACTGTATATATATATATTTTTTTTTTTTTTTTTTTTGTTTCAAAGGTGTGCACGTTCTTACAATCCTCGCCTAAAGACTAACGCCGAAAGACCTCGCCCCCGTGCTAGTTTGCGCTCTTAACACATTCTACGCCGGTCCCGTATTATTGCGGGATTTTCAACTTATTGGCTTTCACGAATGTTTGATTTTTATTGAAACGTATCTGACGAATATTCAACAAAAATATACAATATATTCTTTCGTGAAAATGTATGTATATATAAAATTTTCAATATACTTTCTTTCGAGTGTCCATTCCCCATAAATAAGCAATGTGACTACCAGCACCCAGGTTTTCTCAGCTGCCGATACTTAGCCGGCGTACAATGTGTTAACACGTTCCGTGCCGCGTATACGAAAAAGAATTCTTAAAAAATTTATTGTAGAGTCAAATATAGACAACAAAAAATGTAAGGCATACGTCTTAAACGACTTTTTTTAATCTTTAAAATGTGGGTCGTATACGCCCCACGCGGCCTGAATGGAAAATCTTCAAAAATTGCCATGGCACAGAACGTGTTAAAGGGGGAAAACGTCTCCCCCTCTTTTCGTTTGGGAAAACCCTGATGTTGCCTTTTCTACAGGGCCTGGTTCTCGTCAAGCTAGACGGGGATGAGAGTGGTGTACTCTTACTATTTCTCGGCGCTACCTGGCCATCGTCCCGCTTGACGTGGCCTTCGACCTTCGAAATGCTTAAATTGCCTATATTAATAAACCGCAACGGTTCTTTCGTTCATAAATCGTAGTCTCATTTTATTCTCAATAGGATGAAGCACCTAATATTAGATTGTCCCAAAAGTTCTTTTCGTTATATTCACACACTACTTTACCTGACAGCGTTTCGAGTAAACATGCAGTCCAATATATTTAACCGTTTGAGTGCCACGGACATTTGTAAAAATTCAGTCGAAGAATGCCAAGCGGCGCGATTGCGCTTCTTTCGTCTTTTCTTTCCTTTTCTCGTTTACGTTACTTTGAATTTTTAATAAACGAAAAAATTCTTTCTGACAACAGCTCGAAACTTACGAAAGCATGGATTTTAATTTAGTTGAACATCCATAAATGGTAACAGTAAAGACACGCATTGACAAAGTTCAGAAGTGTAGTTAGTTCGATTCTGCAGACTTATTAGCTGGCACTTTTGGGCACTGAACAGGAGAAGCGCAATCGCGCCGCTTGGCACTCAAACGGTTAAAAACGAATTGAAGATCTTTAGATGTTTTCTAGCTTTCTAACAGTATATTTCTTTTTTGATAAAGTGCCTCTTGGATTTTTCTGTGTCATCTTGAAAGATGGAAAATCAGGAAATGCATTTGTAACATGTAACGTTGTGTTGCTTTATAAAAGGCAATAGTGCTCGGAATATTGCAAATTAGATTTACGCCGTCTATTAGGATCGTACTGTAGCTGTTCAAACGGTTCATAATCAATACAAAAAGTTTAGAGTCAGAAATTTTAAATCAGATGAAAAAATACCTTGAACAATATTTTCCTAGAAAAACCATAGCAATTTTGGAAAAATCGCATGGTAAGTCTACCAAAGAGAAGGAGAAGAATGAAAAATCGAAATTCTATAGAATTACACCAAAAATAAACGATTCTACACCTCATGTCTAACAATAAAGCGAAAGGAACTTTTGAGATAATCTAATACGATTCAATACTTCACCCAGCACATGTTTAGATCATTTCTACAAAATTTCATAAATCGAAAACAAGCATCAACAACGAAAAGTTGAGAGAGACAAGCAAAACAATGAAAGGTCCCACATGAAAATGAATTTCTAATTACTCAAAGTATATACATACTTAGCTGCTTCAAAATGTTCCATTAATCCGAGACGTTGTCTATCGTGTAATTTCATTTCACGAAGAGCGACGCCTGTAACCGGAAGCTTATTCGAATGCTCGTCTCGCCGTTGCAACGACACCTGTAAGTGTATCGACGACGACGGCAATGGCGGTCGTAATTCGCTTTTTATGATCTACTCGGATACGGCCATTCTCCGAAGATTCATTACGAGCTAGTCTAATAAAGCCATTCTCGCTGTCCCACTTCGTTTCCATTTTCCTCAGCTCGTTTCTTCTTTTTTTTTTTTTCCTCCCCTTCGGCGACAGGAGCGCAAAGAGTGCCATACTTCCGGCATGACGTAAATTGAGCAACGTCGTTGAGATTCGCCAGAGCTACGGGCCATGGGAGTCTTACGGAAGAACGAAGCCAGAGAAAGAAGGAACTGAAGGAACGAAGGAAGGAAGGAAGGAACGACGGACGAACGTTTCATGCCAAATCGATCAGCCATTCTGATCAAAGAAAGGGCTTTGAATGTAAGCCGGAGTGCTCGACCGGGATTGCCAAGGAAAAATCTAATTTGAAACTTAAATGGAGGAATTTGTATCCCATTGCTCTTATGACGACTCTTTACGCGTAGGAAATGAAAATCACCGGAGGAACGGCTCGTAATTCTTACGCGATTCTCGTGATTTCCGTTCCCGCCGTGATCTACACCCTCTTGTTGCGTACACCGCTTGAAATACTACTATTTTTCTCCAGGCAACATCACCCTTATCTTCCATGCAACTTTCTTTTTTTTTTTCTTTATTCGTTTCACGATCAACAGGCGGAAAATTTGTTGGAAGACAACGCTGCAATTCTCGGCAGAAGGGAAGTTCTGCGTGAGATGCGATGAGAGGAACACCCTCGGGGTGAAAATTTGTTGTTTTATTTGAAGTGACGTAACTTTGTGTATAACGTTGCATCGTGAAGTATCGAATCTGTTTGATGACTAACAGAATATTTGTTGATGGAATCATTGAAATGATCCTTTTGTAATTAATTTTGTAGAATATTATAGGTATAATAGTATTACTACATTCACTAGGTGCTATTATTACATACTATTGTTGTATTATATTCACTCCACTGAACGCAATCGTGATGGTCATTTATATGATATTATATTTCATGTATAGTGCCATCGAGTGTACTTTAACCCTTTATGGACACGTATCGACATATAACCATCCATGCATATTTATCATTTTTAAGCAATAAAGCACATAAGTTCATAACATAAACCCAGATCTAAATGAAACTTGTAAAAAGAGATTTAAACACTCTCAGAATCCAAATCTTACCTCCTTTTATTAAGTTTTATAAATATTTGATTATGAGTACCTTAGCGCGCTTTTCTTTCTCTGCCGTCAGTCTTTTATTAAAGCGAACGCGGGATTTAATTCATGTAAAAATTTATCTGTGCGTTATTTATCGTTCATTGTTTTTACATATGTAAGAATTTTATGTTTTTATATATTTGCATATAGACAACAGCTTTGAAAACATATATAATACAATTTTTAGCTTTTATAACATATATATTAGACAAGTGTTTGCTTTTGACCAAGTGCATCGATACTCCTTGTTCACAGCGAGATTCGTTCTACAGGCAGCTCTGTCCCCAAAGGGTTAAAATAAAGCAGCGAGTACTAGATTATCTTTCAGACTTTTCATTTCGTTTCAATTCAAAGTTCTATCGCTATTATTGGAAGACCCTCTGTACAGGGTGGTCCATTTAAATAAGGCCACCTAAATTCTTCTTGTGATGCGCAAAATATTTTCAACGAAATTGATATAGTTTTAAGAGGTGAATCGGAGGGAGGCAAGAAATGTTTAGAAATTTTACTTTTTAACACGTTGAACGCCATGAGGGTCACCGGTGACCAGCAAAGCCAAGATTACTGAAAACCCATAATTCGAATAAACTTCAGTATTTTTAAATTTTTCAATATTATCATCGTTACTACAACAGTGTGAAGAAATTAATGCAACGATAGAACACATAAAAATAGTTTTATTTATATATATAACATGTATGCTCAAAAATTATGGCCTCGTGTTGCGACGTGCCGTAAATTCATGTTGGCGTTATGGGCAAACCATATAAAATTAGCGTGGCGTTCAACGTGTTAATGACTTTTTTCCATACCACTTGTGTGTGTTTTTTTTTTTTAAGTATAACTACAATTTTTTTATCGTATTTTTATTCTTATAATGTGATAATTACGTTTAAAATTCTTTGATAATTTCATATACGATTTTGAACCATTAAATTCATTAATTGAATAATTTTTATAAAACTGACTTTCGCTACTGGAAACGTTAAAACGCTTCAATGTTATTGCACATAAATATTTCTGTTGCGATGTGATTCTATAACTATAACTTTGAAACGACAATTCTAAAAGATTTTTTATTTCATCGAACGATACGTAATAAATTGTAGAAAAATATTATTCCCGTTTGCAAATTTCGAATGGTTCGCCATCTTAAATTACTTATGAGTGAAAACTGCAAACGCACATGTGTACGTGCAACGTTTTACAAATTATGACTGTTTGAATGAAAACCGTTTTGCTCGCTGGGCTGCTCTTGCGAATAAAAAGTATTTCTTCGAAATGACAAATTTTAATTGCAAATTTTATAAGATCTGTTTTATTACCTTTCCAATTTTTTACATCAAGAGGGTTTCAAGAATAAAAAATAATTTTAAATAGCATCTAATAAAATCATATGTGGGTATAGTATATATTAGTATGATAATAATATGAAATTTATGAAAATATCTATATATTATTTACTTATTTTTTTTTTTGTAGATATGTTCTGCAAATATTGTTAAAATAAATATTTTAGTAATTATCAAATCTATGCGTTACCAAACGGAATTATTATTTATTTAGGTCACTTTAGAATGTTTTGATCCTTTATAACACAATTTTTCTTCATTCATGAGTTGTTTGTAATTATTTTAGAAGAATTAATTAGTAATAATACGATCATAAAACAATATAATGCAATAATATTAACGATAAGCAAATAAAATGAAACTTACGAAATATGAGTAACGTGGTAAATGTAACTTTCAGTGTTTCTAATTTCCTAGTATTTTTCGTTTCTCGAGAAATAACAAATCAGAATATAATTCTCGAAAATTCTAGTGAAATTAAAAACTTACCGCAAAATTTTTATTAGGTAATTAAAAATAACTTCGCTGGAAAAGTATGGTGAAATTTAATCGATAAAGTTGATCAGACTTCATGAAAAAAACGGTATAAAATCAATTGGTACATCTGATACATTTTATAACTCCCGTTTTATTTGTTTACTGTTACTTTTGTAATAATTATTATTTGTTTCTCTTATTAAAAAGTAAAGTTGTAATCAATTGTAATTTTTCTGCTTGAAATCAAAGAAAAATCGGTTTATAGGGGATTAACGAATATTGATAGTATCAAAAATAAAAATTAAGTTCATTACAGACAATTTAAACAACATCAAAACTGTTTCTTCTCTTTTTTTTCAACTGATACGTTTTTATCTTTTTCTTTTTTCTCTTAATTCTAAATTAGGAACTACGACACAATTTTTAACAAAATTTACATGGAAAATTTTCAATTTCCGAGGGAAATTAAAATGTTGATATCTCATACGTATAAATCATAATTAATCGTGCCGTGATTTTCATAATTATTCCACTGCTGACTGTTGTAGCAATTACCGAATGCCTTTTCAATAATTGAATATTCTATAATACCGAAAGCAGATTTTGATTCCAATAGCCCACGAACGATGAAATTAGACGAAGCGTAAAAACGTGATTACAAATCATTTTTATTCCGACGGATTGATATTACGTTCGTTTTCCATATGTAACTTCGCGTACGTTTTCGCGGCAGTTCGCGTGTTTGTTTCGCCGGTGGAACGAAATTTTCGAAAATCAAAATTCATCGCGTCGTCGAACCACGGCGGGATCTTAAAATTGTAAATATATCGGTAAACACGGCCGCGTATACATAAATCTATAATTAAAATGCACGACCGATATCCTGGGACAAAAAGACACCGTGAATCACGTGTATTTTCCACTGTTTCCGAAGCGTAATTTCGTAGCAGCGCGTGCAATTTGGCAAATTTAAAAAAGAGCACGCGTCAAATTAGGTCAGCGAACGAGGACGCGTGTCAAATTAGGTCAGCGCAGAAGCAATTTCGTATTTATTCCAGCGTGCGCAACACTTGTTAGCGCGATTGTTAACAACAGTTTTATATATATATATTTCTCTCTTTTTTTTTTTTGTTGCTTCCCGTTTTTCACGGGTGAACGCTTCGAATATTACGAAAAGCTTTAAAGTTGAAAATTATCGCGAGCAATTTATCGCCGGCTTTAAAGACACATCGAGTTTATATAGGACGTAACGCGTTTATACGCTTCTCTCAAGAAAAAGTTTCGTGACAGCTGCAACGTCGTCCTGTTTTCCTTCGCGGTTCGACTTATTGCACGTTTCGTATAAAGCAATTTGCAGAAGCAGCTTTTTACACGTCAAACGAAAGCTTCGTGAACTTATTTAAAAATCTACATTATTACACGAGAACGATGTACGTACATTTATTAACGTAAGTTGAGAAACGTAGGAACTAAGGAACACATTAACCCAATTTTCCTCAATGTTGCGTATACGCAACTGTTCCGACTACAACGGAACAATTACGCAGCATTTTTTCTTTTTTTTTTTTTAAATTTAGAGTCGCATCAACATCAAAGGTTATTAACGACTGTCTACTAAGTTAAATATTCACTGTGTATCGATATTTAGGAAGCTGCAGAATTGTTATATTTTATCGAAAATTCCGATAGTCTTGCAGAAAGTGATTAGTGTGTTCTGGTAGGATGGTGAAGTGATTATTTCGGAAAGGTCGTCCTTAACCCTAGATTTACGGGACACGTCAATTTGACGGATTTGAAATTTCACGAGAGAAATTACAAAAACGATTGTTATTATTTCCTAGCAACTTTTTCTTACTTTTATTTATGGAATGATACGAAAATATATCCGAATTTGTAAATATGTTAGTAATATACAGTTATGTTGTCTCTAATAAATCGATTTCTGGAAGGAAAGATTCAGTTTCTGGTTCACACAAGAAAAGCCCGTAAATCTAGTGTTAATATTTAGTCTTCTTCGTATTTCGTTGTATTTCCTACATTCTAGAATAATATGGTTGATAGTTATAGGCTGGTTACATGTTTTGCATAACACGGGGAGCTTTTATTAACACATTCTACGCCGGTCCCGTATTATTGCGGGATTTCCAATTTATCAGTTTTGACGGATGTTTGATTTTTGTTAAAACGTATCTAGCGAATGTTCAACAAAAATATACTATATCTTCTTTTGTGAAAATGTATAAAATTTTTAATACACTTTCTTTCGAGTGTCCATTCCCGACAAATAAGCAACGTGACTATCAGCACCCAGGTTTTCTCAGCTGCGATATTTAGCCGGCGTACAATGTGTTAAGAATGTGAGAATGTGAGAGTTTAGTGTGTCCCGTTCTGATTCGAGTCGTTGCTGTTTGTTGCTTCCTGTTGAAACTAGAATTTATTGTGAGATCGTAGAAGTTGTTGATTGACTTGTGGAGTGTGCTTGCTCTGTAATTTCTCCATACGCAACATTTTGTTCAGCACGGTTTATCACATTTGAAAAGAAAAGCTACTTTTGAGTCACATTTATCGTTGTTCGATTTTTCACTGGAAGAAAATAAAGGTTCATCAATCTGTACAGATTTTACATTCCAAAATAATCCTTTTTTTAGATTATATTCACCTTTTTGCACTCTAATTAATTAACGTTTTTGCACGTCTTATTCACTCTTTCAAATTCACCTTTTTGTAAACGAAATTGATCTCATAGACGACTCAAAAGTGAATTTTGCTGCACAAATTATGTGAATATAATCTGGAGGAAGTGTGGCTAGTTTCGAATAATGTAAGCCTTCACAAAACACAAGAAATGCGTGATCTTGTTGATCACACAAGACACACTTTATTATTTCTATCATCACATTCTCTAATAATGAACCCCATTGAAGAAGTTTCCTCAAGAAAATAAATTCTAGACAAAGAATATTTTAACTGATTCTTCAACCCGCGTATTAACCCTTTCGATACGGCTGTGTCTTCCGCCCATGTACTTCCGCTGTACGGATACTTTACGACGGCCATGACACCGCATTGCATATTCTATTTCTATTCCTTCTATGATTTAATTGTAATATTGCAAAGTGTTGAAATAAAGTCTGTTATTGATATCTAAAAAAGGTTTAAGACTTATCCGATAACCTAATATTTCAGAAGACGAAGAATATACAATAATTCCTAAACGCTTGTTCTCTTCCATAATTTGTCGTCAGTAAGTGCTCGAAAATTTAGCATCAGAAAAAGCGACTTGGAGCCCTGATTTTAAATAATTCTAATTTGCAACCAATATTCTATAGTATATTGATGTGTCGTCGATTAAGTATATATAGATTATTTCGAGGCAACGTCACCATGCAACGTTCCTCGAAACAAGCGAAGCTTGAAACAAACGAACTTCCCGCTGGACATCGACCACGAGGCGAGAACGAGGACTCTCGCACGAATCACTGAGCGTATGCGTTATCTGATTGCCTTAGTAATTCCTAAATATATATTGTGACCTGCCTCAAGGTGAGACACAATTCGAAGTTAGACTAAACAAAGATAAGAAAGGCTACGCAGCATCCCAATCGAAATAAGCGATAGGTCAAGGTATAAAAGAGGCACGCGACAAATGGAGCGATGATTCCGACATCAAAAGATCATTATGGACCAGACCAGTGTGTATTAATATTGTATAATAGTTAATATTGTATATAGTGTTTAAGTGTATATATTCAGTGTAATAGTTAAGTGTAGTGAATAAAAGTATTTTTTTTTTTTTAAACAAAATTCTTCGTCTTCGCCTGTGACAATATCTCTACGCCTTGTTCCTGTTACGCATTTTATAAATTTATCCCGACAACCCTTAATCCACTACAATTCAATGTTCCACACGAAGTGAAGTACACTGCGGTAAAGGGGTCAACGGTTTCGAAATTGCCGCCAATTCTTGGCCTGAAACTTCGATGAAGCTTATTAATAACACTAGAGGAAGTCAGCCTCTGTTCGAGGATTGAAGTTAGCTCGTTTCGTTTCCACAGGAATTCTGGTCCGATTTCGTTGGCGTAGCTGCGGCTTGGAACCGGGTGCTATTCATCAGGCCTGTTTTTCTCTGAGGAACATGATGTTCTAGCGCGGCGAACTAGACGCAACATTAATGTTACTAATGTCGCGGGACGTTTTGTTGACTTCCCCGGGCCACTTTGATGAAAGTTCATTTTCCTCTCGCTGCTCCGTTGACATGAATTAGTATACCATTATACTCGAGAGACGCGTTAGACGAAGCTTGGTTTTGCGACTAGCCGAGTGAACGAACATTTGAATCCTGAACATAAACTATCACGTTGCACGTACATACAATATGACGAACAACGTGGTTCAGAAATTCATTGACAGACAAGGGGAATGATTCAACATTTTCGCGATTTCTAAAGCGCCTTTCCTCTGAGGTACGATACAGACTAATTGTGCGACATCATTGCGATTTCGCAACGGCGACGTTGTGTGATTCAGCAGGTTTATATTTGTCAAGGGCTGTGATTGATCACTGTCGTTCAGGATTGTAAAAATTGAGTAAGTGGCACGTGGTGTGCTGCCTATTCGAAGAACTTGTTTCGTTATAGAAGAACTAGTACTATAGGATCTTCCAATAAGAGCGATGGAACTTTGAATTGAAGTGAAACGAAGTGCAGAAAATAATCTAGTACTTGTTACTCTATTTTGAAGTACATTCGATGCCATTATACGTGAAATACAACATTAGAGATGTTTTAAGCATGGACTAGTACTTCTTCAGAATTTATTGTCAAATCTATTGAAGATTTTTAAGATGCACCAGAATCTTTGGTCACACATCTCATGAGAAGATATAGGATCTTTTAATAAGAGAGATAGAACTTTGAATTAAAATGAAACGAAGAGTAAGAGAAAATAATCTAGTACTCGCTGCTTTCTTTTAAAGTACATTCAATGGCATTGTGCATGAAATACAATATCATGTAAATGAATATTCACGATTGCGTTTGATGGAATGAATACGGAAAACACAATTTTCGTCACAGAAGTCATCTTCAGTGACGAAGCTCACTTTTGGATGGTTGGCTTTGTCAATAAATACAATTGCCGAATTTAGGGAGATTCTAATCCTCAATCGGTAGTCGAGCGATCATTGTACCCACAGAAAGTTACTGTTTGGTGTGGTTTCTCTACTGGTGGAGTTATTGGCCCTAATCTTTTTGAAAATGAAGAAGGTGCGACTATGACTGTTACCGGTAAGCGTTGCCATTCGATGATTTCATCTTTGTTTTCGCGTGAATTGGATGGATTTGATTTGTCTGAAATGTGCTTTCACGCAACACTTCCGCTTTATTCAGATCGAAGTTCAACGATAGGATTATATCGAGAAATGTGTCTGTCAACTGGCCACCAAAATCTTGCGACTTGACATCATTAGACTTTTTCTTACGGGGCCATGTTAAGTCCCTTGTTTATTCCACCAACCCACAAACTGTTGATGATCTCAAAGCAAACATTATTCGTGTTGTCGATGAGATACAACCTAATTTATGCGTCAGAGTCGTCGAAAATTGGGTTGGTAGTATTCACTCTACCAAACGCAATCATGGTGATCATTTATATGATATTATATTTCATGTATAATACCATCGAATATACTTTAAAATAGAGTAGTGAGTGTTATATTATCTTCCGTATTTTTCGTTTCACTTCAATTCAAAGTTCTATCGCTCTTATTAGAAGATCCCATATAAATCTACCGAATTGCACAGCGTCATCGCTGCGAAATCGCAACGAGAACGACGCAACGCTCGTCTATAATGAGCCTGAAACATAGACCACACGGAAAACACATTCGGATGAAATGCTACCTGCTGCGTGGTAAATGCTTCTTCTCTTCTGGCCCACGAACAGCCGTGGCAAATTATCAAGTCGGATATCACGGTTGAACAGCTGTTGTAGGAACGAAAGATGTTTCGAGGGTACGTTTGAATGTTTGGGAAAGTTACTTTGATTTGTTGCGGGCAAACAGGAATGTAGAACAGAATGGCTCTCATGAAAATGTTACTACCGATAGTTAGAATGTTAAGTACAGGTAAATCTTCGTATTCGAATTGTTCTGTTCAAAATGTAATTACTCGATTTTACATAATCTTACATATTATCCTTTTCGTTTTTATTCTAACGCATGTCTCTTGGTTATGAGGTAATACATCTTTCGCTAGATAAATTTACATTGTCTATCTTTCAACACTTTCACTGCCACGGGCGAAACGTATGCGGTTTGGAATGCGTTATCTATGTGTGCCAACGTGGACAGCAAAGATTTTGTAATTAAGCATACATTTCATGAATGAAAAACTTTCCTCTATTTACATGGGGAACTCTATGAAACTAATATCACATTTGATTACGTGTACGTTTAATATTTCGATCCATTATCTCTGAAAAGCATATAGGATAAAATTAACCTGACTAGATTGCAGTTTCGTATTATTAACCAACTGAAACGTGAAACTTTTTATACAAGCGTTTCAAACCTCTTCACACATACATAAGTATAATTATACAATAAACATTTTTAAGTCTGTAGTTACAATTTTTATCAAGCAAATATTTCTACTTTTTATTGTAACTTTCATGAAATCAAATAAATGTAACTTTTATTATGTGTATATTACAAAATTTTACATAAGCATTTTAAACTTCTATACACATACATATCTGTAATTATATAATAAATTTTTCTGAGTCCATAGTTACGGGAAGGATATTATGGTCTGTAGAATAAATAGTCACATTTTTCACACTTAATATTTAATCATTATGAAATAAAATAAGTATAACCATTGTTACGTGTATATTAAAATTCTATACACAGATAGTTTAAACCTTTTTACACATGTATACGTGTAATTATGTTATAAACATTTTTATATCCGTAGACATATTATTAATAGAACAAATATTTATATTATTTTACATTTTATGTTTAAACGTTATGAAATAAAATAACGAAATGAAAATTTTCACGTTAACGAATTTTACCAATCGTATTCCTTCAGAATGGTACTACGCTTTGATAACGCATCATCAAGGACCAAAAATTCTTAAACACGATGACCTATAATTCACACATTCAGCAATTTGAAAAAAAGAGAAAAAGGAAAAAGGAAATACAACGTGCCGGTCGAATAAAATCCACAGAGCGAACAATCAGCCGTGTGATCGAATTCCGAGATTTTCATTCAGTGGATGAGATTTAAATTTGCTGGCGGTCTTTAATTCGTCGCTTCGAGAGTGACGAATAACCGTGGCTAGAGAAGGGGGAGAGGTGGGCCGATCTGATCGCGGAAGTTTAATCAAACGATTGCGTGAAATGAAACAATATTAATCGGATTAGAATAAATCTTAATGGATTTTCAACGGTGAAATAGCCAATTAAATTAATCTGCTTTACATTCCTCGATTAACATGGAATGTAATTTCTCGAGTGTTTAATGCTGATATATTTTCCGTGAAACGCAAACAGTTTCAATTTAAGGGAAACGTAGATGGCACAACGATGTCAAACATTGAATTTACAACAGTGTATCGGTTTATCAAATATATCTACCGCCGCGCGGAAATTAATCGGTTTTATCACGATCCTCGGCGCTCACCGGCATATCGGAAATAATTTTCAACGCGACGTTATTATAATTCCAGAATTGAATTGTAAGACACCGCCGGCGGTCGCGTTTACCGGCTATTTTACGAGCAATTCACGCCCGCGTCGTCGGCATTATTAAACGGATGTTTAAACTTGCAACGCGAAACGATAAGTATTTTTTTTCCGTTTCGCAAAAAAAAAAAGAAAAATAACCTGGCCAGACGATTGAATCGAAATAAACGCTACGAGTGTAAAGAAGCTTCGTTGGTTCGTCTATTTTATTTCTCTCCCTCTGTGTGTATACACAAATAATTGAATATATCTATCTTTATTTTTTGTTTCTTTGTTTTTATTTATTTATTTACTTTGACGAGAAATATTGTTAGTGTGGTTGAAGGATATTATGTATTTATATATTTATTTTCTTGGATGTTCACCTGTGAAAAATCTTTTCACCGCGGATTTTATCTCCAACCGTGATTTTTACTTTCATTTCGTGCATTTTAGTTCCTATGAGAATAGAATACTTCGAATATTTGAGTCGTAACAATTTATGTTGTATTTGTGTAACTATACTTGTGTATTTTACTTATTTTTTAGATGGTATAGTGAACTATTTATTTGCAATATATTTAATCCTTCGTAGGGAGAAATATTTCTTCATACTTTATGGACAATTGGTGTTTTTTGGATACAAGTTTAATTGTTTCACAGTTCTGGACTTCCACATACTCTGTAAACATTTTTAGACACTATCAAAGTCTCTGCTGCATTACACAATCGTTCGTTCAGTCAAATGTTCAATACACTTTTCAGTAAAAATAAAAATTCATTTTAAAGAAATATGTCTTGGATCATCAAATTAACAAAAAACATGCGGATTTTTGATAGACTACACCAATAAGGTTTAATATAGAAATAAAACTATATAGTACACTAGCATCACTCTAATGTTGAATAATGACGCACCTGTGCAGCGTAATAACATGTCAATACGATATCCAGAGAGAATTTATGGCAAAGATCAATAGTAAACTTATAGTACACTTGAAACAAAGAAATGTATTTTCAAGCCTGTAAAAGACACCTGACCAAGAAACAGCGAAATATTTGTATTTAATTAATCAAACGACTAATAAATGTTGATTTTTCTTATCAGAAAATACGTGAAATGTTACATTTCGTTTAATTTCTCTCTCTTTTTCTCTCTTTCAGTCAAATATTTGAAACACTTTCCAATAAAAATAGAAATTCTTTTTAAAAAGATACAAGGGTGAAATATCCCTCAGTTCATCAATGAGTCGGGTTGGCTATAGAAGATTAATTAACCAAACAGCTGAAGTTGACCTTTTTTATCAGAAAATGTGTGAAACGTTACATTTCGTTTAATTTCTCTCTCTTCCTCTCTTTTTGAAGCATTCAAAATATTCAAATCAGTCTTTTAAAACATTTTTCAATAAAAATAACAATTCTTTTTTAAAAGATAGAAGAGTGAAATATCTCTTGGGTCGTTAATGACCCAGGTTGTGTATAGAGAGTTAAAACACGAGTCAATGAATTTCTTCGATGATATAATATTGTGATTTTTTTTTCTGTTTTAGGTAAGTGACAAACATCACCAATTACTCCTCCATGATGTAGTATGTGTAAGTACAAACGTATAATAGTAGTTCATAAAATTGTAAAATATTTTGATACTATTATGTTACAATAGAACTAAAGTGAAAACAAAAATACAACAAATTAATAATCGAATAGGATTTTTTTCGTTAGCATTGTAGGAAAAAGTGAAATTTAGGAACTTTGACAGAATTTTCATTGTTTGACAGTTTTCAAAAGACAGCTTAAGAATTAAGAATTTGCTAGTTGATCAATTTAAATAATCAGTTTCTATCTCGATGATATAAAAAGAGAAATTTCCATTCCTATGCAAAAGTTCTGCTCATTTCCGCCATTTCATCCAAACAGTTATGTCATTCAAGAGATTCTTATTATTCTAAAGTGATTATTCTGTAAATTTTAATTTAGTAATCATTTTTCCTCTCTAAGCACAAATTTCATAAACACGTCTAATTACGTTTAGATTTCAGTTTCATTGCAATTTATATACGTGTATCATTTAGTTGTTTATCGCTAATTGTTCGAGTTTGAACGATTATTCTTCACATGTCAAGTGTCACGCTAATTTTGGTCGACTTTTTGGTCACCAGTTCAATTTCTAAAATTTCGCGAGCAACGTTACAATACTAATTAAGAAACACTTGCTCGAAAAATAGCGAAAAATTTTACAAAGTCTGTTATAACAAAGCCATTTATCTACACTATTTTAGTAAAACTCACTACTGAATAATATTATTTTCAAAATTTAATGCTATTGATCCTCAAGGACTAACGCTTTAAATTTACCGGATTAACTATTTAAACACAAATCAATATTAGCCCTATCATTATTTACACTATTTTAATAAAACTCACTAATGAATAATAAGATATTATTTTCAAAATTTGATGTTGTGGATTCTCAAAAATCGACGCTTTAAATTTACCATATTAATTATTCAAAAACAAAGCAAAATTAGCCGTATCTTCGTTTATACCATTTTAATAAAATTCATTAACGAATAATAAGATATTATTTTCAAAATTCGATGTTGTGGATTCTCAAAAATCGACGCTTTAAATTTACCATATTAATCATTCAAACACAAAACAAAATTATCCATGCTCACGTCGAATTCATTCACGACGAGAATTTATAAAATGATCACATCCTCGAAAAAGAGAACAGAAATATACATAATCTCATCATTTCAATAAGCGTTCAATAACTCGTTCACTCTGTATACCGTGTTGTATCTACATAATAATCACTTCAACCGTCTATTTTTCACTATCAGTGAAACCAGAAAGAAAAAAAAAAAGAAGAAAAGAAAGAAAACGTTAACGTTATCCGTGCGTAATTTTTCTCACATCGCGGAGATCTGATATTCAGACTTTCATTCTCAAAGCAATTTCACCGGTGCGACGCGACGGACGAAAAATTGCGCCGCTATGCGACCGAGATAATCTCGGGCGAAATGTACGTTACGGAGCACGATAATAATTAAATGTATCCTTTTACCGTACCGACTGCTACGAGATCGGATTAAGCACGGTGTTTGTCTCGTATGTCACTTGTATTAAGTCATTCCATGCTCGGTAATGCGCGTGACACATGAAACGATTGATAACAGTTGCTGTCCGGAACGCTATCGTTTCGTGATAATGTGATTCACCCCTGGAGCACAGCACCCGCGGAGAATAAACGATTTTTCGACGAATTCGTTCTTGTACCAATTGATTCTATCGAGTTCTTCTCTCGATAGATAGAAAATGTGTTTCGTTTCGATTGGATGTGTGTGTGTGTTTGTGTGTAGGATCTATTGAAAATCGTAATAGAACTTCGAGCGAGGTAATTGTTCGTATAGAAGGAGGATGAAATTATGTGGAACGTGTGGTGATACGTAACGTGATTGACAAAGCAATTGTTTGTTCACTCAGATAGTACTGTATATAACGTAGAGCAATTTGTTCTAGTTTTTCTTTCTTCTTCACGTGGAATTTCTTTTCTATATGTTAGTTATTTATATGATATACAGTTATTTTCGAAAATATTCGGACTGTACGGTCTGTTACAGAAGTATTCGAGCATCGTTTAAAGTAAAATAAGTATTTTGAGTTCTTTTATTTTTGAAAAGTTAGATTAATTGGTTTGCTAAATAATGTGTACGAAAAATTTGGAAAAAATTACAATTATTTGGAATCGTGAAGAAAATAGTGAATGTTTTTTTTTAGCTTTTTTATCTGAGCTAATGAAAATTTGAAAAACTACGTTTTGTGTATTTGTACGAGTTATATGCATGCTGAAAATTTCATCGAAATCGATTAACGTTGCAGTGAGATACAAACGATTAAAGATGATGAAAATCACAGCTTTCGATATCGATAATCGACAGATTCTTACATCTTTCAATGCTTGTCGCTTGTTTCTGCATAGACCGATTTCGATAAAATTTCCATCATATACAAAATGATCCACGGAATTGTTTGAATTGTCATAATTCCGTTATTAATGCATTTACAAAAAAATACTTAACTGCCTCGAGGATGGAAAAATAGGGCTATTTAAGGGTTTGAAACAATGAACTTTGGGATATGACTGTGTGGGAGAGTTGAGAGGAGAGTTGGAAGTTGATGAGTCCAGTGTGACTAGTAGTGAAAGTTGGTGACTAGTTGTGGATACAGATAACGGAAAAAACGAAAATATTTGAGGGTATAACAGTTAGAACAACTGAATAGAGAAAAGACTGGCGTCCTACGTAACGCGTTAAACATAAAGCGTTGGTAACTAAGAAAAACTGTTTCTAGCCCACCAAGAATTGACTGTTTGATGATTTTTAAATGTTACACATTTTCTTAAAAGAAAGGAGAATAACACGAAAAAAGAAACACATTTGTACATGTATATTTCGAATAAAATTGTTATTTGAGAATTTGAATATTCATAATAATTAAAATTTAATTATATGATGTGAATAGAAGAGGTCACAGTATGCAAGCTTTCATAAGAAACGGTTTTTGTGCTTAATATTTATATCAATTATACTTTTATTCCACATATTGCCTTTTCGGAATTTACTGCCATTAAAGATAATTAATTTCACGAAATGTAATACTTTCATTATCAAATGGTAATTCATGTTTTATGCGTGGTGTGTTTGCAGGTGTTGCAAACATTAATCCGAAAATAAACTTTAATTAACAAAGAGTACACGTTTGCATACACCTGTTACATTATTATTATATGTTCAATTGAACATTAAATAGACAATGTTCTCTATCTGTTCATGTATTTCATCTAACAATATTAGATATTAAACTGGCTGATGTGAATTTAATTAACCTAAACATGTTCTTCCTTTCCATCGTAATTGTCGGTTATTACAATCTGCTCCTTTTAATTAACTAAACGCTTCATTAAGAACTAATAAAACGAGAAAAGTGTATAAATGAATTGTCAAATTACTTTTGACAGAGTAATTTCATTTTAATATTTCATTAATCTTAGATACTTAAATATTGATATCGTAGGATCAAGTTAATTAAATAAACATATATAAGAATATGATCTTTTTGTTATCTGATAACGTTCATGGATGAATAGTTTCGTTAATGAAACATGAAAATTGAATAAAACTAATTTTGTTAAAACGGTCGAAACGGTTAGGAGGACAATGGCAAAGATCCACAGTAGTATGTTAACTCTGAGGTACGGATAAAGGAAATTTCCTCAAATTATCTCGTATTACTTTGCTATTGTACTATACAATATCCTGCCTTATGCAATCCATACGTTTAATGTAATCATCATAGCATGAGAAGAGCGCCTGATACAATAGCTACAAGAAAATATGAAAAAAAAAAATATTAAAAATTATCATAGAAGTTTTCTTCCTACTCTTATGGTACATATATTAATATTAATTTTTATTAGTTAAAACAATTCCAAATTTAAATGGATCGTTCGCTAGAATTAATTTTGTTCCTTTTTCCGTATTACTTTTTTATAATTCTCATTTTCTATTAGTTACAATACATATTTTTTTCTACTCTTTTCTTCTGCAATTTTCAGTGTTATCATACATGAAAATAATCAGTATATATTGTCAATATATTACGTTATCGGGGAAATTCGTGCCAATCTTTTTGTAAATAAATTCCATGCTTCAAAGCACTATTCTATTTTTTTTAATTTTATAAGACATATACCGTCTAGTTCTACGATGTTCCGCCGTCTATCAAGCAATTTGGAAGTTCCATTTTTCTAAAAACTTCGTTTCTTGATTTCCCTTAACCCTTTCGCTACGAAAGGCGACTATAGTCGCTATCCGTAAGATGCCATTCACTTACGATGGGCGACCATAGTCGCTCGCTATCTTACACGCTTCACAACTTATTCTGGACTTGCAATTTGGTTGTTCAAATATTTTATTATATTTCATTTGTTTCTCACTGGCGATACATTCTAGTAACGATAAGAAACCAAATGTTTTTCGAGATTAATTGATTTTTATATTGATCTTCACGCAATATGTACATTTTTATCGCGGCGGCTCGTTCAGTAGGAGCATCTCGGTGGAAAAGATGCTCGTAGCGAAAGGGTTAATATCGAAATTTTCATAGTTAACCCTTTGACTGCCACGCCGAAATCACATGTTTCGCTCAGGACGCCACGGGAGTATTTTTATTATTCAAAGTATATAATGGCTTGTAAACTTTTTATTGATGTTCTAATACAAATTTTTACAGTTAATTTCAGTTAGTTACGGGCCAGTCGTCAGCTGAACGTCGCTGATGCCTGCAAACGGGATCTTAACACTTTACCGACCGGAAGCCTATTAACACGTTGACGCCGGCGCCGATATTCAAGGTTTCCTCTGTGAGGCGGCGTTTGAATGCACGGTCTGCTTCGTGGGGCAGTGCAGCGTTAGATTATACTGTTCAACACGATTTTTGCACAGTAATACCCACTAGGTGATTCTTATAGATCTCGACAAGCTAAAAACGAATCTGAAATCAGTGTGACCCACCGTGATGCACGCCAGCGTCAACGTGTTAATCGACTTTTTGCTGTCGACGTAAAAAATTAATTAACCCTCGCCCAATGCTAGCCAATGCTGGGTCACTTTTGATCCATACCTTAATTACCCTATAATAAGAGAAAGTGAATGATATGGCAAAATTCTCTCGCGAATTTTGATTTAAAAGTTTTAGAGCTGTAAGAATAAGCATGATAACAAAAATCGAGCTAGTATTGAATAGAATAAGCCGGTCGGTAAAGTGTTAACACTTTGACGGCCGCTGTCACGTTTGCGTGTTTTCAACCAGCGTTTTTCGGTCAGCATCACATGTTCGTGATTTTATTCGTACAACCAGATAAATAAACGATAAATGAGTAATAAAATAGAAATTTAAAACTCGAAGATGGTTAAGGACACATTTACACTATCTAATTTCTTCTTTAATTGATTTGATTTTTCTGTCTTCTCACATTTGTCTTCTTTGTGAAAAATTCCTGCGACAAGATTCTCTGATTTTCACGTAAATAATGAGTAATAAAATGCAAATTTAAAAATCAAAGGGCGCATTTATTTTAACTGTTTCTTTTATTCGTTCGATTTTTGTTTTCAAGCATACTTTTTAGTCTATGTAAAGATGCAAGCTTGTAAAAAATACCGGCGACATGTGCAAGTTTTTGTACGATAGGGGTGGCCGTCAAAGTGTTAAGAGGCTATTACAGTGTGATGGCTCAAAAAATAAGTTACCATTAATAATTTTTTTTTTTTAGAGCTATTGCATGTATTTGTACAAACATTTATTTCGCTGAAAGGAACATTCTTAGAGAATAGAAAACAATTGTTTTTGTTGCATATAAGTGTATATTTATTTAACAATTCATTATTATGTAAAGCCATGAAAAAAAAGTATGTTGCTGGCGGAAGTGATTTGAGTTCTCCAAGTGATCAGAAACAAAAAATTCAAAAAGATTCTTAATCTGTATGAGTGTCGCTATCGCCTGAACTAGAATTATTATTTTATATTGCAAATTAACAAAATGGCATCGTTTATTGCAAAAGTTTTCGAAAAACACGTTTCTTTTCGCTATGATTCGGGTAAAAATATAAGTTAATGTTAATATTTTTTAATAATTCTAGTTCCGGCGATAGCCATACATATGCTGAATATGCAGTAAAATTTTTAGCTCGATTGGTTAAACCGTTTTTCCGAAATCACTTCCGCCAGGTGAGAAAAAGTCGTTTCGAGAAAAACGCGTTTAAAGTTTTTGTACATGACTAAACATGACATTATATATGACTGTTAGAAAAGTCCAAAAAGCGAAGGCTTGAGTGGGCCATGTGCAGTCTTCTGCTGCGTTTCCGCTTCCTAGGGATAGTTCTGCCTCAAGGCTAAGAAAGGCCATATTGTCAAGGTGATCCTTTTGACTAGAATTTTCAGAAAGAATAGAATTGTATCAGCACTCGCGAAGTACAGTTCAAAAATACAAGCTTTCACTCTGTTTTAACCGCCCACGTTTATTTCGTTATTTAACCGCTCACCACCGTTATCCTGATTTTTCCTTACATGACCGTGCTACAACCAAACGCTCCTACTTTGAAGCGCTGTACTGACTCGACAATGTGAAAATCGACTTTACCAGCGATTAGATATCAATTCTATGATGGAATAGAGTTGAAAAATGCAAAAAAAAATTTCGATTTTTTTTTCCGTCACACTGTAATAGCCCCTTAAGTAGAGTCACGATGCAAATGGGTTAACAATAGTTATCTCACCTTGTTCCCTTGTAATCGTAGGTCTTTTTCAATGTCTATCCTCGGCTCGGTTAGTCATCGATGCCAGTGCTATCTAACGTCGTAGTGGTTTCAAAGAAACACCGTTGTTTCTGATAAGATTATCGGTTGGCAAACGAAATCTTAGTGTCGTTGACCTGGGCTTATCGAGGACACACGCGTAATTTCGCAGCTGCGCTCACATAAACGCAAAGAGGGGCGAGGAAGGTAGAAAATTCGAACGTCCGGTTGCATGAAGGGCGTTAATTTTGAAAAGCAGCCGATAACAAGCGCTCGTTGGCTTAGACTCCCGGCAAATGCTCCCGTTGCACGCGACCGTAAATTCATCAGTGATATTTACATTTCGATGTGCATAAATTCGTCATTCGACCGTGGCCCGGATGGTATTGATTTTAAAGGCGTCTCGCGCGATGACACTCGCCGATGACAAACATTGATTTATCGGTGGGCTGGTTTGGTACTCTCAGCCTGTACTTTTGTTCGTTATCAGAAGTGTTGGGCTCGTTCGTTCGATAAACGAGATTTCAAACAGACTTTCTGTCTCGAACTTCGTTGTTAGAAATCGTTCTGTGGAGTTGTTTAACCATTTCGATACTAACGACCACTATAGTCGTTCATTGTTGAACGCTCGTGTAAGGAAAATCAGGATAACGATGGTGAACGGTTGAATAAGAAATAAACGTGAGCGGTTAAAAAGAGTGAAAGCTTGTATTTTGAACTATACTTCGCGAGTGCTGATACAATTCTGTCTTTCCTGAAAAATCCTAGTCAAGAGGACCCCCTTGACAATATGGCCTTTCTTAGCCTTGAGGCAGAACCATCCCTAGGAGAGGGAAACGCAGCAAACGATTGCACACGGACCACTCAAACCTTCGCTTTTTAGACTTTTCTAACAGATGGAAAATCGAAAAATGCATTTACAACATGTGACGTTGTGTCGCTTTATAAAAGGCAATAGTGCTCGGAATACTGCAAATTAGATTTACAGTGTCTATTGAGATCGTACTGTCGATGTATAATTTAATTACGGTTAACTTCCAATTGACAAACTTATTTTAATAATAATATAGATAATGATGTTAATATTTTTATTTTATATTGGGTTAATTTTTTTAATTACAATATTAATTTATTTGTTGAATGTATTTATTTCTGTGAGTAAAGTTTTAGATAAAGAAAAAAAAAAGTGCTTATGTGTGTGGATTTAATCCAGTTACTAAGGCTTTTATTCCATTTTCAGTACCTTTTTATTTAATAGCTTTAATATTTTTAGTATTTGATATTGAAATTATTTTAATTATTTCATTTATTTTATTAATTAAGTATATAGGATTTAGTTATGTTTAGTTATGTTGTAACTGTTCATTTGGTTCATAATTGATGCAGATAGTTTAGAGTCGGAAATTTTAAGTGAGATGAAAAACCACGTTGTACAATATTTTCCTAGAAAAACCATAGCAATTTTGGAAAAATCGTATGATAAGTCTTCCAAAGAGAAGGAGAAGAATGAAAAATCAGGATTCTATAAAATTACACAGAAAATATACGATTTTACACCTGATGTCTAACAATAAAACGAAAGGAACTTTTGGGACAACCTAATATGTTCTATTACAATTACAAAAGAGATTCTTCGATGTACAATTACCTTTAACCCTGTTACAATGTTACAATATTTTAGTTGATCGATTCTAGACTTGGCAAAAATCTTTCTTCTCGACTTTATGCAGTGAGAGCGGGGAAGAGTCGTAGACAGTATCGTCTGATTGACATTTACGAAATACGTATGCGACGTATGAATGCTCGAAGGGGACTTGTACCCGATCTTACTCGTGTCAATAGTCTGACAGACAGAGTAACGTTCTGTTCAAAAACTGAGTTTCAGACTGCCCCAGAGTGTCGAAAATCATCCCCTTTTATACACCGAAAATAACGATTTTTGATGGCGAGGAACGTTAGATTTCCGTGGGAATAGAATGAACTCACTTATCCCTTTCTCTAAGACTAATCAAGGGGGCGCGTGCTAGACTAAACACTAAACGCCATGCATTTCGGGTAGAACAACTATTTACATATCCTTTAAGTTGATATTTGAGTTTTATACATGAAAACAAATGGACGATTATTATTTAGTTCATCCTTATTATATATACTACTTAATATTTATATACTAATTACTAATTACACTATTCTTTCTTCATTATTGTTCCATAAATCCTTTTATAAAGAATAAAAAATATCTCTGTATTGTTGGATTCCGATGTTGTCTATTTATTACGATCAACTTCTACACGGAAATCTTACATGAGACACTTAGTTTCTAGTCGTTGCGATCTTTCTATACTGTTCGATTTTTGTTATAATAATGCTGTCGGAAAATGTGTTTCTAGTCCTTTTAAGGGTTCGGCAGTATTGTGGAGAAGGTGGTGGGGATAAGGAGAAGGACTGATAGGAATTCTAGGACTAAGGAGTCAGGCGTATGATTCAGGATTGGTGAGTCGAAGGATCGTATGAGTAACTATGTGCAGAAGATGAAACAGGGTTTGGAGTATGAGTAACTTATCTTAACTAAACACTAACATAAAATTATTGATTAGTCTAGAGCGATATCCAACAGTATTTATTATGAACGCATTTTATTTATTTTATTGAATTTTGCAAAGGCGAGTAAGCAGATAATTTTCAATGCGAGCTACTGTATGTAGTTGTGAAGTTGTCTACAATATGGACCTTTCAGCTTTGGGTTTATGTTGTACGTTCAATTTTTCATTCAACTTTAGTTGGTCTCTTAGGTAGAAGACACTTTATTATTACGAGGAAAGGAAGGAACAAATGTGATACAATATTTAAGAATAGCGTAAGAGAAACAACAGCGGCGCCTCTTTCACGTAGCTTTCCAACAGACTTCCGAGAAACTAAACCTCTTCCACTTGTATCTTCCCTTTGTCCTCGATTGAAACTAAATATCAAAAGCGGTAAAGAAAAAGTAGATAGTCAAAGAGAGATTCTATGTACATTATACAATATCGAAGTTAATATCGGAATGATTAATATAGAATATTCATAAATTTATCGATTTCTTAATGCAAATAAAATCTTCAATATCGCTCGATGAAACAAAGTTTCAATCTTTATGAAAATATTGTTACGTTACCTTTGTAAAGTTCCCAGGGAAATGTACACCGTTCGGAAATTAACATAAAATTTACACTCGTAGCCAATTACGTGTTTCAGACTTCAGAAATATACGTACACGCGCGTATATAATGAATTATAAACAGATACTACAGTTGGTGTTTTATCATTAATCAAATACGCGTCTGTATAATAATGTCGAGCTTCGTACGAATCAATTCATCGTGTCTTCATTTTCTTTTTCCTTTTTTGTTCAAATATTTACCTTCGTTTCACGAATTATCGTAAATATCAGCTACGAGTGCTCGTGATTAACAAAAAAAAGAAAAAATCTCGAAATTTGAATTTGTTCCTTTTTGCAATTTCTAAACGTATGAATTTTATTAGACAAAAGTCAAAACAACGAAATTTACACAAATGGCGAAGTGAATGTAAAATAGTTTAGGTTTCACGCTTGACGGAGCTCGCGCATCTTCGACATGCTCAACCTCCCACTTTAATTTTCCTACGAAAATTAAGCTTTTTATAGGAAAAAAAAAAGAAACGAAAAAAGGAGGAATTTCACTCGACGCTTTCAATTTAATTTCACACAAAGAATCTCACCCGTCACTCCGCGAGAAGAGGAAACTTCCCTCTCTCCCTCCTCTCCGTCGCTACTCCATCGCGCCGAAATAGAAAGAAAAAGTCTCAAAGTGAAAATCCAGCGAAACGATAGCCCGACCGCAGGAACCGTGAGGCGGCTCCTATGGGGGCGGCAACAAGGAGAGAGGTGCACGCAATGGCGTACAAAAGGAACGCTCCTCGACCATTTTCTTACGAAGTATTACGCGTAGAGGAGTCTTTGAAAAATCGCTGAACCGCAAGAACAAAGCGGCGGAAATTAATTCTTGGACCTCGGGGCAAGTTACGTTATCTTTCTCGTCGCCGATCGAATTGAACGAAACACCGAGATTCCTCTATCTTAATTTTTACGTGAACCCCACGTTGAAGAAAGAAGGATCGTGTAAGGAAACACGTACACTTTGTAGCGGAGCACAGTTTATGGTTGCTGTAGTGGACGCACCGGAACGAATAATATAGGGTCTTCCAATAAGAGCAATGGAACTTTGAATTAAAATGAAACGAAGAGTAAGAGAAAATAATCTAGTACTCGCTGCTTTCTTTTAAAGTACATTCAATGGCATTGTGCATGAAATACAATATCATGTAAATGAATATTCACGATTGCGTTTGATGGAATGAATACGGAAAACACAATTTTCGTCACAGAAGTCATCTTCAGTGACGAAGCTCACTTTTGGATGGATAGCTTTGTCAATAAATACAATTGCCGAATTTAGGAAGATTCTAATCCTCAATCGGTAGTCGAGCGATCATTGTACCCACAGAAAGTTACTGTTTGGTGTGGTTTCTCTACTGGTGGAGTCATTGGCCCTTATCTTTTTGAAAATGAAGAAGGTGCGACTATGACTGTTACCGATAAGCGTTGCCATTCGATGATTTCATCTTTGCTTTCGCGTGAATTGGATGGATTTGATTTGTCTGAAATGTGCTTTCACGCAACACTTCCGCTTTATTCAGATCGAAGTTCAACGATAGGATTATATCGAGAAATGCGACTGTCAACTGGCCACAAAAATCTTGCGACTTGACATCATTAGACTTTTTCTTGCGGGGCCATGTTAAGTCCCTTGTTTATTCCACCAATCCTACAAACTGTTGATGATCTCAAAGCAAACATTATTCGTGTTGTCGATGAGATACAACCTAATTTATGCGTCAGAGTCGTCGAAAATTGGGTTGGTTGTATTCACTCCACCAAACGCAATCATGGTGATCATTTATATGATATTATATTTCATGTATAATGCCATCGAATATACTTTAAAATAGAGTAATGAGTGTTACATTATCTTCCGTACTTTTTATTTCATTTCCATCTAAAGTTCTATCATTCTTATTGGAAGACTCTATATTAATCGTATATGTATAGCATTCATGGAAAGAGCTTGATCGAAGAATATAAAAATACGGAATAACAAATAAAAATGATTTAAAACATACTTGACTGCCTCAATGGGGAAAAATAAATAACATAGTAACAAATAATTTGACTAATTCTATGCTTAAACGTTTAGAAGCAATCAAAATGAAAAGAGTATCAAGCCAAATATTAATTTTTAATATATTTCGGCTTTCTAAGATAAAATAACTGAGTGCATAAATACTGTTTTCCTCCAGTATTTTTTGTAATACCAGAAAATTTTACTTATTCCCTTGTAAGTACCTCTTTATTGTTTAGTAAAATATATAAATATCATTTGAAAGCTGTGATCATTTTGTACATTTTGACGTAAAAGAATTTTGATTTCGTGTTCCTATTGTAAAATAATTCCAGGTTGATGTCGAATATGTTACGGTGTATGAATGCTTTTTTCGGCCACTGTATAAAGAGAAACTCAAACCACCAAGGAAAAAAAAAAAGAAGTTCTCTGATTCTTAGCGAACACGCAACACAGCTCTCAATAAATAGTAATTATTATAAAATACAAATTTTCTTTATGCGATTGTAACCCTTGTATTGCGACTTCCTGGAGAATAACCATTGGCCGGAAGCGTGCGGTCTCTTCTCTGTTTCCCTTCGACTCAACCGACGTTACCTGTGGTGTAGTGTTTCATACTTGACATTACCCGAGCATCGTAACGTAATCTGTCGCCATTGTGATACGTAGAAAAAGAAAATAAAAGAACAAAAGAAGGAAAAGGAAGGCGGAAAACCTGCACGTTGAACACAGCAAACGAGAAGATAGATAGATAGATAGAGACAGAGAGAGAGAGAGAGAGAGAGAGAGAGAGAGAGAGAGAGAGAGAGAGAGAGAGAGAGAAGTGGATGTGAGAATGGGAATGAGAGAAAGAGGGGTACCAGGCCTTTTGGTTTGTCTGGAAACGCATGGGTCCGTGTAAACGAAGGACCATTAATCAAAATCCCGACCCTCAGTGTCGTTCGGTATCGTTGAAATCGGAACAAACGCAGCCCACGTGCACGAGTTCTCATATTAAACGCGGATATATCACGTCATGGACAGAATCGGCCGTGCTACGTTATTGTTGATCTCTGAGCACCATAAACGACGACCACGGAATACACTGGAAAACGAACCACACTGAGGACATTTCGAGTATTCTAAAGTATACCGCTAGAGACACAATACTGTGCAAAAGTCTTAAGCCACCTACGTTATACTACAAATTTTCGTCTTCCTCATTACAGAATATACAGAAATTTAGATTTAGATAGGAAAGAAATAAGAATAGAAATTTAGATATTTAGAATCGTCAGATCTTTCGTCAAATCGTACGAACTTTCTGACCAACCCAATACTTCATTGGTATTTTTAAAACAGTGGTCTTGAGTTAGTTGGTAAGGTTGTATGATCAAATGTATCACTTACACGATACTTATATAGTTTACGATAATGTATACAGACCATTTTACCAACGACCGCGCAAGTGTTGATGTAAATCTCACATAATGCTCCATACAGAATCTTTCTATTTCTTTATTTTAATATTTCAAAGAGGTTGTAAAACGAACCTGAAAAATCCATGACCCATAAGATTAGCTGGAACGGTTAGAAACGCGTATCCTTGGTACAGTTACTTATATGTAATTTTACATTTTGAACTAAAAACGCAAATTCAGTGTTGCGAATTTGTGAAAAAAGAACCGTTAGATTGTGTTAGCTATTTTGTCATTATATGGAATTCTTTTAGTTTTATTTTGAAAGTGAACTGATTAATCTATTCCGAAATAATTATCGATGGAAAAATTATTTATATATTTTGCCACTATGTTAACAAATAGCGATTCATGTAAGTTAATGACAACGTACTTATTATGTGAATGAAAGAAGCGAATTACTTGTACAACCCTGAGCATTACTATGAATTGATAGAACAGTGTAGAAGAAAAAATTTTTTCAAATCGCAAAAGGATTTTATTTCAACGAAACCATTGGAAGAGTCAACGACAAGAACTGTAAAAAATACCGTAGGTGAATCTGAAAATTCGCTTGACTGAAAATTCAATGGATGAGATTCTTATAAGATGTTCTATAAAACTTCTTAAGGTGATTCTGAATTCCACGTTTTGGATCTTTCACCTGAAAAAGGAAGACCAAAAATATATGGAAATATTAACTTATTTCCATTATACACCACCGATAAACCATTAACCCTTTGACTACGAAAGGCGTATATATACGCTTTTACCTGTATATTAATACCTAGGAAAAGAATATATGTACGTTATGCAATTTTTGCTCAGTACACTACGCTTATTATTATCGAATATATATCGAATGTCACAAATTATTTAGATTTTTGTAAGCATATCTTACGTGAAAAAGTCAGGTGCATTATTAATTTTCGAAAATTATAGATTCGTTTTCTGTTAACCCTCTATAGGCCGAATTTTTGTTTTAAATCCAAGAAATTGGGGGAATGAAAAATCAGCAATTATAAACCTATATATGCAAATGAAAAAAAATTTTTCCGGTTAAACAATTTTATTGCAATATATTCACTATGTGACTTTGAGGTAATAACGTCCTATAATGTTTGCACTTCTGTGTAAAATGTCGATAAATTAAAATGTGACCTGAAAGTTACACGGGCCCATAGAGGGTTAAAACATACCGTAGTCAAAGGGTTAACGAAAAAAAAAAAAAACATAAAGATATGATGTGTTTACTATCCTAGATACCTCCAGTTTTTCATACATTTAAAAAATCTGAAAACTCAACGATAAAAGCCTGAAATGATAAAAATGGATCACTTTTTAAAAATAATTAATAAATGTAAATAGATTATTTAATTACAATTTTTGTTTCTAATAAAACTCGTAGTTATTTTTTTTATTGATTTAAGTCATTTATAGATCATTCGGTTAATTTTGAAAATGGTCCAAGTCAATTCAAACTTTAAAAACATTTTCGCATATGATCCACACGAAATTTCGCATTCACGATAAATTTTCATTAATCAAGACGAATAAAATTCTAAATTAAAATGTTACATAATATAGAAATATTTTTTAATTTATTCAAATGTAATTGTTTAAATATCTCGAAACAAGAAATATATGACTTAGATCACTTTCATAATCATGGGTACATTTATCAACGTAAAATTTCTACTTTTTCGGGGAGAGCCGTGAGATTGTCGAACGATTGAACAGATTGCAGGATTGTCAAATAAAAAATGACGCTGAACCAACGAATTTTGCGAACCAAAACCGATATTCCAGCCCGCCCCCTTCATCTCTTGTACACTATAGCACGTTGAATCGTGTATGTGTATCACATCGTGGTTATTCACGTAAATCTGAGGTAATATAAGATGATGGGTATCGGGACATATTTCACGAGACAGAGAAGTTGCGATCCTCTTCTACTATAATGGCCGATAGAGGCTTCGATACCCTTTTCCCGAAAGGTACAGTCCGATTCGATCGATTCTGTTGGGGTAAGCACGAAAAATTCGTCATCCGGTCGAAGATGAATGATTCAATCCGTTGTGTCGAAAATATTTATCGAACGGACGGAATGGAAAGGGAGTGTGAGAGTACGGATTGGAATTGCATGTAATTTACATGAAAAAGTCACTAGTTCTTTCGCTCTCCCTGTGAATACCATTCCTCGTTAATTCAACCAGGCGATGTACGATAATAATGAGATATGAACGAGATCGATATTAGATGCGAAACGAAGGAATGTCTTCTTTCCTTAATGAGTAAATACTTCTTAGCGCGATTAATTATTCGCGCGTTCTATCTCTTTACTCTTTTTTTTTTCTTTTTGATTCTCGAGATATGTTTGTCAACGAGCACCGGATTGTTCGGATAATCTGAGAATACTAGTTCTCTCGTGTATAAGTATTATTTGTCTGTTTTATTTCCATTCACGGTGTACAATATACAGGGTGCTCCAGGGTACTCTTCCGGTAGCCAGATAAAAAGAATGTTTGGAATAAAATTAATTAGTTTTTATTCGCCTACAAAATGCAATAGAAAGAAGTTTAGAAAAGAAATTTGTTCGTGAAAAATGAAGGCCATCTTCATGTTTTTAAGTAGTATAAAATAGTATTTTGTTTTAAATACGTTATGTAATTACAATAGTCTAGTATACTATTATCTTGACATGACTTTGAACTCAATTACCTTTCCAGATATCGTGTAGCATACAAACGTACAGCTTTACGAGCGTTTCTTCTACACTCGCCGAAAATCAACAGCATATCAACTTTTTCACTATTCGAGTACATTTTTCGAATTATACAATTGTACTGAATCTTGTTCTAATGGCAAATTAATACTGAATATAAGATCTGTCTTAACAGTAAGGCAGACTTGAGTTGTTATTTCTTCGTGTCAAGATCATAGTATACTAGGCCGTTGAACTTGTTTTGGTATAAGCAATAATATTATCTACTAAAAAGTATATAGTGCCATTTACAAAAATGAAGGTGATCTTCATTTTTCATGAACAAATTTCTTTAGAAAATTTTTTTCTAGTGCATTTTGTAGCAGACTAAAAACTAATTAATTTTGTTCTAAACGTTCTTTTATCTAGCTACCGGAAGTAATGCCTGAAAAATCGTGGTGACAATTACGTGGGACACTCTGTATAGCGAAATTAGAATATAAGGTAGAAATGATTTTTTTTTTTTAAATTCAAACTTACAAATAGTCAAATCTGTTCTTAGTTATATCTATACTCGTTCATTTTGATGATCTAACAAGAAATTTCAGAAATAAAAGAAAATTTAGTTAGTATAATATTGTTAGTTAAAAGCTATATGTGAAACATTTCAATAAAAGTTTATCAATTTTTTTTTGCTCGTATAGTGACACGTCATTCCTTAAAAATGATGCTACGCTTTCATTGTTACTTTCATTCAGTTTGAGAATTTACTATAATACTCTAAGCCTTATAATAAAAAAAAAATACATTCCAAATTTTAGAAATAAAAGAAAATTTTGTTAGTATAATATTGTTAGTTAAAAGCCATATGTGAAACATTTCAATAAAAGTTTATCAATTTTTTTTGCTCGTATAGTGACACGTTATTCCTTAAAAATTACATTAAATGTACCTCTGTACATTTCTAAAACACGAAAGTGTTTTACAGATTGACAATACATAAAGGCTCCTCATCTGTGAAACACTCGTGTTTTAGAAATGTACAGAGGTACATTTAATGTAATTTTTTATCAGAAATGTTGTCGGTAGCACGTATGGCTAAATACTAACCTCTTCGTTGCAGAGCGAACTGAACCTAACCTAACCTCTTCGTCGCAGAGCGTTTCATTTTTTAGCGTTACATTTTTAGCGTTACATTTTCTAAAGCGACCCCCCATCTGTAAAACACTTTCGTGTTAAAATGATGCTACGCTTTCATTGTTACTTTCATTCAGTTTGAGAATTTATTACAATACTCTTGGTCTTATAATAAAATAAAAAGAATTTCTATTCGATCAGTTGTTTCTGTACTGTTACAAAACACAGAATTTGTAGAGGAACTTAACGTCGACAGATGTACCGGAAGAAAATTATATAAAACAACGGAGATTATACAATTGACTAATAAATAAATTTTACATGCCAAATTTGCTTGTATTTTAATACGAAATCGGACACGAACTTTTGCACTGATCTAATACATAGGGTTTATACAGAGATAAATAAGTAAATAAATAAATACGAGGCAGAAAGACCCTGAAGGTATTTGAGTAACCAAATATTCACATCGAATGATTTCGTTCGAGTGAAATCAAGCTAGATCTAAGGAATTCAACGGTTGCCCCTATGTTTCTGGCCTCCGCTTCACAGAATGGCAAAGAAAGCCTATTTACGTCCCCTCGATGATCAAACGTTCATGCTGGTCCACAAACGTAGATGTACAAAATAGGTATTTGTATTGTTTTATATTGCGTTTCCTTATTTCAAAGAAAACTGTGTGTTTGATGTGCTTTGTGTATTTTGGATAATTATCGTGTTTATAAGCAATGAAAATTATCAATCTAAGAACTATTTTTTGTCATTTGAAATCTCATATATTTTCGTCGCATCGAAACATCGGCTGTATGATATCAGAAACAGATTTGAAACGAAGAAAATCTTTCTAGAACAGTGATTTTTGCTTCGAAGAGGAATATATTATTCGAAAATCGTTTTTTAACATATGAAAAAAATAGGAAATTAGAGCATCGGGCAAAATGAAAGGAAATACATGTAAATTACATCGAGATGGATTATAATGGCGAAATTTTCGGGCATTGGAATCTTTTATTGTAAAATAATTGCTTAAATAGATAAAATGACAAATTTATACGTATTTTTTTGCGATAAAAATGAATTTCGTATATTAAATAACTTATGGTATCGCAACACATGAATTAACAGGTGTAATTTATCGAATACATACTTCTTTCAATTTATCAAATTTTCTGTTTAACAATTTTTCATTAACACGCATAATTTAAAAGTTATACGAGGTGTGCAAATTACGTAACTCACTCTGTATAATAATATATAGTCTTCAGTAATAACAATCACCAGTTTATACACGTAGAATAAGTTTCGTCACGTGAACTTCGTATTAATGGAACACTCTTTTCAAAAACTGTTAGAAACAACGTTCTGAGACTATTACTGAGCTTTTTTGTAAAAACTAAAACTGAAACAAATTTCTTGTAGCAATTTGCAATATCTAATCAACATCGATGGAAGATTTTATTTATATAGTTGGTCATTGAAGTCCATTTCGAACGTGTAAAAATTTCATTTGCATTTTTTAACACGAAAGGTGTCCTACTTTTGCACAATGCACGGCCTCACAAGTTCAATTTAGCATAAATAAAAAATTGAAACGGTGGCTCAATTATAAGGTTAGAAAAAGTATTCTATCCACATGGAGTGTTTGACAGTGAAGTATTTCGCTCTCAAAAGATTAAATAAAATTATATTTAAAAAATGTTTAAGTTACTTGAATTTTCTACTAGAAATTCGTACTAATTTATAACAAGCTTAAGAATCACAAATAAAAAAAAACATGTAACCGCTTAACAGTCGAATAATATTACAAATTTCGGTCAAAAACATATATATCTTTTTTGTATTGTAAAATACTTCCATTTTTTTCGGCAAAAAAATAGAGAGAACATATTTTGTACATAAAACCTCTTAAAAATTAAGCCGTCTTTGATATATTTTGAAACAATTCCGTTACAGGCGACTCTACTGCATTAGTTTAAGCCGAAATTGAGAAGACAAACACGTATGCAACAGGAAACTTCGATGTCTATGATAGATTAAACAGTTTAGGCGTGTTGTGCCCGTGACTGTCGCAGAATGAACTATCACAGATATAAAAAAAAAAACTTATATACTACAAGTACAATCGTGCAAGCTCAGTAGGGAATTTTTTTTCTTTTTTTTCGACTTTGACCAGAATTTTTACCGTAACGTAAGCGCGTTCGATTCTAATATTCGTGAAGAAGACGAGTGACGAACGAAGAAGGGAGAAGGGATACGCATTATCATACCGATGACAAAAAGTAAAACAGATACGCCGAAAGGTTTTTCTCCCTGACGTTTCGAAGGCAGCAAAGAAAGTAATGCAGTCAAGCGGCGGGGCTCTTGGGATTCCAGCCGCTAACCAAAGCTCTTTATAAATCGTCGTTTTCTCTGAAGACAAATGGAAATGCCCTTCGTTTCTTTGTATAAGCCCGGCGTAATTTTATGAACGCCGTGAAGCAGAGGAGAGCATACCACGGAGCAGTTCCATTAGCGTGTCCCTGCTGAAAATAAACATCCGCGGGGCGGCAAAGGTTGGACAGAGCAGGTAGCTGCTGGTTGATTCGATCGGCGAGCGAGCCTTTCAACGTCGTCAAACAACTAAGCGAATTAGCTGTGCGCAAAAATCGATCGTTTACCTGGCTCACTGAACGCGCACATTCCATTTAACGTATTATTTCGCACGATTCAATTATGTCTGTTTTCAATTAACCATCTACCACCTCCCTCGTCCCTCTCCACCTCCTCCTCCACCCTTTCCTCTAATCCGAAACTTTCATCCAAAATTAGCACGGGTGCACATTATTAATCGAATTACACACGTCCTAATACACCTTCACGATTACATCGAGCTTTCAATGGGCAATCGATACGTGTGCGTTAATCTGTTTACCAGAAAATCACGCGTCAGTTACGTTGCAACCAGAAAATCACGCGTCAGTTACGTTGCAACCGTAAGAAAATAATTTGTTGCCATCTTTCGGTCAAATTTTTCTCGTTGATACGTTGTAAATCAGTCAACGTTGTTTCGAGCGTCCCGCGTACCGCACATTCTTCCGGAAAGAATTTCACGGGATCGTAAAGCTTGTTTACATTAATTCGTGATCTGGAAATTTGAAAACTGGTACTGACAAATAGAGACTTAACCCATTTGCATCAGAGATGTTCAACAGCCAATCGGTTCGTATCACCGCGCATCAATCAGTGTTTTACCTTCAGCTTTGCTTAGAAATTACGTATAGTAACAAATTAAAGAGAAAAATCTTGTTGCTGATAATGCAATAAAAGCGCCGAATTTTATTATATATTATTCACGAGAAGTTCGCAGACTTTTTAACGTTTGGCGATAAACGACAATCGTAGCTTGCGGAATATTCCGCTTACGGATGCAAATGATTAAAGAAGAACGTTCGAGTAACAATTCGTGAAATAATTTCAGCAACATGTCGAAAAGTTGTTGGAAATTTCAATAATTGGATTGATATCTGCAGACATAAGTGTGGTACACTTTTGAATGATATTCTATTCCACGTGTAATTGTAGTAGATCAGACTTTCGATAAAAGAAACAACTTGAAAAAATTCCAGATAGTTTGTGCTTTATTAAAAATAAACGTGTAGGCGAGTAAATTGGATGATGTTATATATGCAATCAAAAAATAAAAGAAAATGTATTTTACCAACAGTGAGACATTTTTTCAAAATATCTCGAGAACTAATAATTTTTTGCCATGGTACTCCAATAACTTTTTGCATAGAATAAACAGAGGAATCGATCTGTGTAACAAAAAGGATGCATATCCATTTCAAGAAATGATGCAATTGTTAATTGCACATGCACTGTTCTTCGAGTCATTTATCTTTCTCCTTTAGTATTTTATCGTAAATGCATTAATAACGGAGTTACGACCTGAAACAATTCCATGGATCACCCGGTATAGCGCGTAGAGTTGTTAGTGATAGAATTCGTGGATCTCAGGTGGAAGCTTATCACATATCTCATATTGTCCAAGCCATCGTCATCCGTTGCCGTCATGCAACGAAATCGGAAGACAAATGATCGCCGCACCATCCTGACATGTGGATTTGCGGTAGTCAACGGAGACACGCGTCCCAGAGCCATGTGTCTTCCTAGTTCGTCCGCGGTTTTCTTGAGAAAATGGTCAATAATTAGACAATTTATCATCGACCTAGAGGAGAGGGAGGAAACATTCTCACCCTCTACGATGAAACAACACGTTCCGTGTTTTCGAACCGTTGGAAACAGTCACACTTTCCGCACCCTTCGTGTCTACACCCTTGTGCATCCCCCCTAAGTTATCAACTGCACATAAATGCAATCCTGTATATAGGCGTGGTACATTACCGGTGCATCTGCCCTGCACTGGCATTATGTCGAGCGCATTTTTCACTTCTACCCTTCTTTCTCGTTCGTGTTCCCCGTTGCGAATCTCGGTCTCGCTTCGCGCAACGATACATTCAACATTAATGCTCGACACTCGACGGCTCTCGCCGGTGCTACACGTTCAGAAAATAGGGGGCTGGTCGTACGTTTTTGTTTATACCTCGATAGATACGAATGGCTGGGGAAAAAAGAGGATGAAACAGACGTTCCCTAAAAACCCACCCCCTCTCCCTCTCTCTCTCTCTCTCTCCCCTTTCTCCGTCTCTATCTCTTCGTCTCTATCTCTTCGTCTCTCTCCCCCTCTCCCCCCTCACCCCTTCCCACTCACTCTCTTCCTCTCTCTCTCTCTCCCTCTCTATCTCTCGCTCTCTATCTCTCCCTCTCTCTCTCTTTCTCTCTCCCTCTCTCCCTCTCTCTACCCCTCATCCTTTCTCTCCCTCTCTATCTCTCCCTGTCTCTCTCTCTTTCTCTCTCCCTCTCTCCCTCTCTCACCCTCTCTACCCCCCTTTCTCTCACTCTCTTTCTCTCTCTCCCCGTCTCTATCACTCCCTCTCTCTCCCTCTCTACCCCCTCTCTCTCACTCTCTTTCTCTCTCTCCCTCTTTCTCGCGACACTCTCGTGGACCTGGCTCGTTTTCTGGTCCTCTTATATCCCGTTCGTTTCATGGACACTGAAGCCCTAATGATAACACGAAATGCGCTTTTTTTTCACGTGCTGCTGCGTCCTCATGAGCAGTTTACGAGGGTGAACGAAGACGCAGCTGCGTACATAGAAGTTATACCAAGGGAAACAGACCAAGGAGAAGAGAAGTGTATCAATTCGAATTGTCCGGGGTCTGTAGCAAATTCGTGTGATACGGTGCCTTGTGCCTATAATTTGCAGATGGTGGGTGAAGAAATTTTCTCACCCCTACGAAGGAAAAGGGACTAACTGGCTAGAGTAAAGTCTCTATACTTGTCCATCGTGTAACTATTCTGTAGTTGGCAATTGTTATTCCTAGTGAATAAGTCAATCATGCTATTGAATGAGTCGACTCGACGATTTCCGACTTCTTTGAAATAAATTCAATAAATTAAATAATTTGAAATAAATTAAATAAATCGATTTTTCAAAGAAAGAATCGTGTTTGTTCACTCGTCAATTTAACGGGCATCGTTAAAAATAAACACACAGAAAAAGTGTTAAGATACATAGTATAAGTCTCCCCCCTTATACAGTTTAATTTCCATATTTCTATATTGATAAAAATAAAGCTGTATCTGTCAACGATTAAATATACTGTAATGGAGGAACCAATTGACACTGAACAGCTCCTTAACTCTCTCGAATTGCTGTTTCCGCCCTTGGATTACTTGTACTTTAACACCTGACTGATTTTACGACTTCGCTATATCGCTTCCCTCGACTATAGGAGATCCTGTCTTCGCTACGAAGCGAATGGCTACATCCTGCCTTGAATCGAACCTGACCCTTGGACAGAAAGAGAGCAGAGGAGTTCCAAAAGCGATGATGAAAGTTTGAAAACGACGATAGAAGCAACGTAGGAACGAGTAATTTGCTACGAAAGATCGTGAAGAATTTTTACAGTTTAATACACTGTAAAACAGAAAAGAAAAAATAATAGAAAAATGTCCGAAATAGCTAGCCAGTTTTCAGAAGGATGAAACAGAACGAATGATACAATGGTAACAGATTGTGATAAACAAATAGAAAGGACGAGTAAGACTGAAAGGGATGAATGTGGATTAAAATAATACCTAGCGAAAATATGGTGGAAAACGTGAAATAAACGTAGAAGAACAATTTGGAGAGGGGACGAATGAAAGAAAAAAGGGACAGAGAGTTGAAAGAGAAAGGATCGAGGGAGGTGCAGGTAGAGTGAAGTGGACTTAAAACAGCGCAGAGAAAAGAGTCAAGAAAAGACAGGAGTTCAAGAGTAGAAACCAAAAAAAAAAAAAAAAGAAGCATGCTAATGCACAACGAAGCGAGGAATAGTTGGAAAAGAGGTTGTGAATCACGTTTATACCGGGTGGTAGTGATGTTTCATTTTGTTTTCCACGTTAGGTGAACAGGACTGTGAGCGATAGCTGAACAATCGTGGTGCCGCGGATTCGATAGTGAAATTGCTCTCCTTTATCTGACACATGAATCTCTGCGAACATAAGGGATTGGATTTTACTGTTTGTTAATTTACGAATAAACGTACGAGTTGTGGATCAATCGGTGCTTTAGCATTTTCTATGTATTTTAAGTTTCCTTGAAGGATCATTGATGAAAGTTTGTAGTGTCATTTAGGTAGCGTTCTAATCTTCTGTTCTATTCATTGAAAAAGTATAATTCTGAACGTTGAAAATTGAAATGTTATATATAATTATTCCAAGTAATTATTTACTTCGAATATTTTAATAATATTCCAAAACAATATTTACTTGGAATAATTATGTATAATGTTATTATATATAATAATGTTACGTATATAATAATTGTAGTAATATTCCATATAAATATTTACTTGGAATAATTTCAATTTGATTTCTAATTTTGTCTGAACGAGTTATTCGAAAATGGTGCATGTTTCTTTCATATTTCTTATCGCGTTTATTTTGTTAGGTTGGTGCAAATGGAATGTTTGTTCAGCAGCTGAATTTGTGGGTTGATGTCGTGTATTAAATTTTGTCCGATAATACCATTCTTTTTACACAATAGTCAAGAAGAAATCATTTACTATAGTACACGTACGTTGAATGATAAAGAAATTCACTATCTAATTGTTTAGAAATTATTGTTTGATGTGATGAATAATAAAAACATTCGTGTAATTGTTTTGATATAATGTTAAACTTGAAAAAACTGCTGAAAATATAAATTTAGTGTTTGGAGAAAATTATGTAAATGTTAAGACACTTCGGTGTCTGTGTGTAAAATTCAAAATGGGTGACTTTTAATTGAAAAATGAGTCAAGAGAAAATATCGTTTCAAGAAAAATTATTGGAAACATGCCACAGGAAAGAACATGAAATTTTGCTAGATTCTACTTTATTCAATAGACCTTTTCACAATACAATATCATTTCTGCAAACACTTTTTAACAAATAAATTATTTCGAAATGAAGACACTCTAAAAACAGCATTCGAAGAATTTTCGTATTCGAAGACTAACAATTAACCCTTTGCATTCTGAGTATTTTTTTTTATACGATCGATTATCAATTTCAGCAGTACACTTTTGCAAAGAAACTTCTGAAAACGAAAAGTTCTAGTTTGCAACGAAATAATTATACATGCTTATGATTTCATATATTTTTATTTATTTCATCAATTTATTTTGTTTTTATAAAAACAAGACTTGTATGAAATAATGGTTCATGTAACAAATATCGCCATAGCGGCGCCTGCAAAGGGTTAATATAAATTTAAAATAACCCAAGTCGTTAATTGTTGAGCAAAATGCACAGAATCGTACAGAAATAATTTTGATTAAACAAATTATTTTTTAAAAGAGCACAATGTTTCATATGCACTAATCTAATACTGAAAACTGCTGTATCATAACAATTTTATATTTTTCACTTGTTCGTCGCTTTTTCTTAAACCAAAAAGCAACAGAAAGAAAGGAAAACAATCAGAGGAAAGAGTACATGAATTTTTACTTTTAAAATATATTTCCTTGCCCGTGGTAAAGATATTGTTCGCATAGATCGAATAATGTTCCACAGTTTTCTAATTTTCCAAAATGATAAAAAGAAAAGGATGAAATAAAAAAGAAAAAATGAAAGAAACTGCAAGTACGTGCTTCAAGTACGTTTGTGCACTGATCGATAGCGTAATTACTCCTGTCGTTCGTTTCGCTCGTCCACCACTCCTCGAGAAAAAGGAGAAAAAAGACGGAATTGAATTTTTCTACGTCGCTTTGCGGCGGCAGCAAGCTATCGCGGCCACCCTGTAGAACATCTTGAGAAAAGGAAGAAATATAATGGTGGGATGGATGGAAACGTCGTTCTAAGCATGTGTATGAGCAAAGGGTAAATCGGAGGTAAGGATATAGATCAAGGGTGGTTTTTTTACTGCTTAAACTCCACCTTCGACTCGAATGTAACTCTGCGTGTAATTACGTACAGTGCGTAGAAAAAGAGAGTAAGATCGGTAAAAGAAATTGTAACACACCTTCGTTGTCCTTCGAGGTTTTCTACCACTATTCTTATACAGGTTTTCTACTACTATTTTAAGCCACGGTGAAATTGATCGATCGTAACAAAGGATGATTACTTATTTTTGCACAGTCTTAGTAAAGATTATAATTGCATTCGATACTGTCTTATCTCGTATACCTATTTTGGAAAAGTAAAATTTTCGTTCGAATATGAGTGTACAATAATTCTGAACTCTGTCCAGTTCAGATATTTCTGTTGTTTGAAATGATAAGTGAAAATGTTAAAAGTTCAGTATGGTTGCGAGGAAGATAAAAAAATATATATATGGTTATAATAGTTTAAATTGAATAACAAATTAAATAAATTTACAAATTTTATTTTCGAAATGTACAATCATATTATGGTTGTAATAGTTTCCTTACGCATGGAAACAATTTTATTTTCTAATTGACTATCTAGTTTTTTACGATTATGTTAGATGTAACGACGAAATCTGAGTGTGAAAATACTAGAGAGTATTTATCCTAAAATATGCATCTTAAGCATCGATGAAATTGATCGATTGATTTGCAATACAATTATAGGATATATCATAACGAAGGAATATTATTCATTTTTACACAGTCTTTGTAAAGATTTTAATTTCATTCGATGCTGTCTTATTTCGTACACCTGCTTTCGAAGTGCAAAACGTTCATTCGAAAATTTGGGAAAATTACTATGCAGCATGAGTATTTATATAATTAATAAAATAATTCTCGACTCTGTCCACTTGCAATATTTTTAGTATTTGAAACAATGAGTGAGAATTTTATTTAGGAAAGCTGTAGAATTGCAAAGAAGATATAACATGGTGGTAATTATTTCTTTACAGATGGATACCCAGAGATCTGTAAGACAATTTTACTTTTTTAATGAACTGTATAATTCCTTATGATTATATTAAGTAGTGTAAAAGTACTATTTTATATTTATCCTAAAATTATGTACCGTAAAATCTTCGTGATTTGTGTCGATTTTGTATTAATATTTTAAATATACAAAATGTTTATGACAAAATCTCCTAATAATAATGTAGAATTCTTTTATATTTTTAAAAATTTACTATGTATCTCTTTACGATTATATCAGATGTAATAACAAAATCTAAGTGCAAAAATACTGTCTTAATATCTTAAATATGCAAAATGTTTATGACAAAATCTCCTAATAATAATGTAGAATTCTTTTATAATTTTTAAAATTTACTATGTAATTCTTTATGATTATATCAGATGTAATAACAAAATTAAAATACTGTCTTATATTTATCCTAAAATTTTTCTATCGTAAAATTTGTATTCTGTTAAATCATGAATCGTCGTGATTTATGTTGATTTTGTATTAATATTTTGAACGTGCAAAGTGTTTGTGATAAAGTTTCGTAACAACAATATAGAACCTGTCTTTTAATTTTTTTAATTATCGTTTGTTAAATATTTTTAAATGTACAACACACTTGTTAACTCGAAATTAATTCTTATTTTATGTCAACGAGAAAGTATCGAATAATTACATCAATGGACGATGAATATTAAAATACTATTAAAAGTAAACGTTTTTATTTCGTTACGTGTATAATATAGTTTACGAATAAAGTATTTCGAAGTTTTGAAAAGGCACTATGTATACAAAGCTCCTTGGAAAATCTTTAATGGCGCATGTTACATTTTACATGCTACAGCAGGCAATGATTTTACATTTCAAATCTTCACTAACAACAGCGCAACGTCTTATACCTAACTTAACCGCCGTCAGTTTATTCCCTAGCGGAGAAACCTTTTCCTCGTTATGCAATCTATTTAAACCAATCTAAATGGAGAATACACGCCCAAACAGAAATTTTTATTCCTCGCTATAATTAAGATAGGAATCAAATTCACGAAACAAAATTAGCTTTCGTAGAAGTTGCCAGGAGAATTGAGAAAATTTCAGTGCCAAGGTTTTCGCGATAAAATACATTCGACCGTGAATCGACTTTTCCGAATTCTTCCATTTTTATTCAAAACAACTTCGCTAATTGTCTCTATCGCTACTTTACCATATTTTGTACCATAGCAATAACTATCTTATTTTTTCAAGATTCTTGTGTTATTATTTATTCTATCTTACTCCTTTAGATTTTTATTTGTGGAGTCAAAATAGTTTATGCCCAAAATAATCAAAATCAGGACCAATTAAAAGGTAATATCGTTCAGGCATTCGAAGCAGTTAAAAGATCGAAGACATTAGTTTCGGTTCACGCTTCACTAATTCGTCGAGCAAGAATTTCCCTACAACAGCAAGGAAGACATTTTCAACATTTGTAAATTACTAGAATAAATCAATTATTGAAATTTACGGCTAATTATTAATTAAAGTCGTACCATTTCCTAAAGGATACTGTTTACAGATGCAAGCAACAATGAGATCAGGCGAATAAAGTAGACTCTGTCTAACAAGGGGACACCACGTCCCATGGAACACCAATTTTTTTGAAATTTGGCACAGACGTTCTACTCGGAAAATAATTAGACCCATATTTTGCCAAAAGTGTAGATAAGCCCCCGTTTTCGAAAAATTTTGAGTTAAAAATCAAAGTTCTCCGATCGAGCTGAAATTTTACACAGACGTTCTACGTGCAATTTTAGGGATACGTATTTTTTTCATTTTGCGAAAAAACAATTTTTAAACAATCAGCGTGTGCCATAACTACCATAAAGTTAGCACTATTTTAAGTACAAGCGTACCTAACGAATTTTCAAACTCGATTTTTTCGAAAATGACGGCCCGTATGAAAAAACTATATTCCTTGTTTTCGACTAGAGTTTATGTGAGGAATCATCCCCTTACCAGTTGTACCACGATTTCACAAACACCCTGTATATCGAGAATCGGATAGTTCTACATAAAAAAGTAAATCGAGAATATGTTCAAATGAACGATTTCAGAATAATGAAATTTAGGTTTGCCTTCCAAACGTTTTGTATTTTACTTTCTGTTTACGTAATTCTTATTTACGCTAATTGTAAATAATCACGGTATCAAAGTTTCACTAGAAACACTACGTTATATTAAGTTTCCAAATTAAAAGAACAAGATACCTTCGAAATGGTTAATTTCTAAACATGAGTTTACACAACAGCGATTGTTTAATTAGTCAAATTCTATCATCCCTTAAATTCATTTTCTATTATCTTCAACGTGAAATTTCTCGTAATACAGATATCAGTTGCCCTCCAAGATCATGCGATTTAACATAATTAGATTTTTTTGGAAGGATGGGTTGAAAAGTCAAGTCTACGTTAATAAGCCAACAATTAGTGACCTAAAGAGCAATATTCGAGTTACAATTTGTGTAATAACTCCAGCAACATGTTCAAAAGTGATTGAAAATTTCAATAATCAAATTTATTATATTTGTATAATTGTAACTAATAAACGTATAATTGTAACGGATCGTATTTCCAACAAAAAAGAAAAGAATTTGAAAAAATTCCAAATAGTTTATTTTATTAAAAAAAAAAAGGAAAAAAGAAAACGTGCAAGCGTGTAAGTTGGATGATCTTCCGTGAAAGTGCAAGTTCAAATGCTAAAAATAATGTTCGTCAATTTCCGTGTGCAGATTTCTTGTACGTAAATTCCGAAAGTAATAGTTCAATAATAAATAAATGTTATTCTAAACATTCAGTCCTTTTATATACGTCCGTCTGTCCAAAAGTGTCTTAATCAAATATTGAAAAAGTGAGGAAACTGTCTTGTCTAATGAAACCTGAGAAATTCACGCCCTGTCGTGCCTTTGATGTCTCAAGTAACGATAAATGTCCAACTTGAAGGAAATTAAAAGGTCGATACGTACAAGTACTATTCTCATTAATCCTTAATCCGAATAACAAGATTACCACGCGTCAACTGTTATTGAGTAGAAGGAGCCAAGCACTCGAAAACTAATTAACACTAGAATTACCAATTTTGCAACGATGATGAGTTTCAGGTCTTTTTCTTGAAAATTATCAACCTTTTGCACTCGAAGCTTTTGTGCCAAAGTTGAATTATTCTTAGTTTCTTTTTAGCATAATTGTGTTTCACCTGTGGTTTCGTCGGTTAAAATTTCAAAGATATAATGGTTCCATTAGAATTTGCAGCTATTTGAGATTCCGCAGATTTTTCATCGTTTCTGAATTTTATTTTTCCTGATAGTTCCTCAGAATCTATAGCATCTATCCGAATTCTCTTTCTCCCGTGTGCTATTAGAATCAATTTCATTTTTTCTTGTTACAATTATTTCATTAAAACCTCTCATTTATGATATTATTGATTTGACTTATAAATAATATAAAATCGAACTTATTTTCACTGTTACTAATTCCATCATTTATCTCGGTGTATTATAAGCATCAAAGACAGCCTAATATATGTATATAGTAATTATAAGGAACATTTTTGAACAATCTGTGGAAGCACGATTTAATACAAGTAATTAACTGATTAAATATTATCAGCAGTTTCTCTGTCTCTTACATAAAATAACGATTACCAGTGTTCAGTCACCTGTTTAACATGCAATCAGTACTTCCTTAAAAAGTATAATAAAACGAAAGCAATAGTTACAAGCAAGTCAATATAGATACACAATTACAATATAAATTCGACTTTTTTTATTGCAAAAGTAATTATAACAGCTAGTAATTCTTAGAAAGAAAAAAAAGAATGATTAGGAAAGCGAATCGGTCATTAAGCTGTCGTTGAAATTACAGCACTGTCAAATCACAAGCTATTCTTTTGTCACATCTTGACCATAATCTGCAAGGGGTTAAATATACATTTTTCTCGGTAGTTTTAGTGTTAAGCGTTCGACATTCCTCCTCATTGTAAAATTAATAACATGCTACAAAATCGAATACTTAAATCCTCAAAAATAACAAATGCATCGATCGTAATGTAAACTTAGGATAATTCGTTATTCTAACATCCTATGGTGTACCACCAGTTACATACTACCCTATATAACCGGATGTGAAGCGATGTGAAACGAAGGACGATCGAAGAGGCTCGGTAATTTTTCACCGTCAAAATCTAGATGAAAGTTCATCAGCAAAGGATCGTCCGGTATAGCTGTAGAGAGAAACATATTCGTTAGTGGTGGTCCTTTGGTCGAAAGTGTTCAACCGGTCTTCAGGGGATATTGATCTTCAAATGGCTTGGATCGCGAGCTTGCGCTCTTCTCTCAGGACGCCCATTGTATACTTCTCTCTTCTCTCTCTATCTCTCTTCCCTTTATTCTGAATGATCTTCGAAAATTCGTTAGCAGGATATTATGAGGCAGTGTCTAGACACGTTAATTGCCTCTTCGTATTTACGTCGTTCCCGTGAACGCGTGCTCGTTGAGGTGATTAATGGCTAGGACAAGGTATACCGCAGTTCGTCCTCTCCGCGAACTTTGATCGAACATCGTCAACGATTATCAGTGTTGATAAAACTTTGCTCTGACGTTTGTCACTGTTGCTAACTTCGTAGAACTTGGCTGATGATTACGTTGCACATAAATCGTTGGGAATCGTTTGTAAATGAGAAATCTTATATCTTCCTTGTGCAATGTACAGTAGAGCAAGTACACTGGTGAATTATATCAGTCAATTGGAAAGCAAGGTTTGATTTGGAAAATCGAATTGTTCTGATAATCGAACGATTCGAATAATTTAATTTACTCAGCGCGAATTTACACAGACTATAATTGTAAATAAACCTAAAATTAGTTATTATTGAGCCTAAAATTATTCTCACGTGGGAGATGACATACGTATAATTGTAAACTATATAATTTCACTCATGTTCAATTATTCATATCTGTAAACATAATTATCTTTATAATTCGTAACAATTTTTACCATAACAGACGTGGAAAATGTTTAAAAACATATCATATATTGACAAATAAAATATGAATAAATAACAAAACCTTAAAATTACAACAGATAATATTAAAAATGCATGATTTTGTGTAATAAAATGACTTGTTATTGGAAGAATTTATTCGACACTTTTCGCATAAATTCTAGATCGGCAACTTAGATCCGAAAATTTGACGTCCGATAAGGATTCAGCCTAAAATTAATTACGAAATGCAAAAGTCACGATTGTAATGTTAAATGTGGCGTATATTACGCAAAATCTTTCATTGCACGTTGTATTTTATTTGGCACGTTTTAAGCTTACTATGAGATTCCATTTTCAAGAATTGGTGAGGATAACGATGACGCAGCATTTGTTATGATAATTGACGTTCTATTGTATTTACGTAATTAGTATAACAATGACCTATTCCTTTCTACGTATATCTTATCCTTTAGTTGCTAAATTTTTTGTTTGTTTGCGTTCACATGTATCAAAGCGTAGATATTAAGCACGTTATTTGATTAATACTAACTGTTACGTGAAGCTCGAAGTGTGGTCGTGTTTGAATTTGCTCCGTGCACGTAATAGATTATAGTACAGTATGTGATCTAATTATTATGATCACTTCGAAATGATGTATCACTTATTCAAAGTTTGAACTGGAATAGATATGAAAATATATACACTTAAAATGTATCCTTTTTTTTTAATTATGAAAAGTATCGATATGTTTTGAACGATGTATAGCAAACATTTTAAAATTTTGATAAATTGTTAAAAAATTGTTTAAACTGTATATACTAATATTTCGTCACTTCACATTTTGCATCTATAATTACACCTATTAATGAACACCTATTCATTTAAATGGATATTTATTAATTATTTCAGGACTAACAGTAATACTTTCAAAATTATCAGCAAATTTTAAATACGATTTTAACAAAAATGATTTGCATTATTAACATTAAGGCAATCAAGATTTATAATGAGAATTTTATTTTTAGATCACTAAAAGAACCAAACGTACTGGTTTAAATCAGGTTTAAATCACTAAAAGCACCAAAGGTATGCTTCAGAGAAAGTTCTGTTTTTTTCTGAGAATTCTTGCTATGCGCTTATATAAAAGATAAAATGTATGCTTAAATTGAAAGCAGAGTTTTCAGGAAAAGGTTCATTTAATCCGAATTTTATTAGAAATCCTTTTCATTTATCCCCAAGTGTAATTATCACAAATAAAACTAATAATTGAAATTTTGTTACAATACGTAAATTATTTTTAACTAATTTTATCAAGCAAGTGATTATGATAATAATAGTCGAATAATAACGTTATTCGTGATTTTCTTCTCTACTTGGGAACCTAGATATTTATTTGCAACAGAAGAAAATATACAATAAACGGATTAATTTTAACTAATTTCATATAGAGCGTTTTGAGACCGACTAATTATGATGACAACAGCTTACTAATGCCATTATCTATGATTAAAATAACCGAGTCCCACTGTAGAATGTTTAACAATCTCGTTTCCCGCGATTTCTTCGAAAACTGTAATCATACTTATGATATCATAACAATGTAAAATTGTTTGTATTACAATTTTCTTCTTTGCTTGAGAACTCAGATATCATCCATTTACAAAAGAAGAAAATATTCGAGGAAACGTCGAAAGTCGCCGTTGAATGTCAGCCGAACAGAATCTCCTTATAAAAATACTTCGAACAAACTGCATTCCAGATTCCTTTCATCCGAAATAATCAAATATCGGATTCCTTTTGATCAGAGTGCAATGTTATTATACAGCACCAGTCGAACTTTAATACTTTCCCTCGTATTTTGTACTTCTTTCCGCTTCTAGTCGCAACAAATCAAAATTCACCTCCTTTTTTCCTCTCTCTCTTTTTCCCTGCTTGCAAAATGTATATACGCTTCACCTATCAAAAACATATTTCCCCCGTAGGAATTAGTTGTTTCCTCGGTGCTCGACGTGACATACGAGTCGAAGCAACGACTGAAATAAATCATACGAGTAATCGAATATCCGTTTTCCAAGTGGTAACTATCGATCTGTTGAATCTGTTTAAAATTTCTTTGCTCTTCGCCGATGTGCAATCGTATAGGCAGAAAGAGAGAGAGAGAGAGAGAGAGAGAGAATGTGAATTCGTGATTCAAGTGAAAAGAAGAACAATCGTTCGTGGAGGAAGCTCGTTTTGTTGATTCGCGAAATCGAAACGATCGGACGGGTATTATTGCGAAATCCTGCGGTTTTTTAATCGTACGCGAACACTTCGGCTCTTCACTCGTTTCGTGTTAACGATAAGGACCTTCCATTTGAAATGGATTAGAGAAGAAGAAAGGTAGGAGTAGAGAGGGCAAGAGATGATGCTCCCCATGGGGTAGTTCTCCCCGAGAGGAATTGGAAGGATTCCCGATGTAATTAGCAGGGAATAATTTTGTTTCTTTTTCTTTTTTTCTTCTTTCTCTCGAATTCCTACATTCGCATAATTAGAATTCCATTTTTACTTATTCACAGCTTATTGGGGTTGGTGCGAAAGTAATTCCTTAAAGAGGAAAGGAAAGAGAAGGAAGAGAAGAGAGGAAAAGTTTCCTTATTACTTTCTTTCGCTTATTTATTCTCTTGCGGGAAACGTATTTTCCCTTTTTTTTTTTCGAGATGATATTAAGCATCTTCGAAATAATTGCCCGGGTATATTTCCTACGTAGTCCGTGCATATTTCTGCGGATTTTTATTTATTCATTTTCTTTTTTTAGAAATGTTTTCGTTTTATTTGTTCATTTATTTTCTTTTTCCAGAACGTTGTTAATTTCATTCGGTTGCTAAACCATTTTACTGGTAGGTAGGATCAAGAAGAGAGAATATCCGATATAAATTTTATCTCCGCGCATTCTTGAGATTCGCGAAAAATAGTTTCGAACTTTGCACTTAGGGGAACTTCAAAGCGGGGTTTCTTAACTGTGCAAAACGAAAAGATGGACGTTAATGGAACGAGGACGAAATTACCCGAGGTCCGTGAAAGGGAAATACGTAAAAATTGTGTGCCCCCAGCGAAATTGCGCGACAACGAATCGAAAGTAGTTCACAAATAAATGTTGCAGCCTGAATGACTATTGAATAAAATACCTCTCGAATGGATTGCAAATTCACCCTTGAATATTTCCAAAAACGATTTCGTCATCCCTATTCAAGTGTGCATTGTGAAAGCTGTGCAGGATACTTGGGACGTAAAAATTGTTCAATGTTGCTAGAATCATACGCTCGATGTATCTCAGGAGGAGAATAAATAAAATTTCGTTGCAATGTTAGAAAGTACATTTTGAACACATAATTAGTATACTATGATAAATTCTATCCTAATTCTTATGTATTAATTAGAAACAAAACTTTATTATTCTCATTGCAAATTTATGAGTAAACTGTGAATTTTTATGCAAATTTATATTTTTGAGAATATGGTAAAAGGAAACTGAAACTTTGTAAGGAAATTATTTCACTTATCAGATATTATAAGAAGTACTACAGTTTGGATATTTTCTATATTTTTTCTGCACCTTTAAATTTCCTATGAATGCATAACAATTTTCAGTCTGTTTATGAGATTAAAACAAATTCAAGCGATATTAAATTTTGTTATCTCTATATATTCTATATGTATTGTATATTATATACAATACTATAAGAAGCACTATAACTTAGATATTACATTTTGTTCAATTTTGCACCTTTAAATTTTCCATAAAAGCATAAAAATCCACATTCTATTCATTATCAAACAATTTCTCAAACAGATACGTATATTTCTTCATCAGTCGCGTTAAGAGTTTCTCTAATATCTCGCGAAACGTACTTTGCAATTTTAAAAGCGCCATAACTTGAGTATTTTCTATATTTTCTCATATTACGTGCCATCTTGTACCTTTCAATTTCCTATAAATGCATAAAAATCTGCAATATATTTACGAGATTGAAATGAAGGGATCTTTGAAAAATTCAAGCAAAATTAAATGTACTATTTATATATATTTTACATATATTATATGTTATAGGTGTTCTATAAGAAGCACTATAATTTCAGTACTTTGTATATGTTTTCATATTACGTATATTCTGTACAATTTTGTACCTTCAAATTTCCCATAAAAGCATAAAAAGCCGTAGTTTATTTATGAGATTAAAAAAAAATAATAATTTTTGAAAAATTCAAACAAAATTAAATTTATTATCTTTATGTATCCTACATGTGTAGAATATACATATATTCTATAAGAAGCACTATTACTTTGATACCTTGTATAATCAAAAGAATTTTTGAAAAATTAATCAAAATTAAATTTATTAAGTATTTGCAGCTACACCAAATTCTAATTAAGAACCTCAATATTTAAGAGGGTGGAATAAGTTTCTGATCATTGATAATTGATTCCTAATCAAATGATTCGTATTAAAATGTACGCAATGCACTATGCTGTCTCTTCCAATTAGTATTTCTAAAACCATTATAGAAACGTTCTTAAAGTAATTTCAACGCACCATTTAAACTTTCCGATTAATTATCTATTAATTACATACAAGAGATTTCATCACAAAAGTGCTTACGCGTATTAGTTTTATTATTCTCCCGCAGTAGAACCAGCCAACATTGTCGAAAGGCAAAAAGAAAAGAAGAAAAGAAGAAAAGCAGCAAATAGTGGTCAATCAATTCTATAGACGGAAAATATACGGATCGATCCACGGATTCATTACAATAGCCTAAGGGGGCGTGTGTTGTAGACAAAGAAGCATCGTCGAACAAATGCGTGGCAGCGTTTAAAAAACGGAACAACCGGCAACTTAATAAAAACGGAAATTGGCGGAGGCCAAGCGTTTACCAAGCAAGCGAATTCAATCAATCGCAGTCCGAGTGACGAATCCCCGCATACCGTTGCTCGTTCGCGGTTTCAAGCACGGAACAATGTAAGAACCGATCGACGGCCGGGAGAACTCTCTTCTCTTCACTTCTCTTCACTTCACTTCACTCCACCGCTCCTCCGCCCCGCCTCTAGCACCCGGCTGCTAAATGCATTTGCGGAGGCCGGCTTTTATAGGAGCGATTATTTCGTTACGAATTCACCGTCGAACGATCGTAAAGTCTGGTACACAATTATCTAATTACCGCGGCAATTACGTCGCTGGAATTTCATTGGCTGCATTAAATGGGCCAGGTAAGGTTGGGGACACACAATCGTCGGTAGGTACACTTCGATCGACGCCGTCAGGGTAATTCGATTTTAAACCGGACAGGCGAGGAAAGGGATCGACGCTCCGTAGTGAGGCCTAGATATGCGCGAGTGGAGGAGAGGGAGGTGTTCGATTGGCCCGGGTAGAAACTATTTTGCCGCTCATGACAATCACGGAAAATCAGTAGGCTTCGCGGCCAATCTCGCGGGTAAGTGGACCAATCTCGCGTGCGGACGCTCACATGTGCCTCCTCCCTCCTCTATGTGTTTGTCGAGTATGAACATTACTCGATCCACTGTGTGTGTCGTGCATGTGCCTCTCCTCTGTGTGTGTGTCGTGTGTGTTTGCATTTGTGTGTGTTCTGACTGTGTGCACGTGTATCATATCTGTGTATCTCCCTGTCCGTAGTTGTGTATGTACGTGCACTACCCTCTCCTTTCTGTGTGTGTCGCTTGCATGTTTGCGCCACCTCGTCTGTGTGCATGCGTATCGTGTGTGCTTGCGCGTGTGTGGGTTGTGAGTGCGTGCTGTCGTGTGTGTGCCTCCTTTATCTGTGCCTGCGTGCGTATACGCATTTTCCTCCCTCCTTTGTGAGTGTGTGTTCCCTCTACGTGTGCTGTGTATCGTGTATGTGACATCTCTCTTTCTCTCTCTTAACGACTCTCTCTCCCTCCCCCCCTCTCTCTCGCCCTTTATCTCTCACGCTCTCGCACTCTCACGCGTTCTCTCACTCTCTCTCTCTCTCTCTCTCAACGACTCTCCCTCCTCTCTCTCTCTCGCCCTTTATCTCCCACGCTCTCGCATTGTCACGCGTTCTCTCTCTATCTCTCTCTTCCTCTCTCTCTCTCGCCTTCGTTCTCTCACGCTCTCGCATTGTCACGCGTTCTCTCTCTCTCTCTCTCTCTCTCTCCCTCTCTCCCTCTCTCTCTCTGGTATGTGTATGTGTACGCGCGCGTGCGTGTATACGTGGACACTATATTCTCTCTTTCCCTCTCCTCTCCCTTGTTCACCCTTTTTCACTTTGTGTACGCGAACGCCATAAGATTACCATGTGTCGTGTTTTTCGCGACTGGGCTTGCATTCTTTTAAATATTTCCGGGAGCATCGCGGCGAAAAGAATTTCATTTGTCTGGCAAATATTGCATGTTTGAAGCTGTTCTTTCTGCATGCGATTATTTTATATTGCTGTTTCATACTCTGCCTCTTTTTCGTTCCTTTTTTTTTTGTTTCTCTTCTTTTTTTCGTTGTTCGCTCTTTTAATTCCGTAAAAACAGTACGCAGAAGGAGTTCCTCTCTAATCTTCAAATTCAGTTGCAACTAGATTCATTTACAGTAGCCTTAACGATCACCCGCGATGTAATTATTACGAATTAGTTTGGTGCAGCTGTATGCTACAAACTCAATTTGCCGATGGTTACGGATCAAGTGCAACGCTTGGTTAATAGGAAATTGAGTAACGAAATACATTTCTGTAATCGTAAGAAATATTACGGTTCAGTTTGATACCTTTGAAGTGTTGGTTATCGTTTCATATTACAGTATTGTATTGTTTCTAAAGTATTGAACTATCAAACTTATAAATATTTTTTTACGTTATTTTATAGGCTAGAGAATGTAAATGTGTATATGTATACATGTATATATATATATATCTTTCCTGTTCATATATATGTTTAGGACAAAATTAAATCATTCGAAGTGACGAAAGAAATGAAAAGAAGGAAAATTTCTTTAAAATAATCTTTTTTTTCATTTTTTAAGATAAGTTAAATTTTGAAGTTTCCTTCGTAAACATTTCAATAAAAAAAAAAAAAGAATTTTATTCAAAAAGACTCTAAATATAACACATTTATTAACACTTTGCACAATTTATAACTGTTTAAATCTTAGATTTCTTTATTTGTTTCCAACCACAGCTCTGGCAATTTTTCATTTGCAAACAGACATTCAACTATCATCATTGTGAAAAATTTTTAACTCTCTGTCATATCGAAAAGTATGTCAAATAAATTTAAATGAATATGTTAAATAAGTTGAACTTATCAGATAATGTAATATTTAAATAATTTAATTAATATAAACATATCGGTGTGTGCTTTTATGCTGTTATGAAAAGTAATTTCGCAAGGATTCAGAGGTCGAAAAGTATTTTGTTAGCTTGATTAGATTTTACTTTATTCTGTTATAAATGTAAGTATTATGCGTCAGAATCGATGTTGTTAATACTGCAGAAAGTTGATAATGTTCGTAAAATTAATGCTATAAAATGCATGTTAAAGCAGCAAGTTCAAAATATTCAATTAACGTCCGTCCGTAAATCAATTTTATTGAAATAAACGAATTTCCTCTTTTTGGTAATGTCAACAATTTAATTACACTGTATTACTCTACATTTTCATGGTAAATGCATTGTATACTATTTTCACGAGCAAACGTAACAAATATAAAAAAAAGTATTGCAGTTATCAATATATTTTACAGCCAACGTTGATGTTTCACTTTCGAATGTCATAAACACCATTAAATTCCTTTTATTATAAAACTCTATAATTACTTTTTATTTCGTTAGGTTTTCGTAAATACGATATAATCGTATAAACATTTCTATTATTAACCCAATTTCACGTATCAAACGTTAAAAATTCCATATACGAGAAATTTCACGACAAATCGCATAGAATTGTTGTCATAGTCACCGATTTTTTTTTCAAATTTGTCTCATTGTTGATAACCTTAAGAAGCTAAACTATGTAAAATTTTAGCTTTCTATCTGGAAAGTCTATTTCTAAATTTCAGCTTTCTATCTCAAGGGTCTATCTCTAAATTTAACTTTCTCATAGCAAACTTTATATTTTCTTCCAATTGTCCCAAATTTTCTCTATCATTTTGAGAAGCTCCTTTTACAGATTAAAGTTCAAAGAATCCCCTGGTATTTTTTTCAAACTGTTCGATGGGTAGGAACAATGTGAAATCATCTGTCGAAACTTCAGCATTTTGTTTTTTTTTTTATATACAAGTTTAATGTCACATCAACAGCAAGATATATTAGTCACTGTTGCTTTAAGTAAACATTATGGATATGTAGAATTATGGACTTGTATGGATACGAAGATTGTAGAATCAAAAAGAATGATTCTGCAAGGTGTTTACAGGTTATCGAGAATTCCAATACTTTTGCAGAATTTAGACTGACCTGAATATCAAATTTTCTTCATACTTGATTATGTTTCCCACATTCTAGAATAACGTGGTTGTGTTTGTCAACAATAAGTAAAATTTTCTTTAGCTTTAAAAAAGAATCTAAGATCGAAATACCATCTTTGAACAAATCGGAAATAATAAGATTAAAGTGAGAACAGATCGACTAATTTCGTAGAATTTTTCAGAAATTTATCATTAAGTATCTCTGAAAATCGTTGTAGATAGAAAGCTGAAATTTCACACAGTTCACTTTCTCAAGATTATCAACAAATTTCTGCAGGTTAAAGAAAAAAATTCGCAATTCTGTACGATTCGACGTGAAACAGCTGAATACATAATATGAAACACTGTTTCACATTTCACCCGTCAGTTTTCCCAACGTTAAAACCAAATGAATGATAATACTTCCTCAATTGAGAGCGCATTGTTCCAATAAACAAGGATTCGTTAGCGAATCTCGGTAAATCGTATAGAGAAAAGGAAATTTCAGAAATGCTGGAGAAGTTTATGGTTTCCAAAGCGTCGAAACGGGTTTCGACGATAATCGACCGCTGATCGACAAAACTCACGATTCTCACAATTGCTCTTTTATCGACGCGAAAAAGAGACGTGAAAACAGGAAAGATAAATCCGACGGATATTCAGAAAATGAACGAATTCGTTCAATTATCAGACGAATATAAAAAAAGAGAATGGGAGACAGAAATTTTTGTTTCAATTATAACCGATAAACTAGATGTTAGTTTCTCTATAACAACTGTTCGTGATTGGTCACACGTGAAACAGTCATTTTCTTTCTTTCGTTCATCGACATTTTCTACGTTATCATGTTTCTCGCTGTTGGTGTAATATTCAAAACACGCGCCGCAATCTTTCTCCTTTACGTTACCGGGGATGATAGGAGGATGAAAGCGTATGAAAATAAAATTTGCCCGTTCCCACAGGAATCTCTGAGAGTCGCGAAAATTGAAACCGCGTTAACTTCATACAAATCTACGCGTGCACACACGATCACAATTGATACATTTTATTTGCGCTCCGTCGATTAACACTTTAACGTCGTTGATGTTTCACACGTGTTTTCTTTTATTTCTTTTTTCTTTTTTAATCTATTCACTACTTTCGCAAAAAAATTTTCGAGTAATTTTACGTGCTCTTTTTTGTTTTTTAACGTGCAAACGTTGTGAATCCGTTGACGTACTGTTACGTCTTTTCAAGTGCAACGACGACGTGTTGTTAACTGTTTGCACGTGCTCGTCGTTATAACGCACTTCCATTTGGATTAATGTGACGCGTGTGCTGAAAAAGTTATTCTCGACTGTTCAAGTTGTTAAATTCTGGCACATAAATTTCGGTAAATTTCTACCGTGAGATTCGATTCTGTGGAAATTTTTATTTTCCTTTTGAGTGTATATTTGTGCATTTTCGTTGTAATTATGCTACTAATAGGTGCACGGTGAGTTATTCAAATTTTGTGAAGTAATATTTATAGATTGTATTATTATTTGTTCTAAGAGTTTTGAAGAAAATTATTAAGCAACCAATATTAGTTTGAGTTTTAAGTCATCACACGAAAGCAGTGTGGTTCCTTGAACTCATATTTCTTTCTTATATTTCGTATTTTTTTTTTTTTTTTCATTGTATGAACTGCAATGTTAGAACGTCGAACTTAAAAATGTGTACGATAGTAAATAATTTTTTGAGAATCTTTTGAGAAGGGAATAGTTATAATTTAACGTTTTTCTGAGATTAGAGACGCGGTTCCCGAGGTTTATCTAAATTAACCCCTTGTCCTATAATAACGAGTTAGACTCGTGGCACAAATTTTGCTTGAGATTCGACAAAAACAGTTATATTAATAACAAACATTAATTTTAATTCTACCTTTCTGTTTAATTTGCAAGATTAAGATTTGCCAATTATAATTAATCTATAATATATTAGTATTTCGTACGTAAAATTGTTTTTAAACAATAAGTAACTGATGCTTAGATGTATAACTAGGAAAAGAAATCATAGGTTAAGGGATTAATCGTCCGTTAGAAACAAGTGTTTTAAGGATATCCGTAGTTTCTTATGCCAGGAAAGAAATAATATGAATAAAAAAGTATATACTAATTTTATACTATTTTGCTCTCTTCAGTATCAATCTTTGATAACATAAGCGATAGTAAATAATTTGTTAGAAATTTTCTAGTTAAGAGAAATAACATATTTTCAATACATTCGTCCATCTATTTACGCAAATTATTCATTTTACGTATTTTTTCTTTTTTTTTTTTTACGCAGAAGAAACCCATATAAAGAGTTCTTCAATATGAAAAAATAGTTTAATTAAAGAACAACGGTATACGTTATAAAAAGGAATTTTTTATGTATTGTCTGGAAGAAATTCTAAGAAAAATTCATAAATTTCGTAATAAATTTTATTCGTTACCAGTGTTAAAACTACAATTTAAAACCATCAACCTTCTCTTTTCAGTCAGCGCAGAATCACTATATTCATCGCTCGAAAACTTCCTATTTGGCTATTCATTCCTTGCAATGAGTGGTTACCAACAATAGAAGAGAAAAAGGGAATCGTATATAGCAAAATCCGCATATAATTTTCGATAAAATATAACAACTCTGCAGCGTTCTAAATATCGATCCACAGTGAATATTTAACTTAGTAGACAGTCGCTAATAACCTCTGATGTTGATGCGACTCTAAACTCTAAAAGGAAAAAAAAATCCGCATAATTCGAGAGATAATTTACCACTTAAGAAAAGTTAAAAAAGTATTTTCTAATTGATGGACTCGATGAAGTCACACTAAGTCTTTCTGGATTTAAATAAGAATTAGTATTCTGTTTATACTATTCGTATGCTAGTCACATTCATTTATGCTAAAATATTAGATACATGTACACTATTACGATCTTTAGTTACAGCTATCAACTTTTTTTTTTTCAATTTTTGTTATTGTCACAGTTATTGAAATTATAACACTTGGTGAGAAAAAGATACCTGCAAAATTTCAGAATGATGAAACAAAGAGAAACGCGTGTTACATTTCATTTAATAGAATGGTAATTAATTTTACTTTAAGTTCATTTTCTCGCTTCATCTTCATTTTACTTACATGTGGAATTTTTATATTTCATTTAAGTAAATACTGTATTCTTCGTTAGAAAAGATAATAAATAATATTTTTCTACACAAACTGTATCTTAGCCTCTGACTTTCACAATCACGTTCTATAAATCATATGCTAAATTCAACGGTAAAATTCAACGATTTTAATCAACAAAAGGTAAAATTACACTTTTAATACTATTATTAAAATAATATTCCCTGATACTTTTAAAATAAAAAGAAACACGAATGTGTTAAGAAATTGCCTATTATAACAAATTAACCTCGTTAAGAAACGTCACACTTTCACTCAAACTAATTCAATTTCCCTTCGTTCAAAAATCCAAAATTTCCCAGACAATTCTTCTCAAAGTGTCCTAACATTAGAGCAGATGCGTCAAAATTGAAATTCGGAAAATAAGGACAACCCTAGTGTACACTAAAGCAGGAGGAATTTCGTTGACCATGCTGCCTACCCCGTCTGATAGTAGCGGTTCTCTTTTGATCTATTTTACCCGATCGATATAATCGTCCAACCCAACCGGGTTACGCTTTCCCATGGCGGACAATAAAATCGACGGGGCTGAAATGGTCGGCGGGTTAGTAGTAGTACTGGTAGAGGAAACTGAGTATACCGTGTATGTTCGCTACGTTGGTATATGTATGTGCAGTCACTACCATGGAAAATACCTTTCCATAAAACGAAGCATGACAACGTTTCGAGGTAAGGGCTTGGCTGTAATAATAGTCGACCATGGCGTATATGTTGGCTAATCCGATTAATCAAGCGCTAAAGTACGTTATTATCGCCTTACACTTTCCATGCTGTGCCATTGCACCCCCTCAGAGTTGTCGTATCGCGCGCACTTCATAGGCTGCGTATACTACATATACCATACTCGTGGACACGACACTCGATTTTGCGATCTCCACCACCAACCAACCCCCTACCTCTTTCGCTCTCTCTGTGTGTCTGTCCTCGACGTATCAACGTGCAATCCTGTCGACGTTGTCCTGTGCCTGTGTATCAAGTGGTTAGGGTGACGCTCTCACTGAGCGGAACAACAATCTGTGGGGCTCTTTTTTTCCTCTTTTTTTCTCTTTTTCTTTTTTTCTTTTTTTTTTTTGCTGGTCAGTGATCGTTGAAGAAACATTAATTTTGTCGTTGTCGCCAAGTACCGGTTCTGGTGAAAGACACTTGATGGGAAAAGTACGTTTCATGATTCGGTTGGATCGTGACAATTTTGGATAATTGGTAAAGGAAATTGGCTGTTTAATTTAGCTTTGTAGTTTTTAGCAGAGATGAATGATATGTATATACACTTGAACGTGAGTGTTCGTTGAATTGTTCTCCGCGTTTCTGATGGTGTTTATTGGTTGGTTGATTGGTAGGGGTGCAAGTGGAGATTCTTTTCTGAAAATTATTTCGTATATTCAATTTGGATGTTGAAACTTCAGCTACTATAGGGTCTTTCAGTAAGAGAAATAGGATTTTGAATTGAAATGAAACGAAAAGTGGAATCTATTTAAATGTGCTAATCTTGCTGAAAGTTTAAAAACCTTGCTGAAAAGTAAGATTTAAGGATCTTACTAAAAAATTTATAACGATATATAATCTACTTTCAAATATCTCGAAAGTTAACTCTTTGAGGCACGCGATTTTAAAGAAAAAATCCCAAGTTGCATAGAATTTTTTTTTTTTTTAATATAAAAGAGTGGAAAAAATGTTTGTTTTAATTATTCACTACACCACACAATTCACCAATCTTAATCACAACAGTCTCAATAACTTACTAATGCATTTTTACTTGTACAAATGTTTGTTTTCATTTATTTACGCATTTACCATTAGTTCATAGCCAACTGGATGAAAACCTTTAAATAAAATATTAAACTGTATGATTATGAGTAACTCTTTGAGGTTAGGTGGATTAAAATATATCCCACCACACATAAAAAGCCAAGCAAAAGGGAGGGCAGGTTTTAACCCACCTAATCCTAAAGAATTAAAACCGAGCGACAAAAATATGTATATACAAGGAAAAATTGTTCAGAATGTTATCCTGTGTAACATACATATACAGTTATCAAAGATCTTATCAACGTTGCAAGTATAGGTCGAATTAACAGTCGATACAGAAAGATCACAGAACTTAAATTCAGAATTCCAGCGTAATAATTAAAACAATTATATTCTCTAATACATCGTTGAATTCATAATTAATAGACACTTTTATCAATTAAAAAAACAAAATAAAGTTCTTCAAAAAGGGAGGGGAGTAAACTCAATTTTTTAGAAAGAATGATTTTTTCAAAAAAATTTACATCCAGCTTTATAAATCTCAAGAAACGATATACTTTTATCAATTAAAAAACAAAATAAAGTTCTTCAAAAAGGGATGGGGGTGAATTCAATTTTTTAGAAAGAATGATTTTTTCAAAAAAATGTACATCCAGCTTTATAGATCTCAAGAAACGATATACTTTTATCAATTAAAAAAACAAAATAAAGTTCTTCAAAAAGGGAGGAGAGTAAACTCAATTTTTTAGAAAGAACGATTTTTTCAAAAAAATTTACACCCAGTTTTATAGATCTCAAGAAACGATATAACTTTCATTTCAACCATTTTTTAATTTTTGTTGTTTACAACTTATCAGCACGTATATAGAATTATACGATATATAATAGATTATATCTTCCTCAAGGTGAAAAACGGACACGAACAAATTGCAACTATCTTCTTAGATAAGTCTAATAAATATTTATGCAAAGTTTCATCAAAATTGAAGTGTATCAGTCCCCGATGTTCCCTTTTAAGTGACGCCTGCTGAGTGCAAAGGGTTAATAAAAATCACTGTAAATCGATTCGAGCGACGTCATTCAGTAGTCATTTGAGACATGCAACATCAACGGAAAAACGAGCTCATTGTCATACGCATGATAAAAAGCAAGATGTAAACGTGCACAATGCACAGCCTAATGTTTATTTCTTTATATTCAATAAAAGAATTTACAGAATTAATTACTCACCTTTTCATTTTATCGACTTTGTGTCAAACTGACGCTAAAGGACATATTAAAATGGAAAGTGAAAAATGGATGAGGGTTAAATTAATACTCGTAAACAGAATCTCTAATAAAAAAAAAAAAAAAAAAAAACAGAACCTGGTGCAATTATTTTGCAATTATTTTAATTCATCCTTCACGGTTAGAATAGTTTCAGAAATTATTAGCCGTAATTCGTGCATCCACGACTGAAAAAATTCTTTGCAGTTAATGCGGCGTGTAATCGCGTGTGCGCTTTCAAAAGATCCAAGGAAAAGCGGTTGTCGGTGGAAGTAGTAAACGAATGAAATTAAAAAAAAATTACTCCGGAAACGTAGTTGACAAAGTCACGTTTGTGCGTCTGCTAATTAGCCGAGAAGCGAAATTTCTCCTTTCTTTTTTTCTTTATCTCTTTTTTTTTCCACACAACTTTTTTAGAAATAGAAAGTTCCGTGGCTTGGAACGGAAGCACTTCCGGAACCGCGTTCACGCGAGATTGTTCCTTTCTTCTTCTTTTTTTTTTGTCGTCGTTTCTTTTTTTGCAGAACGCATTTTTGAAAATATCGCCGAGCTTTTTGAGAAACGTTCCGCTATAATGAAGCGTTAAATTCTCCGCGTAAGATTCTTTGGATAGCGTTTCACTGAAATCTCTTCTCAGATACGTCGTAGATATTTTACGAAACTTGTCCTTTTCACTTGGTAATTTTACTAGAGAGAGAGAGAGAGAGAGAGAGAGAGAGTGAGTGAAAGAGAGAGTTAACGAAAATTGTATTGATAGACGGATGAAGCGCTTGCTTCCTCTAGTTAGAGATTAATTTGCGGATAACCGTTTGAACTTTGCTTTAGAGAAAAGTTCTCCTCGTTTGCCTCGATTCTTTTTCTTCGTTAAAATTCTGCTTAAGAAAGAAAAAAGGAAAAAGATAAAACTGATTAAGTTATTGAGTATATTTTTAATTACGTTGGCAGGTAATTCGATGTCAATCTAATGTGATTTATCGATTAACAGGAAAAAGGAGGAGAAAAATCGCCACACGTGCGAGACATTATGTGCCGTTTTCAACAAAGTTAGATAACCAAGTAAAATACTGACAAGCATTTGATTAATGTTTTTTTACCATTTATATAGACTGTTGGTGATTTACGAGGTATTTCATAATAAAAAGTATCGCTTGTTAACGCATGAATAAATGGTAATAGATTTGAGTTAATAATTGTAGGATGTGTCCATATTTCAATCTATCATAGCGATCGTTTCGCTTTGTTGGAAGTATCGATTGAAACAGTTAAGCTTGCGAGTGAAAATTTACAACGATTATAAATTTATAAATTTCATAGTGGAACTATTATTTAAAAATTAATAAATTGTTAAGTTACAATTCTTTAAATATGATTACATTGATAGTAACTACTATGAAAATTAAAATAAAATATTGTAGTAACTATTTAACTATATAATAACTAGTATTAAAATAAAATTAAGTATTGATAGTAACTATTATTAAAATTAAAATTAAAATATTCTGTCATTATTTATTAATTTTTCAAATTTCACCGTAATTAATCTCTTTGTACAAATAAATTCAATTTATATAAATGTACCGCATAATATTTTTTTATTGAAATTAATACATAATTCAAAATATCAAATCGAATGCAAATGCATTTAATTCAACAGCTAAATTTGAATGCAAATTTATTTATAAAAAATGTTTATTTTTTGCAGTTTTCCCTTTAGGATGTTTGTATCTTTTCTGTTTTTAACTAAACACATCGCTTATAAATTAAGTTTGATTCCTGATCCAAACACGTTTGAGTCAACGCTGCAATCGCATAATGGATGCACTTTTCATATTGATCATATTACTTGTGTATTGAAATAAGATATTCTTAGTCAATAATTGTTAAAAATAGAAGTTTGAAGACTGTTTTATTTTTTCATATAATAAAAGGAACATTGCAAATATCCTAAAAATGAAAAATCTACCCACAACAATAGTCGTTTATTTTGTAACACCATTTATGCACGGTGCAATCTCGTGCAATTTCAAATCGTCTTTTCAAGTATGCCAGTAATGCAGGATTAAATTTTTTCGATGACGAAAGTAAAATTTTTGGCAGTTTTTTGAAATGTTTTGCAAAGTACTGTTGTTACCCACTTATTTATTTGTAATGAAATGTTTAGTATTTTTAATTTAACGCTCTATAGCGCCACGTTGTTAAAATTAAGTATTATTGTTAATGTTCTTAAAATTAAATATTGCTATTAACACTAGATTTACGGGACACGTCAATTTGACGGATTTGAGATTTCACGAAAGAAATTACAAAAACGATTGTTATTATTTCCTAGCAACTTTTTCTTACTTTTATTTTTGGAATGTTACGAAAATATATCCGAACTTGTAAATATGTTAGTAATATACAGTTATGTTGTCTCTAGCAAATCGATTTTTGGAAGGAAAGATTCAGTTTCTGGTTCACACAAGAAAAGCCCGTAAATCTAGTGTTAAATATTCTTCAAAATTACATATCCACTTATTTATTTCATACATCATTTTACTTTTTCATTGCTATACTATTGGATCGTTGTATTATTACATTATTACCAATCAATTTCTTTACATTAATTGTCAATCCTTTCTTTTTCAACATTTTTCAAGATATAAGGTTGTAACCAACTGCAACTTTTCTTCTCATCAACACAGAAAAATCGAATTATAGAGGTTTGATATTTTACTAACTGCTAGATATCCACTTTTGATGGCGTATTTATGAAAAGGAGACAAAGAAAATTTCCAAAGAATTAATATTACGTGTTTTCATTAATTTTGATTAATTTAAGAATTATATTTTACTTTTGACGCAAGCATTATTTTTATTTTTCAAATAGGTACATTTTGTTACAAATATTTTTGCAATAGCATAATATTTATGTTATCAAAAAAACAAATCGATAATATTGTGATTTTCGTATCTGAAGAAATAATATTAATATTATCATATTTCATTGCACTGTTTCATTCAGTACAGCCAATTTACACTTTAACAATATACGATTAATATATAAGAAGTATTAACAATATTCAAGAAATATATAAAAATATATAAGAAAAGTAACATGCACGAATAAACTTTTTTTAAAAAGTACAAAATTAGACAGGTAAATATGGAAAGTGTTTCAATAGTATCGTGTACAGTTACAACAAGATAGCTGAAATTTCCAATGTTGTCAATTAGATGTAGAATGCTCTTTCAGCTTCTTTTGTACCTTTTATCCCACCATTTTCCTACAAGTTCCGCTTGCATCAAGCTTTCCCAACTATCGATATAAATATGTGCATGCAAACGTAACACACTTTCCACATTACAAGCAGCTTTTCGAAAGAAACATAGGAGTGACAGGAATCGATTCTTTCGACGTGAGAACTGTTTCAAACGGTAGGAAAGAGAATTTGTACTGTTTTAAAACCAAATTCTCAAGCAGCACGTTCAAACGACGAAATTCAGTCGCAGAACTCGATGAACCGGATGTGCTGAAATTAAACTGCGTTCCATTCAATTTCAAACACGATCCGGAATAATATCTATGCTTCAATTAAATTTAATAAAATGCTGATTCTCCCTCCTCTCGTCTCCCCTCACTTCCTCTTGCTTGTCGTTCACCCTTTCTCGTCGTACTTTCTTTTTCTAACTCAAACATCGCTCCGTCGTGGATACGGAAACGAAAATATAAGACGAAGTGTACGGGTGTTCGAAAACCTTCATCTAGGCCACTTGAAGCCAAAACTAGAGAGAGAAAAAGAAAGAAATATAGGAAGCAATGATATTCGGTTCGTATGCAACGACCTGCTCGTTGTTCGCACGCGATGCACGCTGAAACGTTAGATTGGTGGCCATTGGAAACGAAGGAAAAATCTTCGGCTTTGTTACGAGACAACGATGTGACCAGGTTCGGCTAAAATATTTTTTATTTCAACACATTGTTGAAAGTATGCTGTGAAATGAAACTCACCTAAGTTCTCGCAGATTTTTGGATTAGAGGAAATATTGCAACATCTATTTAACCATTTATGCGAGATACTTTTGTTTCAAAGTCGTTAACGATGTGCTGTACACGTCCATAGGCAGTTGTAATTGATCTTTAACACGTTGAACGCCACGCTAATTTTACGTGGTTTGCCCATAGCGCCAACATGAATTTACGGCACGTCGCAATACGAGCCTATAATTTTTAAGCATACATGTTGTATATATAAATAAAACTATTTTTATGTGTTCTATCGCTGCATTAATTTCTTCACACTGTTGTAGTAACGATGATAATATTGAAAAATTTAAAAATACTGAAGTTTATTCGAATTATGGGTTTTCAGTAATCTTGGCTTCGCCGGTCACCGGTGACCCCCATGGCGTTTAACGTGTTAATCGATCCAAATTGTTTGTCGATGTACAGTTATTTAGTGAATATTGTACTTTTTAATGTTTATGTTTTATTTTGTAGGAAAATAGTAATGGCAAAAATTTTTGACACGTGCATCTGTGAATTAATTAATAACGCAAGTGGTTAAAGTATTCAGCATGTTTCGTTAAGCGGAATTTTTTATTTAAAATCGACTGTGGGTTTGTAAATGGATCAATAAGTTCCTGGTTGGTAAATGTTGGAAGCAAAAAGACGATTAATACGCTTCCGGTAGATAGTGTTGCAGCATTTTCTCTGCGTTAACCCATTCGAGACGGATTACACGCCATGTAATGCATTTTCTAGCTAGAAAAACGAGTTGCATACTGTGTCTGCGATGAGTTTGAACTTCAGTTATCAGTTAGTAGTGGAAAAGTAGCCGTGAAATTTGTATTGGTTTCAAGTTTGATTCTAAAATGAGTAATCCACAGCTAGAATCATTGGAAATGGAAGAAATGAGCAGTGATGATGAACGTGAAGATTTCTCGTTTCGAAGAAACAGAAAAGAAAGTCGAGAATATTTGGGAGAATGTTTCAAAGATTATCGCAAACAAAAAGCATAAGTTTCATTAGAGGAATATTTTATAATTACTTCATTACCTTTGTAATATTTTCTTAAAATTTATTCAGGGGTTATCTTCTACATTTTTATTATTGAACCTGAAATCGAGATTTTTATGTTTGTTTATTACTTTCAAAATAAATTTTCTTCCACTTTAATTGTACTTTTTTTTTTTATATGGAACCCTGCATTCTTTTTTTCTCAGTATGGTAGAGTTTGTTGAGATAAGTATAATGATTTGTCGTATCCAAGAGTTTGAACTTCACTTATTAGTTAATAGAGAAAAAGTAGCCGTGAAATTTGTATTGGTTTCAAGTTTGATTCTAAAATGAGTAATCCACAGCTAGAATCATTGGAAATGGAAGAAATGAGCAGTGATGATGAACGTGAAGATTTCTTGTTTTGAAGAAACAGAAAAAAAAAATCGAGAATATTTGGGAGACTGTTGTAAAGATTATCGCAAATAAAAAGGATAAGTTTCATTAGAGAAAAATTTTATAATTACTTCATTACCTTTGTAATATTTTCTTAAAATTTATTCATGGGCTGTTTCCTAATTTTTGAACCTAAAATAATGATTTCACGTTTGTTTACTATTTCTTGAAATAAACTTTCTTCCACTTTAATTCTATCTTTTCTTTTTATTATGCATTACACACATGGTGTAATAAAAATATTCCGAACAGCCAATTACACAGATAACGTGCTATCATCTTATTTATACGAAAAGTGTTTGCAATTTTTCTCGTTAAAAATGTTTAACGTGAACGAAAAAAATCGTTTCACTTCTGGAGATCGTCTTCAGAATAATTCTTCATCTCGAATGGGTTAAAAGAACGTAGACAATTACTAGAAAACTTAACTGTCCCTACAAATATGTCTGATTTCCTTTTATCCTTTTTTCGTGACGCGGGAACCGTCGCGCCAGCAATTAATGCTATAGCAGAAGCAGGTTCGTCACAACTCCTTCATTTTGTTATGATTTTTACAATTTACACATTCCAGAAGAAAGCTGAAAGCTATATCTACATCCTTTGAAACAAAAATAATTGAAACATTTTATTCGATAGTTATCTAAGGGGTAAAAAACACATTCCCAAACTTCCCCAAATGTTTAAACACCTCGGAGTGACATGATCAATTAAACGTAACAGATATCAAATTGTAAGGAATCGAAATCGAATATTCCAGTGAAAATCAAGTTTGAAATAACAGGTTGTGTAGAAATTTCAATGCCCGGGAAGGTTGAATTAACGTTAACAGCCTTTGCGTTAAATCGATCAATTCCTTCGCACGCCTAAACAATCACCTGCGAACGCGTTGATTGCGCACAGTGATCGATGAATATCCTTGTATCCTCGCTAGTCTCTCTCGCGGTCCTTCAAGCGTACGGTTCATCAAGTATTCCTCTCTCCGGCAATAAATTTTATAAACGTCGAGCGATATAATAGAAATTTCTCGTCCCCAAGCAGCAATCGAGCGGTATAGAACGGTGTGAAACCCATTGGATTTTCGTATCGGAGTGAAAAATACACGGTGACACGCTTTCAGTATGCGTACCATTAATATTAAATATGCACGCGCAAATTGATGCGTAGTTGGTCAGCGAGCGTGCAAACGTGCACTCTTCTGGACGATTTAAATAATTCGTATAATACTCGGCATCGCGCGACAGTAGAAGAGCGAGCGAGCGAGCGAGCGAGAGAGAGAGAGAGAGAGAGACAGAGACAGAGAGATAGAGAGAGAACGCGTGACAATGCGAGAGCGTGAGAGAGCAAAGGCGAGAGAGAGAGAGAGGGAGAACTCGTGACAATGCGAGAGCGTGAGAGAGCGAAGGCGAGAGAGAGAGAGAGAGAGAGAGAGAACGCGTGACAATGCGAGAGCGTGATAATGTCAGAGCGAGAGAGAAAGAGAGAGAAAGAGAGAACACGTAAAGGTGCGAAAGAGCAGAGTGAAAGCAGAGTGAAAAGAAAGAGCAGAGTGAAAAAGCTGAGAGTGAGAGAGAGAGAGAGGGGGATGGGGGTGGGAGAGAAACAGTTTTGATGGAAAAAGAGAAAAGGAAAAACATGCATGTATATACGAACATGTATCGTACCGATTCTCAGGAAATATTCATAACGTTTAACACGTATCTCGTATTTCCGTTTAATCGATATGTTAATCGTAACACCTCGTTGGACCAAAAGCGGATTAAAATACGTCGATCTCGCGTTCACAGTATGGATAGGTCTTTCGGTGGAAAATTTTCCGAATTAACCGGACCGTTTTCCAACGGGGTGAGCCCGACCAACTGAAAACAGAGGGACACGTAGGAAAAGTGGACGAACTGATGCGCGTTAACCTATTCGCACGTTGGATCAAGGGCGGTAGATTGTGTTTAAAACTCGAATCGATATTTCAACTAGAAGCGTCGAAACTCCTACAGGAATCTCTGTACAAGACAGCTACGAATTGACTGAACAAATGGGAAAATTAAAATCAACGCAAAAATATTTCCAGTCACGTTACTCTTGCAACGAAGCATGTTTCGGATCCGAAAATTAACACTATGGCGCTTGTTATTTTTGCTTATAACTAAGATTCGAATAAGAAGTAGCGAAAGACAATCAAATTACAGAGATCATAAAATTCACCGTACCCATGCATTGTACTTAGGCCCTATGCTGATTGGGCAACCGCAATTTCTTATGGTGGTACAAAGGAACCACATTTTTTTAGAAAAAAATGTCTAACACATGCTAACAGGTTTTTGAGAGTTTTTCCTGCATTACTCATGAATGACACAAATAACTAATCCAATTTTTCATAGGTAATAAACGAATTATAGGACACCCAAACTAACCCAGGCACCATGTAAAACAACACAGGAGAAAATAATACAAAAAGAAACAACGAGAAAGAAAAAGGTTAGAATTCCTTGAGCCACCAGGGAGCGTCATGCTAAATGTATGGTACCTACATGGTGTCCATATGGAAGCGTTTGGCTGCGTAGATCCACTTAACGAAACTCAGGCACTACACAGTTACCTGCCAATTTAATATTGAGTAATTGTTTCGAACGAAGAACGATATGAAGTGTCTCAAATATCACGTTCACGCTTTTGTGATACTGGCTATACAAATGTTTTACCGTGAAATCTGTCTCGAAAACGTGCAACGATGAGAAAAATCGAAGATGGATGTCTAATATCGTCTCGAACGATCGAAGATAAAAGAACGAAGAATACCACGTTTCAAATTTCGAACTGTAATGCCCGGTTGGCTCCAATTCCTCGGATATCGGAGCAAACAATGAGGTAACACTAAATTTTAATCAATTAGAGATCGTCGTTACGTAGAAACAGAACTTTATTAATGTGTAGTATATGACGTGCGCGTGATAGAACAGAAACTAACTCGAGGATGGAAAAATAGTGCTATTTAAGGGTTTGGAAAAATGAACTTCGGGATATGACTGTGTGGGAGAGTTGAGAAGAGAGTTGGAAGATGATAAATCCAGTGTGACTAATAGTGAAAATTGGTAACTAGTTGTGGATACAGATAACAGAAAGGACAAAAATATTTGAGGGTATAACAGAACGATAGACTCTAATAAAGGTTTAGATATAATAAAACCATCTCGTTTGAGTTTCATAAAACGACTGTCTAAGATTGTTCAAGCTTGACCGTGTTGAACAACTTGTGTTTAAAAAAAAAAAAAGTTCTATACATTTATTGGTTTCATATACAGTCGCTCTGATTAATATTCGGACACCTTTTAAAACAGAATAGCTTTTTTAAAATTATTAATCAGTAAATAACACTTCAATGTTTTTTATATCAAAACGAACGAAACTTTGTCTGAAAGCTTTGTATAATTCCATCATCACCCCGATCGAGGTAAATATCTTGTAATGAGCAAAGTGGAAACGCTATGAGAATAATTACTAGCTTGAAGCAACGTTTTGTCAACTGTTACAGTTCATCAAACAATCTCTGACATCATGAATTTGTTTTCAAATATGAGCTCACGTCGTGAGCAAACTGACAGAGCATACCACTACCATTACGTCTGATTGTGATAATCGACATGGCGTACGCGGGGGAGAGTTGCGTGTCGTAGGCATCGATAGAAAATACGAGCTCTCGATATTGTAACAGCTTATGGGGGTTAATACTGGATTAAATATTCCCCTTTTGATTGAAATCGGTTGAATCTGCCGCAGCCGAATAAATTAGCCGGCGGCGGAATCGCGTGTGCAAACGAAAATTATATACGACAGGGTATTATCGTAATATGAATTTAAACACGTTGGATATTAACGGGTTAAGCCATCGAAAATTCAGTCTCGGTTAAATATAACTTAGGCATTGTATTTGCAAAGTGGTTAATTATAGACACGAGATTGAACACGAGACAAAGTGGTAGAACCGAGAGAGCACTGGAACTAAAAGCAATTCGCATAATGCGCTATAGTTTTCAGACAAAAAATCCTTTTCGACGATCTGGTGCTATGTGCAATTTATAATCGAAGTATACATGTAGAGAGAGAGAGAGAGAGGGGAGAGAGAGATAGAGAGAACGCGTGACAATACGAGAGCGTGAGAGAGCGAAGGTGAGAGAGAGAGAGAGAGAGAGAGAGAGAAAACGCGTGACAATGCGAGAGCGTGAAAGAGCGAAGGCGAGAGAGAGAGAACGCGTGAGAATGCGAGAGTGTATGTGTGAGAGAGAGAGCGTGAGAGTGAGAGAGAGAGAGAGAGAGAAAAAGTAAAGAAAAGAAAGGAAAAAAAATGGCGTTGAGGGAAATGAAAACTAAACCGTTCTATTTTCTCTGCAAACGTTCAATATTTTGTATCGTCGAATTTTCATGAGACCCGAAATTTATCCGGCGGACCAGCCCCTGGTTTCTTTTTTTTTATTGGCAACCATTGGCAGGAAAAGCACGCGGAACGCTTCTAGAAATTTATCGATGCAAACATCACCTGGAAGTGGAATAAGCGCGCGAAGGACAGACGAAAGTATGGCTTGATGATCGTTTGTAATTAAAAGTGACTTAAGCTCGTTCTTCCTTCAAGCTGGAAAACTGGTTTCAACGATGAACGAGGGAAAACTGTGCGCGACAGACGGACGATTCGAGTTAAAATTCAATCTGACGCCGTTGCCATCTATGTTCACTGTGTGACTGTCGAAGCGGAGACGACTTTGGGATAACGAAATTTAGAAAAAAAAAGAAAAAAGAAAAAACGAAGAGAGAAAGAGCAAAAAAGAAAAGGAGAAAAGAAAGAAATTTCCGAATATTCTCTCGTATCTCATTGGAAATTCAGCGAATTCGTACGTATATTCAATCCGCTTTCCACCGTGACACGTTTCATTCGTCGTGTTCAAACGTGTGTGACCGGTGCTACTCCTGTTTCAATGGAATTCTAATTGTTTCGTTAATACACCTAGCGATCTGTACAATGACATTCATTTATCCAAATTGCACCTTTCTTTCGGCAATTACTCAGCTGTCGGGCATAACGTGATCCAATCTTGAATTAATGCGTTCAAGCTGTGATTCAATTCTAAATACCTGCGTTGACAACAAGCAGGTGTCGCATCACATTTCAAGAGTTGCTATTTATTTATTTATCCGTTTGATAGTTATGATATTATATAAATATTACAATCTTTTATTTAAATTTGAAATGTATTAGGTGTAGAAAAAAAAACAATTCTTTACGATTTTTGGATGAATCAAAATTTTATCTAACCCTTTCGTAATGTGCACAGCGAAAGATGTTGAATCGGCAGTCGTAAAATTTAGATTGTTTCCAGAAGTGTCGAAATTTCAAGTTTGTTTCGGTAATCAAACCGGAAGTGCGCAGACGATGAAATTACGGATTAGATTACGATAAAGGAGCGGTAACAGAGGAACGTGAGACAATCTTGAAAGCGTCTATAGGAGCCAACAGTAGCGAAAGGGTTAAAAAGAATGAGAACAGATCAATCGTTGAAATTGTTTCTATCATTGTTGATGATTTTTCACTATTTTTCTACCAGCTTGCGAATACCATCGCGAATATTTCGATTTTAATGGCTCTAATGATTATGCGACTCCAGTCGGAAAAAAATTCATTTCTGCTCCTAATGTTACATATTTTTGAAAAGTTACGAAATTTTTATTTAAAACGATGGCAATCTTATACACAATCTTACAAGCACGAGAAGTTTTTATGTAGAAGAAAGTTTTTGTGAGAATGTATAGGAATGTTACTAACAAGAAAAGTTCAGCAACTGGAAATTATAAAAAAGAAAGTTCAAGAGAATTTTCGAAAAACATTTTCTTGTTGCTCCTTAATTTTTCTATTAAAATAAATTTTAATTAAATTTTCTAATTTACCCTTATCATTGTTTTTTTTTTTTTAATTCTTTCCTACCATAATGTATGGCATCAATAACTATACAGCTTTGATAATTATTGTATATAAATGTGCAATGACTGCTTTTTCATATTTTGTTGAATTTTTTAATTATTCCCGATAATATGAAACATTATAATTTTTTTTAGGCGTTTTCATCGCTAAAATCATTTCATTGCTGAAACAAGTAGCAGTTTCTTTTTTAGTGTTACATGAATTACAGTTTTGCAAAGTTTTAAATTTTTTGGATTTTCAGGTTGCAGAACCTCTTTTATAAGTGGATCTATATTCTGTGCAAAACAATTAGAATCTATAAATAATTTATTTATGTAAGATACATAATAATGAATTAATATAAGATACATAATCTACATAAGAGTCTATTTAATAATTGCGTATGAACACGACAGATTTCAACTTGCTACGTATATGTGTATATAACAATAACCTTTAATTCGCTCGAATTGGATTTAAGAAATCGATTTTCCCCTTTTCCAATTTTCTGTTACTGTAAAAATTCTTGAGTCTGAGGAGAGTTTCGGAAAGTATTCTAAATATTAATAAACTTACACAATATTAAAGTGAAATGTTGCAAGTAGTATACAAATTGCACGAAAAGCTTTAAAGGGATTTTCTCGAAACTACGTATTGACATGATTGATTTCTCAGTAACCTAATGAGCTGAATAACTTCAAGTTATGTTACACATCTGTTATATACCTTCCTTTACCGTTCCTATCAGAACGATAAAAATATCCACAATATTTCCATGTCTCATGGTAAATAAAAAAAAAAAAGAGTTTCTTTAAAGTAATATTTTTTCCTTCGATTGATCACTGTTTTCTTTCTTTACAATTTCAATGTATACTTGAGATAGTGACGATAGAAGAAACTTTACTGATGGAAATAACAGTAATTAATTTCTGATTATAACGAACGTATCATTTCCCGTTAATTTTCACGTATTTTCACATAATCATTTCAATAGAGAAGGAGGAATTTTTAAAAGTAAACGTTTAGCAAACATTTCTCACTGTTTAGTTGTACTACTAAACGTAGAAATATTAATACAATATTAACAAACCAATGTACAAAACAAGAAATATGTAGACGTTTTAATATGAAAGAAATAGAAAGAAATTTCATAAAATGTGTCTATTTTTCATACACTTTCAAGCGAGTAACTTCTTAAAAACACCATTTATCAAAGTACTACATTTCGTGGAACATTTAATTCAAATAGACTGGAAATTCTCCGGTCAATACTCTTTATAGTTGCACGCTATAGTCTCTCCTCTTTCCAGACGGTAGGAGTTTTCATCAGCATCCCGTAGACTGTACATTTCCGGTAAACAGCCATTGTCCTCCGTTTATCGTGTACAAAACAACGAGTCCCGGATTTCGCTATTCTTCCTCGTCTGAAATCGGCTTCTAAACGTTACTGGACTCCGGCTTGAATCTCATTGTTCTACCTTGACCGTCGACCAGCTTCCATTATCCGATAGAATAGTCGTCAGGTCCAACGGATGTGTATAAAAGATCCGCTTTAAGAATGGTTATAAGTTGGGGGGCGTTGACGAAACGAAAAATTGGTTTTTGGTTAAATTACGACAATGGCTGTGATTCATACACGACGACAGAAGAAGTGGCTGGCCATTGAAGAGGGTACGAAATGTAAACGGATCTTATCTCGGTCGATGAAGCATATCGCGTTCGATATTCCGATACTAGCACCATCGCCCATCACCGTTACCTCTAAGGGTATCGGAGCCTGGCATAATGGAATTCCTCGTTATATAAATTTCGGTGCACATTTTTCTGGCACCCATCGATCTCTCCGCGGTCTCCCATTTTCCTAGCTTTTCTCTTCTAAAGTCGACGTATGTACTAGCTCAGTCAACTCTCGCCCGCCTCCGCACTTTCCCTCTCCTCGCCTGCTCTTTTTCCCAATCTCTCTCTTTCTCCCTCTCTCTCTCTCATCCTCGCTCTCTCACGTTCTCGCATTTTCACGCGTTTTTTCACTCTCTCGTTCTTTCTCTTTCTCGCCCTCGCTCTCTTACACTCTCGCACTCTCACGCGTTCTCTCTCTCTCTCTCTCACTTTCACTCTCTCACATTCGCTCTCTCATGCGTTTTCTCTCTCTCTCTCGCCCTCGCTCTCTGATACGTTCTTTCTTGCGTTCACTCTCTCGCTCTCTTTCTCCTTCTGCCGCCTCTCTCTCGCTCCCTCATTCTCTCTCTCTATTCGTAGTCTCCCCCTCCCCGTCCCGTTTTATTCTGTCTCCGCGAATGGCTGGTCGATTCCTCAAACGTTTTTCGAGAAGCGGTAGAAAACGAAATTCCATCGATAACTGCGAATCCGGCATCGTTCTTTATATGATTTTATCTCGCCGAGCAAAACGCTCGGAGCCGATAAAAAGGGATTCCCGTCGATTAACTTCCGCCTCGCTTTTGTCCACCGTTCGCGTACCAAGCGTATAGTAGCAGCGGATCATCTGGAGCGGTACTTTGGTGAGGCCTCGAGTACCCGGATATTCGCGGAGCCAAATATCTGAATGGTGACGTCAATGGTTATCTGCGATATCGTTGTTCCGATACGATTGAACGAGATCCACGGAACGGCTAGCATTCCGAGTATTTAAGCGATCTTTAACCGTAAAATATAACGAACGATCAAGGATAACAGTGGAGAACATACCGATAGCTTTCCGTCGTTTGCTTGCTTGTGGCATCGTCCAGCAGTCGAGAGATGCGTCGATCAGGGTCGATATCTCTCATCGATAGATGGCTCTGCCGTCTAACGATCGCGTCGCATCACTGTGCGCCGCCATGGACCGTTACTCGGAACGCGTTTGCAGAAGTCTACGTTTGTTTACTTCTCTAATGTATCGTTCGTTTTTAGTAGACTTCTGTCGTGGTTTTCTATTCTACGTCAATGATCGCCGTTCAACTCTCGCGGTACTTCATTTCTGTAACATCGTAGAACGAGCCTTTTGCAAATGGCAACAGTTAATTTATGTACAAATTGGAACGCGGATGCGATGACAGTAGTATTCGGTTGTTGTGCTTCGAAGTGTGAAGAGCGTTTTCAACGCTTGTTCTATTCCACGTTCAGGTGCTTCTCGAACTAAGTGTAGATAATGAGTGCAGTGATACCGTTACGGTCGTCGTGTTTTGTGCAGCTGCTAATATTCATCGATTTACGCAGTATACGCGGTATGTGTACAATGTGTCACTAAAATAACGAATAAGAGGGTGTTTACGTTAAAAGAGAAACTAAGTTTCATGTAGTCTTGATTTTACAGTGCGTACTTTAATTAACGTTAAATTTTCACCGTTCTGTGAAAAGTGTTAATATGGATTTTGTGAAATTTAATTTCCGTCAGGGGAGATTTGATTTTTTAAACCTTTTTCTTTTATTGCCGATGGAATCAAACTTTCTTCCTCGTCCAACGCTCAACAACGACAGTTTCCCTTGAACCTCTTATCTGTAATGTCCCGTCGTTCTATGCATGGTTTTTTTGAAAATAGCGGAGCAAGGTAAAGATGTTATGCCGACGGACGGAGTACCATCGTCGCGGTAAAATTTCACGATCGTAAGAATTGTCTGTTTCGAAATTAATCGCATAAACGTGCAGGAGCTCGTGAAATCGAGAACAAAAAAAAAACAGAAGCGAAAAGGAATAATCAACAAGAGGGAAATTGGATCTCACATACAGTTATTCCAGTCCTATTTTTTTCGTTGTCCTTCGGCTGTCATTCGGACGCGTAGATCCGTACACTCCGCAAATGGAGACAGATGTCGCTTTGGAACTTTACGTTCGCCTATCGCTGAATTTATTGACTTTTTATCGAGAACTCATTGAACTCGTGACGCATTCCTCTATTATGTATCGCGGCTTTTTATTAGAAACAAGTCTTTCACCTGGATTCTATTTTCTGTGCAGAAAATCTGCTTTTCCCGCTTTGGTTAATTTTTCAGATTATTCTGAATTTTCCATTGCCCGTTGAGTTAACACACTGTTAATTTCTCGGCGATGAATTTCGGTAGTCATTCAGATGAAATTTTTATTGTCTCGAGATGTAATTGTTCTCGGTATAACTGTCGTGTTCGTTTGGAATTATTAAATGCAAGTATAACAATCATAATATTTCACCGTCAGGAGACACCGTTTCGTACGTTATTTATGAGCTCTATTTCTGTAGAATATGGACCTGCTCATTAACGTTGATATATTAGACGTGCAAAAGATGAAATTGAAATTATGCATTTCGTATACAAAATTGATTATAATTTAGATTAAATCGTTTCACGGGAAGTAACATGTGTACAAGTGATCTAGTAAATGTTAAAAAATTACTATTAAGATTTAACACAAAATTTAGTAACGATTTCGGAGAATAACTGAATTTTATAATTAAAAAAACAATCCTAATAAACATTATTAATTTTACACTACAAAAGAAATAAATATAATTTTTTTAATATTTATTCCTCTTGCAGTGTAAAATTAATAATATTTATTAGGATCGATTTTTTTTTTTATAAAATTCAGTTATTTCCCAAAATCGTTGTCAAATTTTGTGTTAAATCTCATACTTTTATTTTTTATTTTTAAGTATATCAATAACCTCAATTACAAAAATATTTTATATTGGATTTAACTATTATGTGATGCAACTATTTACTATCCAAATTTCACGGGCTAAATGAAACCGTGATACTGTTGATTTTATATTCTCCGTTTTTTATTATAAATCGAAAGTCACACAGAAAAACATGGCAGGATACACAGTTTAACAATAAAAAGTAAATAAAATGATGAACGATTGGAAAATAAGAATGCAGGAAACAAGCGACAAATTTCTTAGATTTTCAATTTATATTTACGAAGGCTTGACAATTTTTCCGAAAGATATATTTCCTTTGCTTTCGAACAAAAAATTTCTTTGAAACGTTTTACATAAGTCCATTCATGTATACAATAAATGCAATATTTCACTGAAAGGTTACCATTGACACTTTCTCGTCCTTGCTCAATGTAGTTCTCCTTAAAGCGAAGCGAAAAATTGATGCCCACTGTGAAGGTTCCTCTTTTGTACCAGAACAAGGAAAGAATCGGTAGATAGGCCTGCTGGTTCGAGATTTAAACACAGATCTTTACCGACCAACTGCTCTTACCATTTGAGCCTATGCAGCCATAGAATCCCCTTTTTCTTTCTTTTTCTTTACCTCGAAACATCGTTTACCGTTTGCTTAGTTTGGTAAGAAATCTTCATGGACACGAAATTCAAGATGTAAACTAGAAACTGTTATAAACTAAAATAGCATTCAAATGATCAATGTATATCGTCAATATTTCAAGGTGCTCAACATTCTCGTAAGTGGGGGATCCTCGGACGATCGATATTGTCGATATACATATGTATATTGACGAACTGCATTTTCTTCGTACGTTCAATATTTTTGACAGTGCATTCAGTTTCGAGTTAGCGTTCAGTGATGTCGCATCGAAAGGAAGCTGCGCAGCAATTATTTTCTCATTTTACTTTCTATGGTGATCTTTCACTCTTAAACGCTAAAAAAGGAGAAAATGCTCCAGATTCTTCACGCACTGCACACTCAGATATCGGTATTATTAATATTCTAATGAGACGGTTCGCGGTTCCTTTTTTCCGTTTTTGCAACTCTCTCTCTTTTTCTCTCTCTCGGTCTCTCGTGCCCCCTCTCTCTCAGTCTCCCATGCCCCCCTCTCTCTCGGTCTTTCATGCCCCGTCTCACTCTCTCTCTCTCGCTCTTTCATGCCCCGTATCTCTCTCTCTCTCTCTCTCTCTCTCTCTTTCCTTCTCATGCCCCGTATCTCTCTCTCTCTCAGTCTCTCATGCCTCTCTCTCGGTTTCTTATGCCCCCTATCTCTCTGTTTCTCTCTCTCTCTCTCTCTCTCATGTCCCCTATTTCTCTCTCTCTCTCATGCCCCTATCTCTTTCTCTCTCTCTCATTCCCCCTATCTCTCTCTCTCTCTCCTAACCTTCTCATCACTCGTTCACCCGAGCACGCTCTCTCGCATCATTCAAATCCCCATTCACTACATTTTGTGTTTTTATAAATTTTTTTATTTGTAGTCACGTTTACTGCTAAAGGTTGCTAGCGACAACAGTTTCATTATATAAATTAGTATACAATTGAACAGTTATCCTAACAGACTCACACTAAATTTCTTGGGCACTTCCGAATAATAAGAAAGCTTTTTTACTTCTTTTAACTGTTATTCGGATTCAACTATGCAAGTTAGTAGATAACATACTACACCAGTGGGTGTATTCACTCTCACGTTATTTATAAAATGGCCATAGACTGTACTAAATATCATTCTTTTTAGTAGATTGTACTTACGCACTTAAAATAAGAAATTAAAATAATTGAATAACTATAGATCTATACAATATTTACATCGTAGCGCTCGTAGATTAATTCACAAATATTTATCTCTTTTAAGAACTGGAATAGATGTTTTATTGCTTTCTTCTCGTTTAGTGTCGACTTGAGTTTATTTCGGATGCTGTGTTGATTTCTTTCGTTTTAATACTTCTGCCAGTCTGTTAGAATGTGTTTCACAGTGATTCTCGTGTTACAAATATCGCATTTCTTTGGATCTTCTTTGTTACTAAGCGAACACGAGCGTAATTTATGTTCAGTTCCTAATCTTAAGAGTACTGATTGTGTTTCACTGTTTAATGAATATTTCGTGTTTTTTTGGAAAGTGTTATCTCGGACTGGGTTAGTATTTATTTTATTTAAATAATAAATTATACAGTACAAAATTATTACATAAATGAATGAACGAATAAAATGTTAGCTGCGCTGTTGGCGTTTATTTCACATCGAATTCCATTGTGATTTAATGTTGTTTTTAGCGATTGCTTCAAGAAATATTTTGTATTAAAAAGAGAGGAACTTGTCGCAATCTGTGTTCTTGAATTTTGCTAAATAGTATCTCTCAGAATTACTTTATTATTATTAATAAAAAGAAAAATACTAAGAACAAAATAGTGTGTGCTAGGGAATAGCTTTTAAGAAAAATGTTATTCCACATAAATTTATTAAATGAACTTCGTATATTTGTTCGAAAAGATTTTCAAAATTATTTTCGTATGGCTAGCACGTATTTCGTAGGACTATTGAATTTAGTAGCATCAACTATCGCGAAATATAACTATATTCGAAATATTGACAATACGTCAATCTGTTCCGTGAATGTTCAGTAATATTCATCATATTATATTGACAGTATATATCGATCATTTTCACGTACGATAATGTTGAGAACCTTGGAATATTGATAATTATTAAACTGCGAATTTTTATATTAATTTATGTTTTTTTAGAACTTCAGTATAAAAAGATTTCATCACCTACATATTATATAAAGCAGTATAATTTTCATATTACGTACATTGTATGCAATTTTGCACATTTAACTCTTGTATAAATGCATAAAAATCCGCAGTCTAGTTATGTCACACAAGCATAAATATAAATTAAAAAGGATTTCTCTACAATTACCTGTATACATTTGTTTATTAACTTATTTTATCTTTTCCAATAACTATCATACATTTTTATATTAGTTAATCAATATTCTAGACACTATCTGTTTCTACATTTGTTCTATTGTATTAGTTAGTAGTATTACATAATATGTAATTTAGTATAATTAATATTTATTTGTCTAATTAGTATATGATATATAATTTCTTATTAATTATATTATATAATATAAATTAGTATTGTATAATTCAGGCGAAATTTTTATATCCACATTAATTTAATTAAATAATAATAAATTGAGAGATTTACTTTACTACAATTTTGTTATTGTGTGTATTTCTTCGTTCTATACAATTCTGCACCTTCAAATTTCCTACAAATGCGTAAAAATTCGTAGTCTAATAATCATATAATTAGATATGAACAATATTGAACGTATTTCTAGTGAAAACTGTAGAAGAAAAAAATAGAAAAAATACGCTTTGTAACTAATAGAAATGATTGAAAATTATGAGAAGTGAATAGCACAAGAAAAGCATAAAAATAATAAGTGACTAGCTAATAAGGGACGCATGAGGATGGATCGTGACATAGAAATGATTTGGCTGGAAGAACAAGAACGACGAGTGCATTTTTCGCTGCAAAAAGAGCTGAGTGTAGATACGAGAGCAAATGCCACTTGTGAAAACTGTAGAGAGGAAAAGAATGGGTTGATCGGGTTGCTAGATTGGAATTCGAACTCAGACGATAGGTGACTGTTCCAACAATCAAGCTATTTAAGTTCTGATCGAATTCCTTTCCTTTAACTCTACTAATTTATACTTACGTTCTGAAAAGTTACAAAAAAAGAAAAAAAAAGAAGAAAATATATTTCCAACGTAAGAGAGATCTTAATCAGCAAATTCTGATGTAAAAGTTCCATTATTCTTTATAATCTAAAAGGGAGAATAATACATTTTTTTTTCTTTCTCTTTTTCTTTTTATAAAAATCGAGATAAGCAGCAGGTTTTAATTTCGTGTCGTATATATTATTCATAGGTCAGCATTGTATCGCGTTTATAATGTGAAATTAATATTTCAACGTACCTTCATTTCTATACGAATCGTGTAATTTTGAAATCGAGATTACCTGTATGATTCTGCAGAAGAGAGAAAGGGAGGAGAATTTTTCGTATATTTCTTTTATTCCAATTTCTGACGGTTCTTTTCCGTTGGAATTAAAACGCTGATAAATTTTGAACTTCTCTCATTTGTTATACGAAATTTGTCACTAGTAAATTATTATTTCGTAGCAAACAGTCGGCGAAAAAATATGAAACGAACGATCTTCGAGTTTACAGTCTGTCACACAAGAGCGTGTCTGCGATATCTGCGAAACCTGACACCTAATCAGAATGAGATAAAAAGAATGTAAACAAACGAAAACTTCTCTAATACGCGTTGCTGAATACCTTTCAGTTTCATTTGAAACAGTGAAAGGAACAGAGCTTTTTAATATGAGTGCCGCGTACGCGAAACGATTTGAAGCAGTATTCTTGTGTTGCCACCCAAAAGGGCCAAAATTGAGTTTCCCGAGTGCTGCTAAATATATGCACAAGTCGGTACAGTTTGTTAAGAAGTGGGTAGACCGATGTAAGGAGACAAAAAATGTCGACGACTTCCAAAATCGGGGATTAAAGAGGAAGACCGATATCCGACGAGACAAAATGATTCTCCGGCTTTTCGAGAAGAATCCGACTCTCTCATTACGGAAAGGTCAAGTATTTTTGGCTAAAAAGGGTATAAATATCAGTATAATGACACTGAAACGGCGTTTAGACGAATTTGGTGTTAAGTGGCAAAGTACATTGTTAAAACCGATGCTTTCAAAAAAGCACGTCGAAAATCGTCTGGCATGGGCGAATGAAAACAGAGATCGTGATTGGAGTAATATAATATTCACTGATGAATCTTCGTTTTGGGCATGGTGTCCTATTAGGCGTGCTTGGACTATCCATGGAAGAAGGATGATTCAAAGAAGTGTAAAACACCCTATAAAAGTGCATGTTTGGGGTTGCTTTAACGCACGCGGTTTTGGGACTTTGTGCGTCTTCACAGACAATCTGAATGCACAAAAGATGGTGAAATTGTACCAAAGGGGACTTCTCACATCCGTGAAACGTTGGTTCAACCAAACCGAGGACCAATGGATATTGCAAGAAGACAACGACCCTAAACATCGAAGTCGCATCTGCACCCAATGGAAAGCGGAAAACGCCATCACCGTACTTCCTTGGCCATCGCAGTCCCCTGATGCAAACCCTATCGAAAATGTGTGGTCCCTAATGAAATACAAGCTGAGAGGAAGACGTATCACAAAAATAAGAACACTTGTACATCACATTCGGAAGATATGGAGGTCGTTACCAGAATCCTACGCTCAAAAATTAGTCGAGAGTATGCCGAAACGATGTCAAGCTATAATCGCTAATGGAGGAGATTGGACACCCTACTAAGTAATAGCGTATTAGTGTTTTAGATGTAGATTCGATTCATATAAATTTTTTTACAAATATATAAATATTTACAGAAATATCGCAGACACGCTCTTGTGTGACAGACTGTACGTCACATATGACATGTGACATATATTTTTAAGCATTAAATTGTTGCATACGAAAGATGAAAAGTAACGAGATAGAATTTCTTTCTGGAGAGTTAATAACGATATAAAAACAGAATTATACTAAGTCGAAAGTTACATTGGTAACACAACTTCAGAGTAACTTACAACCCGAGTAGCTTAAATTTATTCAATTTCGGTACAGTTTAGTTAAATTTATTTATGAAATTCATATAATGGAAATAATGAAATTTATTTGTGAAAATACTTGTGGAAAAAAAGTCAGTTTAATTATTTTTCACTTTTCAAATTTACTTTATGTTCGTATTTTCATATTTACCTTTTATTGCAAATACACTCGACGTTCCCAATAAAACTTTATCCCCTATTTTTCATCATTATTTTCATTTAACGAGCTAATACTATTTTTGTTGATAAAGATTTATAGAACGCTTTAATTGTATGAAATATGAAAGCTCTTCGCTATACAATATATAAACGGACGGTTATTTAATGTTACTCGATCTTTTGCAATTTATTAAATGCAAATAATATTTTCCAAGCTTTTACTGTTAGTTGTGTTAAAGCTGTTTGTAAGTTTTCATAAAGTAAATGTAGGTTATATCTTCATCCTGGCAAATGGATTTACGCTCTTCGATTTTTTACCGATGTTAAAACAGTTGATGAAGCACTTTTCTTCTAAATATATTGCTGCTTTTACCTTTGCTAATAACACTGTTTTCCATTACTAATAATTGAACAATTAACAACTTGTTGAATATTTAATTATTTAATAGTATGTGTCGTTAAATATGTATTTATTTTTCTATAATTTACTATAACTTCTACGAAATATTTATAGGTACTTCGTTGAATGGAAATATGATAAATATATCCGTTGTGCAATACTATATAAATAATTTTTGCATATTTATAAATAACAATGTAAACGTTATATACATCTTTATTTCATAATTATTATATTTCTTATATCTGCGAATTTTTATGCAAATTCATATTTTTGGAAATATAGTGAAAGAAAAAACGTAGAATATTATTAGAAAATTATTCCATCTACCAAGTATTATAAATAGTACTATAATTTGGATAATTTATGTATTTTTTTATATTGCATGCATTCTATGTAATTTTACACATTAAATCTTTTTATAGATGCGTAAAAATTCGCAGTGTAATCATTATATTTTATAATGCTCATTACGCGAATATTGAAGAGTAAATATACATATAGAAACTTATGTTGGAATTGTATTTTCAATTAGATTTTTCTCCATTATCTTTTATTTATGAATGCATTAATATTTTAGCTTGTTACGATTATCACTACGTCATGAATGCAGTCATGCATAATTGTAGCTTGCAATTTATCATGTAAATCTCAATTTATTTTAAGTGAAAACAAATTTCTTAAGTACTGAAAAAATTCTGATATACAATAAATTTTATTAATATTCAGACATTCTGTAAAATAGAACAGCTATTTAAAATTGAAACAAACTATTCGATTTTTTATTTTTAAAGTAGGATTAGTTTACTAAATGACGTCTAAACAAATTTTTGAAAAAATTGCAATTGCAAATGTATCAGAATATTAATAGGAGTCACTATAAATTTTTAATTTATTATTATATTTCTTATTTAAATTTCTGCAATTATATTACAATTAAATTTTATATTTATATAAAATACATAAAATTAAGAAATATAAGATTTAAATATATTATTATATTTAAATTTCTTAGTTCATTATTATATAATTTTTATATTATTATTTATTATCAATATTTCTCAGTTCATTCGGTTTATTTCACATTGAAATAATACAATTTTCTCTAGTGCAAATATTATACACAAATTTTCAGTTCAACTGAACTTTCAAATAACAGACATTTTACGACACTCTGTAAATTATTAAGAATTGTTAATGTTTCTTCACAGGGTAACACCTATTCAAACCTTTTTAAGGGTTTATCCGTCCGGCAAATATACCTTTCCATTCGAGTTTCTCAGCTACCTGAGGAAATATAGTACTTACTATGTACTTTGCTTTCACCGTTCAGGTAAAACGTGTACAACTCGCGTGCTTATTATTAAACAAACTTCTCACCTTTCACTTTCCTCGATATCTCAACTTCGATACATTTTGATACGTTCATTTCGTACTGAACTTTCGAAAATAGAGCGATTTATAAACACACCTAGGAAAATACTGGTTGGTGAGTTGGTTGCACGGTGTATGCGCAGAAAGGAACAATTTAAGTCGCGGACGTGAGATCACAGCTAACGTTTCGAAACGCCTCCGACAAAGTTTGCCCTTTGCGAACTTCCGAACTTTATTTCAAGCTGTAAAATCTGATGGTTAAAGTTAACTCAGACCGTTCGACAGGACGAGGGACACCGCACCGGACGCCGTCGTGCAATAATTTTAAATATCTATAGGAAGTCAAGGGACACCACGAATCCCGCGTGTATTATTCAAAGAGATCAAATTGGTTTCCCGTGAAAATCTGAAAATGTAGAATTTTACGTCTTGCTGATCAGATTGGGATTCTTCTTTTTTTTTTTAGATTTTGCAATGTCTGTCGATTAACACTTGAACCACCAATCCTATCACAATAGCGGATTTCAGATATTTTTCAAATGCTTTTCAAGCACTTTTAGCGTTTAAGACTCGTTTAGACACTCTACAGAATTTTAAAACCACAAACTGGAATAATTAATAAAATGTCATCTATTAATATGTCGTAAATAATTTAGAAAACGTTCGTTTATGTAGAATAAAATTTTAACAAATGTTACAACAGAATATTCAAGCATGTATCGCCTTCTCTTTAAACACACATCAGACAGTCCAATCCGCAAAGGATTAACATCGTGTTGTGGGAATTGTAGGTATTTATAATGATTTTACTTGTGCATTGTCTTACTTGCTTTCTTTCGAATGTTTTAATTTTTAATTATTTGCCTAAAGTTTAACTAAATATAAACAAAACCCGTCAGAATGACGGGTGGATAAAATGAGTTATAAAAAAAATATACATTAATATTTGTTTCATTCGTTTCTACAAAAATTTAGTGTTATTTATCTAAAAAATTATGGTTATTATTTGTCACTGAAAAATTTCTACATTGCAACAAAAATCTAGATCGATAAGCTGCGCTTCAAGAAATTCGAAAGGAACTTTTAATACACGCAAACTCTGTCAAATTTGATTCTGTGATAAAAATGTATAAAAATATATATATACCGAAGAATTTGCTAATTTTCTGTGAACCATAAACGGTTAAAAATGACCAAAATTGCAGTTTTTCATGATTTTCAGACTACAGTTGCAATAAACCCAGTGATTCTTTCATTTTTTTCTGCATCGACCGATTTTGATGAAATTTTAAATTGCTTGTAGTATATAATTAGTGTAATATTAGTTGTAGTATATAACTGGAATAAATTTACGAAACGTATTTTTTAAATTTGTAATACTAGCTCAAATAAAAAAAAGCAATTTCAACCAATTACAATTTTCCCAAAAACTCTTTTACACATCCTCTAATAAACTAATCCTTCTTTTAACTTCTCAAAAAGAAAAAAAAATGTCGTTTGGCTGAATTTGAAAAAATTATTTTATTTTAAAGGGGGTACGAGTATTTCTGTCACTCACTGTACATTTAGATTATTCAGCACCTTAAGGCAGTCTAAATTGATAAGGAATCACAATAATAAAATGTATGGTTTTTAAAACTTAAGATTCGCAAATGTGTCTGTTAATATTCGTCGTATTAGTCATCCACTATATTCCCATTAATTTGTACAATATGAAAGAAATTCAGCAAAATTCTTAGAAACCTTATATAAAATATATCGAATGCTTAATACTAAAGTCAATAAAACATGTAACAATGTAACTTAATAAACAAGCGTCGATGAAATTTCTCGGTTTTTCCGAGAAGAAAATTGTTCCGCGTGCATGCTACTGTTAAATAGCAATTGCATTTGATCACAGCCAGTCATTTAGTTTTCTATTTGATGCAACACTAAAGATATTAAAATACCCTCCTTCCCCTTATATTTTTCCTCAACGATTAATTTGTTTTTTCTATTCCAAAAGCGTTCGTCTTCAGCGAGAGAATTTCCAACGTCGATATCTCCTTCTCGGTTTTTCTTAATAGAATATTTTACCCGAAGCGATCGTTCGTTTTCACGATGTCAAATTTCCTCGATATCACGATCAATTTTCTTGGCAATGGTTTGTGCTATTTCACGGTCGACTTTTCGAACGCTTCTATTCGCGGCGAAAAAGAAGCATGCTTAAGAATGAGATAGAAGAGAAAGGGAAAAAAGCGAGATGGGAAGAAGAAGGAGAAGAAAAAGTGAAACAACAATTCTTGTCGATTAATCTTCATTTCTTTTGTCTGTTCAACGTGAGCTTCTTACTTTTGAATCTTTCCTATTATTATATCCTCGGCCATCGTTCTCTCTCTCTCTCTCTCTCTCTCTCTCTCTCTCTCTCTCTCTCTCTCTCTCTCTCTTCCGAATAGTCCTCCCTATCTCTTGTATTATGCATTATGAGTTATTAATTATTTATAAGTATGCTATTTACTTGAAAGTTCCTCTCTATTCCGTGTGTCTTGCGACGTAATATGATTTATCTGTCTACCTGATCTTGTGCTCCATCCTTCGAAATTTTATTTCACGACCGCAAGTAATTCACGGATAATGGTCCCGGGTTTCTTTGTAACAATGGAAACCAGTCAAAGTTACGTCGTATACACGTATTTACATTTATATTATATCTCCGGTACGTCTTCAAAGGTATTCGACGATGAAGAATTTTTACCGAAGCTGATTTTCAAGATATCAGTTTTTTCCCTCTGTTTCTTTTTTTTTTACTTTTGATAAATTCGTATTTTGTTATTAGTGTCTGTATTAACTGTAGAGTATATTTGTACCTTGTTTTTGACATATTTTGAGATATTTCCCTTATTCAAGTAGAGAAAAGTAAATTTATATTTCATCCTAAAATCTGAGTGGTAATTTAAACTCCTTTAAATTTTGATTTATTAATTATTTATTTTATTTTATTTTATTTATTATATATTTATTTTAGTTAATAATCGAGTTTAAATGATTATAACTTTTAAAATAACATTCGAAATGAAAAATGTTTTACGGTAAATTATCCTACAAAAACTTGGATTTAAAAATATGTTTATTTTATCTCTAGTGTTTTATATTTTATATTTTATAATTAGTGTTAGGTTTCGAAAATTAGGAAACGTATGCTGTTTTCTTTTTACGAATAAGAGCTATATATTGTGACGAATATTTTGTGAAATATCACACGTAGCAGAATTACGAAGTTTGATATTCGATATTCAGGTGTTTATAATGTAACGATATATGAATATTGAAATAAAGTAAGTGAATTCTTTAATTTATGTATGAATTTTATTTACAAATTATCAATATCTAATAATTAATATCACACGATGCAAAATTACAAAATTTGATATTCATCTTTCATTCAATTTTTTATAATGTAACAATAGATGAAATATTAAAATAAAATAGGTATTTTTTTAATTTACGTATGATTTGTATTTATAAATTATCAATATTTATAACAAAAATAGTTTTATAATACAACAGCAGATGACGTATTAAAATAAAATAAACGAGTTCTTTAATTTATGTATGATTTCAATTTCTGTTGGTTGGAAAAAAATGTCCTCGACTTTTTTATCAGAAAAGCTTCGAGTTCCTATTCCCCTGTTGCGGAAGAACTTTCGAGTGCAAACGGGTTAATACTCCGCGAACTAGAAATGAAATTATAATTTCAATATACTAAAATTCTGCACGCAAATCCGAGACAGCGCACATATTCTCTAGCGTTACACGCGATTAAATTAAGCTACAAATATTTTCATAATATCTAAAACTTCTTGTAATCGCGCTCTTGTAATTATACGGTACCCTGTATTTTCATATCTATTGTTCGAGTATATCAGAAATCAAGTGTAATGCATGCTGAACTATAATTTGCGGGCTAGACGTGAAAATGTATGGCTCCATCGAGATTGTTGAATAAAGTGATGTGAAAATGACATGAAATGTACGCTGGAAAGTCTACATATAATCGTGAATAAATTAATTATTGTTCTTTTGTAATTTTAGTTGAAAGCATGATACGATATTTAAATTAATATATGGTGATCTATTTTAGCCTATAACAGCATGAATTTATCGAAGAGATTGTTTTAAATTAAATGGAAATGAAGCTCGAACTTCAAAGAAGATATTAGAACGTGAAGATAATTCAATTATTTATTAAAAAGAATAAAAAAAGGAAAATATTTCGTGAAGAAACTCAATTAAGACAAATCTATACGTGTTATAATTTCATAAAAGAAAGAAAAAAGAATTTTGGATAATGTAAAAATTGTAGGGTAATTATTTCAGGTATGAAAGAAACGATTTTTCGAAACGACAAAGATAAATTTGCATATCTTATCAAAATTGCTTCGTACAATTTATAAAATTGTTAGTCGAATTGAACAGATCACTAAAAGAATCGTTCGATGGTTGCATAACGTTCGAGTGGATCGTGTTTATCATCGTTTATCATGTACAGCACGATTGTCTAATTCATCCGGCATAACTCTTCCATCTAAAGTCCTCGTAATCACTTCCTCTGTGACTTTTATCTCACGATGGAAAATGTCGAAGCTCGATGGAACAGAGTTTCTCTGGGATTAATTTTCGTTGCTCTGTCGTCTCCTATTCGTGTTAAATTCACCTCCATTTTCACGTTCGTTGTCGCGTGGCATTCTCCTGACACATAATTGCACTGGATTGCTCTTTTGTACACTTTCTCCTCAAATTATTACATCGTCGTTAAAATTTTCAATCATATGTGTAGGAACTCATGTTGCGTTTATTATTATAAAAATCCAACAAGTTCCTGATATCTTCGTAAATATATTCTATAATACTTGATACTACCATTCACTAAAACCTTTTTTTTTCCTTTTGTTTGCTATCATCAATAATGTTAAATACAAAACAAAGAGAGAAAAAATTAATACATATTTTACTATATCCATGAATTTTGTATGATAGCTTGTCAATTAGAATTGAATACTTTTAACGCTTTTGCACTCTAATTGTGAGCTTTTTACACTAGATTTATCGATCTATTTCTACCGAAAAGCTTAAAATTACTCGTTTTTTGAATGAAAAAAGGAGACGCGTTAGTTTTAATTTTAAAGACCGATAAAAAGGATGCGAAGTGTTTAAAAACATTTTGGACACTTTATTCTGTTTTATCAAACTACATACATATTCTCACAGTTGCACAATTTTTCTACTCATAATTACGAACGTTTTCTTCTATTCCTAACGAAATATAAATGTACTTAAATTTTAACTCTGTAATATTTTTCTGTTTCAGGTATGTATTAAAAGATGCACGAATCAGAAACCTTCCTCCTTCCTGATACACCAATATTGAGGTAAACATTTTGATAATTTGATATATATTTTTTTTTAATATATACGTCATAGCTCAACAACGATAAAGCATATATTTTCTTTACCTAGGAAAGAACATTTTTATATGTATAAATATGCATATAAACACACTTTTCTAAGTAAAGATCTTTTTAGTAGAACATTTACCACAAACACATGTACCATAAATATCGTTCGTTCTGTTATTCGTGCAATATTCTGACATCGTTTACGTCCGAGTGTAACATTTGTTGATGATGCATCAGATAGTTCATATAGTTTTTATACATCGTACAAATATTCAAATATATTCAGCTTTCTAGAAAGCGTTAAAGCTACTTCTAAATTTTTACACATTTTTTCAATTCCAATAAAATCAAAATTCTGCATTCTGTGAACAGTTAAAATAACCCATCTCGGTATATATAAATATTATAACGTGTAAATGTTACACATGAAAAGAGGAAAAGAGAAAAGAAATTTATAAAATTAATAAATTATGTGTTAATATGAAAGTCGCGAAAAATTTCAGAAGATAAAATGTACCAAAAATAAATAATAATTGCAACAATATATCAAACAAATCATTTTCTTTCCATTGGTAGATTTAGTGTTAAATTGAAGCTAAAGTTTGAGCAAAAATACAAATTTAATAGATATATAATTCTTCTTTTGTCACATTTGGATCGTAATTTGTGCTACAAGTGTGATTCCTCATTATAAGGCAAGAGGTTAATGCTTAATTAGGCAAATGAAAGGTGATGCGTTGCTGGTTCATTTTTGACCACTCGTTTTATATACTCTGAGGCTATTACCCCCGAAAAAATGAATTTCCAGGTACTCCTGAAATTTCATTCGTATTTTATGCACATACTAAGCTACGTATCTTTTTAAAGAAATTCACGGATCAAGCTCGATAGTAACAAGCTGACGATGAAACGAGACTGTATGATACTTGTGTCGTAATATTTGACATATACCTACTGCTTGTATTTTCTTAGGAGTAAACTACTATATGTGTGACTTGTCACCAAATTTTAGACAAAATTAGAAATTTTTCTTGAATAACACGAAGATTTTTATCATCGCAGTTATGATAATTTTGTTTATTAAGGAATCTATCCATTGTGAAATAAGCTTCATCATTGAACCAAGTGTTTGAAAAGAATGGCCCATTTTCATAATAAGTTTGAAAAATGTAAATGCGCTACTGCAATGTATACCAGTCCATAGTTAAAATTGTACTACCTTCTACTAAAACAGACCAGCTCATGTCGTTTAAAAAATCATAACGTGTAAAAATTATACAGTGTCAACATCTAGGCGTCATATTTGGATGACCCTTTATTAATCCATTAAGTCTCAAGCAGAGAAATAATGGAATTATTATACACATAATTATTTATCACTTATAAAAGTGTACAAGGAAAAATATAGTTGCTGTTGAAATATTTTTTGGATCTCTAGATTTTTTGAATAAAGAAATTTTCGATTTCGTCAGTCTATTTCCCGATCATCAGTTGACCAGTCCCCGATGTTTGTTAACCCTTTGCGGACGAAACGATTTGAAGCTGGGCGCGTTGTAGAACTTCAATACTTACTTTTTATAAACTATTATTTATGCTACGTATATATATGTGATACGGATTTGTCAGTTGTGTTCACGGACAACATATTTGTGGCTCCTGGCTCTCTCAGTTTTCTTCTTTAACCCATTCGAGACCGATTGCACACCGTGTGTGCAATTATCAGTTATTCTGAGTAAACTAGTCGTTGAAATAAGATTTTTCTTGAACTAATGAAATCTGTAAAGTACAGGAAAACAAAATTTGGCATTGGTTTTACTGTGTACCAAAAAATCTAAAAATTATCTGAAGCCTTTCTTACATGTAAAATACTATGAACACGCATGCAGCGCAGGCTTAACACGTTGACGCCGGCGCCGATATTCAGGGTTTTCTCTGTTAACTCTTTGCGGCACAGGATTTCAGGTAATAAAATAGACCCATGTTGCACAGAAATTTTATTACCAACTGCTTTACGTAAATAAGACGAAATAGAAACATATACGCATGCAGTTATTGCAATATTTCGAGATGGGACTAAAAATGTCCCACCATGCATTACGGTGCATCAAAAAGGTGGGACACTTTTAATCCTACCGTGCCCCAAAGAGTTAAGCGGCGTTTGAATGCACGGTCTTCTTCGTGGGGCGATGCAGCGTTAGATTATACTGTTCAACACGATTTTTGCGCAGTAATACCCACTAGGTGATTCTTATAGATCTCGACAAGCTAAAAACGAATCTGAAATCAGTGTGACCCACCGGTGATGCACGCCGGCGTCAACGTGTTAAGATAATAAGTTTCGCTCCTAGGGACCGTGTTAAAAAAAAATCGTCGTCTCGAATGGGTTAAACGTATAGAGGCGTTCATCGTCTACATTTATGGTTTACGTGGAACGCATATATGCGTTGATCCTCCGCAAAGGGTTAATAGTACTTACATATATATACCAAAACACTCAACATTTGACATGTCGGTATAAAATCATATTATGAACAAAATCAAACAGAATGAAACATTTTGCTTTGTATCAGGATGTTCAACAAGACGTATACAGAATAGACGTTGTTACAAATTAAACCGCGGACCTGTCGTTACTTTCCGTCTGTCGTTTCTACCGCATTTCCCACCTCACGCCACCTATCTGAATTACAAAAGTCCTGGGATTAGGCGATGCGCTTAATTTCAGAATATAATATATTATTCATACCCTGATCTGCATACCCCTTGACGCGACTGCCCCCAGATAGAAAATACGGTACAAGATGCAAATGTAATTTATGCTTGCTCGCATCGCGGCGGTCATAGCCGCCACTGCCACTTCGTCATCGGGCATTTACGTAGCCGCCATTGCACCTGTACTCGTCTCGTTAGCCAGGCCATCGATACTCTTCTTCAATGATTTTTATCTCGACGGGCTTAAACGCGGTGGGAGCTGTGAAAATAAAAAGAAAAATGGAAGAGAGAGAGAGAGAGAGACTCCTGTCCATTATTTTCGATTCTCTCTTGTGCATCGCCGTTCGTGTAAAGCGCCTATTTTCGAGTCCACTGAGCTGTACTGGAGATTCATTATTGCCTTTCTCTCTGTTCCCTTCTACAGTTCTCTCTCGTGTCTTTTGATTGCTTTAACGTACGACTGTGTCGTTGCCTGTTTATAAATGCGTCTGTGACGAGCTCGTGATTTACTGACGTGTTCCTATATGTTTTTTTTTTCTCTCCTTTTCTTTGGTTAGGCGTGGTTGGAATATTTTTAGTTAACTTTACGATGTAGAGTGTGAAAGTAACTGTATAGTAAATATTCAATTTTGCGGCCGCGGAAATTGTTTAACAAATGTTGCAGGTTTTATATGAGGTTCTATTGTTTGCTTTTGCGATGGAGAGACACTGTCTTTTCTGTTCTTTGAAAAATACTTTTAATGATATTGTGTGTTTTGTTTATCATAGGAATGAGTAAACTGTAGTTAGGTGTATTTGTCTAAATGTTAATTTCTTCTGTATTAACACTTGATTCTTAATCTAACGTCTGAGTCAACGCTGCAATTGCATAATGCACTTTTCGCATCAATCAGATTGCTTGTGTCATTGAAATAAAATATTCTTAGTCAGTGATTGTGAAAAATAGAAGTTTGAGGACTGTTTTAGTTTTTTGTATAATAAAAGGGACACTGGAAATATCCCAAAAATGAGAGATCTGCCTACGACAATAATTGTTTATTTTGTAGCAGCATTTGTGCACAGTGCAACTTCAAATCGTTATTTCAAGCATGACAATAATCTACGATTGAATTTTGTCGATATCGAAAGTAAAATTCTTTGGAACTTTTTGAAATGTTTTGCGAAATACTCATGTTCACCCACTAATTTGTTTGTATTGAAATGTCCGGTATTTTTCGTTTAACCCTCTATAACACCACGCGACTTAAAAGTTATATATCCATTTATTTATCTTATACATCACATTTTAATTGCTGCTATGTTATTTGATCGTTGTGTTATTACATTATTACCAGTCAATTTCTTTATATTAATTATTAGCCCCATATCTTACGTGTCCTGACTATTTAATTTTAGCGCAATTGCATGCACGCAGTCATTACAAAAATGTAAAATAAAATATTTCAATTCTTATTAAATTTATTTATAAATACATGAACATTATTTCATTTGTGCTGAAACAGTTTTATAAAGAAATTATATAAATGAAAAAAACATTCGGAAATTTATTCTTCAAGTAACAATGAAATAAAAAAAGAACATAATCCTTAATTTAATGAAAATGAACAGAAAATAGATTTTCTAGACCGATGAATTGCTTGAAATATCGATACACTGTAGACGCTTAACACATCTTCAAATTCCGGGAATAAGATCACTATCTTCACTGTACTTCTCTCACTTTCAGCACAAAATGGAGCACATTTGCTTTGATCGTAACATTGCAAAGTGTTGAAACAAAGTTTATAATTCTCATCTAAAAAATATTTAAGACTTATCCGATAACTCCATATAAAAGTAATTTCTTTTATTTCAATTTTTATTGTTTATTAACTCATAATTCTCTGTCAATGAAGCCATTGTCACAGTCACTAGATTATAAATCATAAGAAATATTCTTCCAGTTAGATAGTTCGTGCTGAGATTAATATTTCCTGTCAGGTTATTCGTGGATATAAACACACAGTTTGTAACGTGTTGAATAATTTATTAAAGTTAATACATAAAATAACGCAAGTGAACAAAATCGACAAAGGAACTAAAAAATAAAAGGACTGAACTATGTCAGGCATACATCTACAAATATCGATTGCCATTCGGTTGATAGTTTATCGATTATCCATTATTTTCTCATCGAGTTTCATTTTTTGAATTATTCGTTAGCTCTCTTGAAAAGGATCCATTTTTACTTTTGCGATATGTGATACATCGCGTAGCAACAATGCAGACGAAAATACACCGTTGTTATCGATTGGGAATGGATATATATATATATATATATATATATATATATATATATATATATATATATATATATATATATATATATATATATATTCGGGACGGTGATTTTGTAATTTTCTTCTTTTTGCAGTGCAGTTCAGCAAGCATACGAAGCATCATTATATCAACCGTTATGTATCTGTACGTGAATTCCGTACGTCTTTTGTAAGCGAAAATACACGGGGCGACCATAACGAATGCGTTTTCTAGTGCTCGTGAGTATACTTCAAATGATCTCTAGCTTCAGTATCGGAATCTCGGAGGTCGTCAAATAATAGAGGTTCTCGACGATTAACTTACTCGTTCCTCTGCTTTTACATCTCTCTATCTATCTCTTCAACCCCATACATCTATCGAAGACACACGTACATTGTGTTCTTGACACGCTTTTCCATTCCTTCAACGATGAATCGGGCGTACTGAAATAAAAAAGGAAAAAAAAAGAAATACAAAAACCGAGAATTCTGAATACTTCGTTATAAAAATATGTATTAATAGCACAGCATGTTGCCCTGCATTCCATTAGATCGATTCTCGCCGTAGCGAAGCTTTCCACCACTTCTTCGTACCTTTTCTCTCTGTTTTTGTTTTCACTTTCCAATTTCTTTTTTTTTTTCTTCTCCTACTTTTTCCCTCCTCGATTTTGCTGATCGGCGTATTTTCCACTCGAGGGTTCGGAACGATTTCAAATTTTGTCTATCGTCGGAGGGTGAAAAGTTCCCGCTGTTAATTGATTCGCAATTAAGCCGAGACGCGTTTCGAATATCGCACGTTGCGCGTAATCTCTTGGCGGATGGAAGTGTTTTTCTTCTCTTTTTTATTTTTTCAAGTGACGCGCGCGATTTCCTCGGGGTCGATAAATCCGCGTGGTGGTGGTCGCCCTCGAATGGCAAAAGCGATTTCAAACGTTGTTCCTGAAGAGGGAACAAAATCGCAGATTCCTGATGCGATTTCCCTACCATATGGTTACATTTTCTAGTCATCGTGGTCGTCCTTCAAACGATCTCTATCTCTCCCTGGACAAAATGCCGTGGGTTGCCCGGAGGAGAGAAGAAAGGGAGATGAAAAGAGAGAAAGAAAAATGAGAGAGATTCTCGCCGACTAATTTCCGTTTCTCTTTCGTTCGCCGTTCGTGCGAATCGTGCACGGCTGTTTTCGAGGCCGTTCAAGCGTATTATATCCTCGACGCACTATTACGTTTTGTCTCGACCTACCCGCCCTGATATTAAATCGTTCGAAGGCTCTTTATTAACGCAGCCCCCGGTGCGTCGATCGGATATTTAAACGGGCTTCCTCGCGATTGTTGACGACGCTGCAATTTACGTTCAACCGATAGAATTTATAACCGTTAAGTTCCTCTCTTTTTGCTTTTCCCTCTAGAAAGTAAATATTGTCACTATGTAAAAGAGGGAGCGATCGTAAGGGACTCGATTGCTTTCATTAAAGTATCGATTTAAATTGACCTACTTAGTTTTTATGAATGATGGCTTAACCGGAGGAAAAATGGAAAAGTCACTTTGTAAGGTTTGATAATTTATTGAGAATATGCGACTCTGAGGGAAAATATCTTCGTGTATCTCGTTGGAGTTTCTTTTAACTTGTATTATTTTAACGGAAAGAGAGAGTGGTGAATAAAGAATATTTTTTAATAAAAAGAAATAGTATTGAATAAAGTAACATGCAACGTTTAATATTTTTTGATCAAAATAAATATCAAAACAAATGATATTTTTAGTAAAACGTACTTTATTGAAAATTATTAGAAAAATGAATGTAAATTACGTTTTTTTGAACTAATAGTAAACAAATGATAATTAAAAGCTAATGTAAATTACCTGTTTTTAATTATTTCTGATAAAGTATGTTTAATATTATAGTATATTTACTTTTAATAATATAATTGTATTTAGTATAATAATGATATAAAATACATATTATTCAATATTATTTATTTACTGTTTGTTCTAAAATGAAATAATTTGCATTCATTTTTCAATAACTTTCGATGAAGCATATTTAATATTATAGTACATTTACGTTTAATAATTTTATTGTATTTACTATAATAATAACAGCAAATACATAATCTATAATATGCTTAATATTATTGTATATTGCAGTAAATATGTATTGTTAAATATTATTTATTTACTGCTAATTGAAAAACAAATGTAATTTTTATTCATCTTTTTAGTAATTTCCGATAAAATACGTTTCTACAAAACTTTTTTCTAACACACAGAACTTGCACTCAAATTTTTATCCAACCGTTTTAATACACCCCGTGTGTGAGTAACTTTGATACTTTTATACGAAGGGAACAGTTTCACCTGAACTGCAGTTTCAAAAAAATTAACTGAACAGTCGTCATGGTTTTAATGAAACACGACGAGCAAAGAGAGAGAGCGAGAGAGAGAGAGATAGAGTGAGAGAGAAACAGAGCGCAATGTAAAACTTTACCATTACATCGTTTCCCATTGAAAAGGCAAGTAACGTCCATAACGTTTTATTGGACGAAATCGTTTTCATCGAATACTACATGCATTATGTACGTTACTTGAAGCAAAGCAGGTCAATACATCTTCCTAGTCAGCCACATTCCCTCTATTTCTTGCAATTCGAATATCGAAATGGCGTACTCACTTCTCCCTAGCCTTTACTCTTTCTCTTCTATCAAAGCTCCCTCTCCCCGAACTATCTCCGGGAACAAAATACCGAGGGTCGCCAGGGAAAAAGAAGAGATTTCCGCCGATTAATTTCCGTTCCCCATTCCTACGTCGCTCGTGCGAATCGTGCGAATCGTTTTCAAGTCCGTCGAGGCATATTATATCCTCGAATCATCGTCCTTCTACGGCCCACCATCTCTCTTTCTACACTCTTCTTCTCTCTCTGGTCCATTCTACCCTTTCATATACTCCCCCGCCCGACGATCCCCGAATTCGTTATAACCGAGAGCCAGGAACCACGCAACCGTAACTTCGCAGGACGCGATTTACGGCCGAAGAGCAAAGAGACTAGACGGAAAGAAACGCTTTACCCTTTCGTCGGACGGAGAAAGATGGCAGAAATCAAATTTACAGGCTGCCAAGTGTTCCTTCATCTCGGTCAGACAGTTTCGAACAACGTCTAGACTCTCTCCAGGCCTCTGCCCGTGGGCCAGGTTCAATTCCTGACAAATCGTCGCCATTTGCTTCATCATAGCCACGGGGTCTGGTGTCTCGTAACAGAGGAAGTTAAGGTTCGGTGCGGTTTATCGGTTCGAAAACTGATGCTTTTAGCCCACGCCAGCCGAACACAGCGTATTTATAGACAGTTGATACATCTACAGACATCTTCAGTTGCCCACTTTCTACTTCTCTGCTTCGATTACGGAGAAATAAGATGGTCTATTCGTTGGGAAAATGTGGAGTTAGATTTCGTGATTAATATTCATTTTAGCAGCGAGCAACAAATTTGTATATTCTTGTTCTTATGTATTGGGACACCGGAATGTGTAGTATACTGAAATCTACTGAAACTTAGAGAATTTTATTCATATCTATTGAAATTTGGAGAATTTCATTTATATCTATTGAAACCTACTAAGACTTAGAGAATTTTATTTATATCTATTGTAATTTACTGAAATTTAGAGAATTTTGTTTATATCTATTGAGATCTACTGAAACTTAGAGAATTTTATTCATATCTATTGAAATTTGGAGAATTTCATTTATATCTATTGAAACCTACTAAGACTTAGAGAATTTTATTTATATCTATTGTAATTTACTGAAATTTGGAGAATTTTATTCATATCTATTGAAATTTACTGAAATTTAGAGAATTTTGTTTATATCTATTGAAATCTACTGAAATTTAGAGAATTTTATTTATATCTATTGAAATTTGGAGAATTTCATTTATATCTATTGAAACCTACTAAGACTTAGAGAATTTTATTTATATCTATTGAAATCTACTGAAATTTAGAGAATTTTATTTATATCTATTGAAATCTACTGAAAGTTAGAGAATTTTGTTTATATCTATTGAAATCTACTGAAATTTAGAGAATTTTATTTATATCTATTGAAATCTACTTAAATCTTCTGAAATCGACCAAAAATCTACTAAAATCAATCGAAATCTACGGAACTCTAATTGAATCTACTGTATCCTGCTAATATCTGTTGAAATCTTTTAAAACTTACCGATCTCGATTTAAATGTACCGACGTTTGTTATTTTAAATTCTACAAATATCTACTAAAATCTACTTCATGATTGTAAAGTAATCCTTATTGCGATTACAAGTTCAATATAAAATTATCTGATGGATAAAAAGCATCACAAAATTATCCTAAAATGAACCTAAATGATATTTATTGAAAATATCTCGTGAACTAATAATTTGTTTGCCATGGTACTCCCAAAAGTTTTCACGTAGAATGAACAGAGGAATCGACGTGTGCAGCAAAAAGTATCCATTTCCATTTAAAGAAATTATGCAATTGTTAATTGCACATGCACTGTTGCACTTAAAAAAATATCTAAGGACCTACAGATTATCTTCCTTCTTTGTCATTTTTTCGTAAATGTATTAATAACTGAGTTATGACCTGAAACAATACGCAAAACAAACATAGCGGGTTGATAAAATCGATCAGGAGTTAAAGTAAACATGTTTCGAGTATTCTAACAAAGGAATTGACAGAAATATGAGGAACTATGAACTTTGAAAATATGAGAAACCCGAATTGATAGTCTATGTCATTTAAAATGATCATTCTGTCGGCCTTCGAATCCTTCTTCCTTTTCACCTGTATACTGCCTGAATTTTCATTATTTTATCTACCGTTTTCTCCCAAAGATTACCGTTTATGTTGTTTATTATCTGGTAAAGCAAACTCGAGACCTCTGACTTGCTCAAGTAAGCGGAAATGGACAGGCAGATTATCTTCACTATTTAAGTGTCTATAGTCGGGTAAAGCAAACTTGAGACCTCTGACGTCATCGCCAGCCCTGGCAAAGAGAATATAGGCAAGCAGATTATCTCCATTATTCTAGTGTTTATAGTCCAGCAAAGTAAATTTGAGAATTCACCGTCTCTCCGAAAAAAGGGGGAAATAGTCTGGTTAGACTATCTCCACTATTCAAGTTTTACATGAAGCATCTGTAGGGAAAGTGGCATTATAAGCAAGTGACTAGAGCTAGGCAAAATCGTTGCTACAATATTGTACGATCGTGATAGGCTGATTATGAATTCAGGCTGAAATTAACTCGATGCTTACTTTCCTGTGTCGTCGATTTCAAACTCAAAATAAAAATTCCTACATTTTGTCCAACGAGATGAAGTAGTAGACAAACAAAGCTTTAATTTCACTTATATCTCTCATTTTTTTATTCTAAGACCCACCACAAGATCTCAAGTTTGCTCTGCCAGACTATACATTCATATAGTGTACTCATCACAGGATCGTTGTTCAAGTAGGCGTGGCCTAATGCTCAAGTTTGTTTGACCACTTCACATAGAGTAAACTTCGAGATCAACTTCAGTTTAGGTAGAACTGTTTCTGTCCTAGTAGCGACGTACCATGTTCTTGTCGTTGGTCATTTCGAAACGTATTTCGGTGTATTCCCGTCGACAGGGTCAAAGTAGATTTCACGTTATTTATTTAGCGCGTAACACGGGTCGGCGTATATGCGCGATGGCGATTAACCGAGCGCGCGCGTGGCTCCGAGCAACGGTGGATAATTGGTTTCGGCCAATCAGCGTGCATTCGTCGCATCGTGCCGCTTATAACGCTTCTGTGTTTGTTGTAATTAGGATGTCAACGAATAATGCGTATCCGGTAATTATCGATGATATCTGACTTTATCGGCTGGGACATTCGGATTAATTTCGATACTGAATTCGACGGAACCCAGCAGTAATTAGTTTATTATGTTTGGTGTCACGGTTGCTTCCCTTTGGACCCGTTGCGCCCCTAGCTGAGTAAGATATTTAATGTTCATCAAGGTTTTGCCGATTAACGAATATTTGATATTGTTTGAAAGTTCGATGTGGAAATTAAACCTCTGATAGGGTAAATATTATTGTAAAATTGCTGTAACGAGCTTGTTATCCATTTATTCTGATATCGAAAGAATCGCTGGTTAAAAAGAAAAAAAAAATTGTGTATTTCCCGTTCATCACGGCGTTTTATTCACAGTTATTCGGGTATTTTCCATTTAAAAATCAAATAAAAAATATATGGCCATATGAACAGAGGAATATAGATAATTTTGAAAGTAATTATATTGTCTAATGAAAATGTTATTTATTGTTGTATAAAAAATTAGAATGTTCGAGTTCTCAAAAATAGCGGATGTGTTGTGTATATTAATATTAAAATAAAAAAAAAGATTGAGATATGGAATGAAAAATTTATGTTGGTATGAATACTTGAATACAGATAATTGTAAAAGTAACTATCTTCTCTAATATTGATGCATTTTATTATTGTATAAAAAGTTAATATTTTTTTCGCATTTTCAAAAATAACAGGTGTGTTGTGTATATCAATCTTAAAATTAAAAAGAATGTAAATATTGTATACAAAATTTATGTTAATATTAATACTGGAATATAGATAATTTTAAAAGTAATTATATCGTTTAATATAAATGTTATTTATTGGTGCATAAAAAATTTAAATATTCGGATACTCAAAAATAGAAGATATATCGCTCATATCAATATTATAAATTAAAAAACATTTATTTATTGAACGAAAGATTTATGTTGGTATGAATACTGAAATATAGATAATTTTAAAGGTAATTATTATCCAATGTAAATGTTATTTAGGGGTGCATAAAAAATTTAAATATTCGGATTCTCAAAAATAGAAGATATATCGCTCATATCAATATTAAAAATTAAAAAACATTTATTTATTGAACGAAAGATTTATGTTGGTATGAATACTGAAATATAGATAATTTTAAAGGTAATTATTATCCAATGTAAATGTTATTTAGGGGTGCATAAAAAATTTAAATATTCGGATTCTCAAAAATAGAAGATATATCGCTCATATCAATATTAAAAATTAAAAAACATTTATTTATTGAACGAAAGATTTATGTTGATATGAATATTGGAATATAGAAAATTTTAAAGGTAATTATTATCCACTGTAAATGTTATTTATTGGTGTATAAAAAATTTAAATATTCTAATTCTCAAAAATAGAAGATATATCGCTCATATCAATATTAAAAATTAAAAAACATTTATTTATTGAACGAAAGATTTATGTTGGTATGAATACTGAAATATAGATAATTTTAAAGGTAATTATTATCCAATGTAAATGTTATTTAGGGGTGCATAAAAAATTTAAATATTCGGATTCTCAAAAATAGAAGATATATCGCTCATATCAATATTAAAAATTAAAAAACATTTATTTATTGAACGAAAGATTTATGTTGATATGAATATTGGAATATAGAAAATTTTAAAGGTAATTATTATCCACTGTAAATGTTATTTATTGGTGTATAAAAAATTTAAATATTCTAATTCTCAGAAATAGCGGATATGTCACGTGTATTAATATCAAAAATAAAAAGAAATAACAATATTGAAAATTAAATTTAGAGTAATCTGTTATACGAACAAATGGAATAAATACAGGAAGTTAAAATTTAATGGAACAGAAAGTACGTGGACGGAAAAAGTAATATCGTATCACTTTCGTACTTGCCTGTCTCGGCAATAGTAAATTACCAAGAAAAATGTCTCTCGCAGTAAAAATGTAATTTCTTATCATTAATCATAATAAAAGTGGATTAGATATATGAAATATAAATTATAATCGGTATAACAGGTTTAACGAAGGAAAAGAATTCTTCATAAATTTGACTCTTTATTTTTATTTTTTTTAATTGACATATTTACGCATACCCAGGCAATATAGTTGCGTTAACCGTTCCTCAAGTATATTATAAGTTCCAAGTGGATTTAAAAAAACACCGAAGACATTCTACTAAGCTGCACATCGTGTACCTAATTAAATTTCTAACAATTATCAAACTGTATGGCTCGTAAAATTTAATTTTCTACTGGAAATGAGTTTTAAATTTGCACGTTCAGTTGAACGGAGATTTTTGAAAAAAAAAAAACCACGTAGAAAAAAAGCTTCGGGCGGAAATTAATTCTGGTACTTAAATGAAAGTGGTAATGAGCCACGAAGATTAAGGATATAAAGCAATCGCTGGTGAAACTTTATTGTCGCGTGATTTTCATATTTTACACCGTTTCCGTTCCCTTCTTGGTTACGTAAAAATAAAGGAAAGAAGGTGGAAAAGGGAAATCGTTTGCTCATTTCCGCCAAATTCAATGGACCGATGATAGACCTATTTTATCAACATTCTTTGTATTTCGAAACCTGTAATTATTGCGTATATCAATCACAACACGATTCAAGAATTGAAAAAATCCTCATAAAAAATGGTACTTAACGAAAATTTTTAAATAAAACATCATTTAACACCATTGAATGCCGCGTTAATTTTATATGATTGCCCATCGACAAGTATATTGTTATTATGCGTTGCATATTATGTTAAAATATTATTTGCAACAGATAAATTAACGTGTGCAATCATGTGTAACGGATTTAACTTACTGAGGATCACCGGTGACCCACACACACTGACAAAAACACATTTCTTTGTTTTTGCACGATTTTTTAATTGTTTTTACAATAGTCCGCTATATCAGTCGTTATTTTATTTGTTCAATTTTGTCGAGTGAATCAGTTATCAAAGTCGTTTATTTCACTTGTTCATTCTCGTCGAGCGTGTTTAACGATCCCATAACATCTATTACACTTTTACATGATATATTAATTTTTTACATATTGTGGAGACTGTTGAAATGTGATTTAACCATTTGCATATTTCGCGAGCCGTGACTGTCTTCTATCACCAAGCGCGGAATATTCCGCGAGCCTGCGACTGTCTTCTATCACCAAGCGCGGAATAATCCGCTAGCCTGTGACTGCTTTTTATATTAGATGTCATTTACTGCATCTACGACCGATGATACGGGCCAGTCGTCAGCTGAACGTCGCTAATGCCTGCAAACGGGACCTTAAGTAGGGTCATGATGCAAATGGGTTAAAATGCGCGGGTGTTGCGTAAAGACGCGTACACGCCATCTAATAATTATATTAATCTGAGTTGTTATCCATTTTGTATTAATTGTATTTTATATTTGGTATCCTAACATTTCTCATTCACTCTTAACCAACAATCTCTTCTACGGTCCTCAGATTCTCAACATAGATTATACTGGTTCTCCTTTTCTTTGTTGAGAGTGTTTTAATACGACACATCGCTATATATGTAAATAAATAAAACTATTATTATATGTTCTATAGTGCATTAGTTTCTTCACATCGTTGCAGTAACGATGATAATATCGAAAAATTTTTAAATATTGAAATTTGCTCAAATTATGTGTTTTTATCTTGGCTTTGCTAGTCTCCGGTTCTTATAGTCATGGTATTTAATGTGTTAAAAATTTATATTTTTCGTTAACCGTTTCTGTAAGTACGCGTTTTTGTCTCAGATTTGCATACGGAACTCTAGAATATTGAAATTTGTTGTACTAGTTCCTTGTTTCGTATAACAGGGATTCACATTGCACAACACTTTTTTGGAACATAATCACCGTTATATGAAAAACATTTATAATTGTAAATTTATGTCTACGTTTTGATGGCGCCGTGTTTGCGACGCCTTCAAACTCACCGATCGATATTCTCAATTTTCGAAGCTCATTATCCGTAATAATTAAACTTGGAAAATCTAATCTCTGGTCAAAAGAAAAAGGGACAATTAATTCTCTTCGCGTTATTTTATCTCTGCGAGGAATGATTGGTTTCATTGTTGTTGTTGGTCAATTGCAACTGTTCACGAATAAATTGTTACTATCCGTCCGAAATTTGATTTGCTTGCTTGGGGCCGGCACGTCGGTAGGGTTAGAATCAAAAATCGCGTAGCACCAAGTTGCGAGACACTCGAGAACGGTTTCCCGGAGCGTTTTAATCCTCGGAAGTAGAAATTGTTTCGCGCGAGGTAAGAAAGGGCTTGGGGATTACTTTACAAGTGCTTTGAGGTTGAAATTGCAAGCGGGCGAAGCGAACGTCAGCGTCGTTGTCAGAACCGCAGAAGCTTGATTCTTCTACGTATACTTAGCCGGTTACGCGGTTTATTGCTTTCTTCCTTTCTTTCTCTTTTTCTTTTTTTGCTTTGTTCTGCATTACGGGAATCTTGTTTCTTTCGCTCGCTTACCATAAAATACTTCGGGTCGTGGTTTCGTTTAAATTTGTTCGCCTGTTTCTTACGTTAGTTGATGCAATACTAATCCAGAGTGTATTAAAGCACTGTTCTCCTCTACGATATATACAAATTTTCCCGTAACTGGTAGTATCAGTGAGCAAAGATCGATTCTACGTGAACAACTAAGTCGAAAATGTCGAATAAAATTTTTCACTTGACGTTCTGTTTGAAAATTCGTGTAATTCATAAAATATTGAAAATTACGTCCGTGTTCTTGTATGCACGCAACTGTGCTCTCTTTATTTTTCTTCGAACGTCTTCCCACGTATCAGTACGGAAATTTTAATTAATCAAACGGTATAATAATTTTTTGTCGTGATTATTACATGATTGTTATGTCGTCGCTTTACACGATACATTTAACGTGAATTTACAAATGAAAATCTAGTAACGATACGATCGGATATCATGGCTAAGGTATTCTGCCATCGCGGTCGATTTAGCACTGATAGTTTTCCTTCAAAATGTGTTTTATTTCAACGAAAGCTTAATCAGCTGCCGGTGTACTTGACAAACACTCAAACTGAATCTTTTCAAAAATAAAGTATCAAATGAAAAAAAATTTATTCTACAATTTTGCATTCAGTTTTCCATCTAGAATTGATCTTTTCCCGTTTGTACCACCAGTTACGAGACACCCTGTATACAGGATGTTCGAAAAAACCATTTAATATTTATGTGGTATACAGAGCATACTGTACTGAGTAAAAAAGCCTTAGTAAACATAGGTCGAAAAGTCAATCGTTTCTGAGATATAAACATTTTTGTTTATTAGCATCATGGTTGACTTTCTTGCTTCATCAACTTCTTGGTTAATATATTACATTGGTACTTTGACGATATACCTTTGGAAGAAAGATTATCGATATGGTACATGTATGATGGAGCTCTACCTCATTTTGTGCGTAATGTGAAAGAGCACTTAAACACGGTGTTCGGTCAAAGGTGGATTAGACCTGGTAGACCAGTTGCATGGCCTCCTCTAGTCCCCGATTTAAACCCTTTGGACTCCTTTTTATGGAGATATTTAAAAAGCCAAGTGTATTCCTCGCTGATAAATGACTTAGAAGAATCACGTAACCGAATCCATCATACTTGTCAAATAATTCGACAGAGATGTCGAATTTTCCAGAGAGTTCGCGACTCTGTAAAAAGAAGATGCCAAGCGTGTATAGAAATGGAAGGAGAACACATGGAAAATCTTCTGTAAATATCAAAAAGTCAGCAGTAAGTCAATCATAATGTTAGCAAGCAAAAATTTTTATATCTCAGAAACGATTGACTTTTCGACTTGTGTTTACTAAAGCTTTTTTTTACTCGTTACAGTGTGTTCTGTGTACCATATAAATATTGAATGGTTTTTTCGAACATTCTCTATTTGCAGGAAGCAGGCTATCCAAATATTTCCTTCGTCTTTGATGATGTAAAAAAATATATTTATGATATAATATTAATGGTTTAGAACGAGAAATAATCTAGAAAAGGAACTTTTGTTGTCAGGTCATTTGTTACCTTAGTTTTTTCAAGATCATCGTTACTTTTTATACGAGAAATGTATATTTTTGTTCTTCGTCTGACGTTAGAAGTGAGAGATATAATAAATTAGCCTAAATAATACTCTAACGAAGGAAATATTTAGGTGGTCTGTTTCGGCTGGAACGCCCTGTTTATATACATTAACCATTACAGTCAAACTAGGGCAGCGTAATGATTCGAGCCACCACCACATGCAAAACCGAGTACTCTATAGTCGGAACCGAATATATTGGCTAATCATGTGATTTCCTCTTGCGCTATTTTTCGATTCTTCTTTTACCGTTTCGACAGTTGATCATTTTACATTCCACTTTGCACTCCATTGGCGTCGATATGTTGACACTTATTATAAATTTCTTCAAGATATTTAAATGAAGAACAAAAAAATATAAAGGAGCCACAGACTAGCTTTACTCGAGATATTTCTTTCAGAATTATAAATCAATTATTAAGGGCAGAAAAAGAATAATTAATCTTTTGGGAGTTGTTTTTGAAAATGAGCTTTAGAGCGACCACATTAAAAAAAAAAATCAGAAATAATGCTCTGTTATCGAATTATGACTTGTGAAAGTATCAAGTTGATCAAGTAGGTGGAACATAGTTAAATAATTTAACACGTTCCCAATTTAACTGCGTTTGACGAAGTGTTATTACCACGTTGTGTATCTAATACGGTGCACGCTATAAAGTTTAATATATTTGCAAAATTTGCCTACTTTTTTCTGTTTCAGTACTGTAAATTTATTTTGGATATTTTTAAATGTTTAAAAAACAATTTGCGTGGTATAACAAATAAATAAACCGTCTAGCAGGCTAAGGGGGTCAAAAGTGCACTCCAACCAATTTGGTGGTGCGATGGATCATTCTATAGCTTACCAAAACATGTGACGTCAAGTTTCAACTCTCTAGCTGTGGGGCTAGTTATAGGGTAAATTCGAAGTATCAATTTTTGGACTATTTTCTCTATTTAGTGATAAGCAAAACTTCTGAAAAGAATCTGACATATTACATATACGAAGGCACATCTTAGGGAATTTTTCCGATTTTCTCGTTGCAAATCCTAGTTGTAAAAAATTAAATATGCAAAAAAAAAAACGTGGATATCTTTTGAAAAAAAAAGATATCGTTATTTTTGTATTTTTTTAGTTGCAGTATATTAGTCGAAAAACGCTGGTTGAAAGAGATCGTGCGATTCTGACAGCGACCGTCAAGCTGTTAAATTATTTAACTATGTTCCACCTGTCTGACTAACTAAAAGAATTTCCCGAGGAGCCGTTTACCCATGCTTATCCATTTTCCCAGCTAATAAGAATGTATCGCGAATAAAAGAGCACAAGGGCACAGAAATTGGTAGACGAACGATGGTAAATGGAAGGTCGCCGCGATATGGATGCGAATACGAGTGCTTTTGGGAGAATCAGGATGAGAAGAGCTGCATGAAAGACGTCGTTGTCACGTAGTAGTACCCTGATGCCTCCAAGAATTCAGAGATCTCGACAGGGTAGGAGGAGAAAGAGGAGGAGGGGTGCTCTAAAAGGAAGAAATATTAATCCAAGTTAAGCTTACATAACGATGAAACACGACTGTTTCCACCGCCGAAGTGAAGTTCTCATAGAGACTGCAAGGAGAAGAGAGTGCACTCTAACTAGACAAAGGCAAGCAGCGAGGCCACTCTTGTTTCCTCGTGTACATATATTCGTATCCTAGCTGGTGTATGTACGAACGCGCTCATGTTTGAGCAACGGGAAAATTTATTATGCAGTTAGAACAAAACGCGAGCATGTGTTACACGTGTGTATACAGGTTAATTAGTCTTTAGGTGTACAACACGTTGGTGTTGGTGAGCTGACGTTACTCTTCTTCTTTATTCTTTTTTTTTTTTTTTTTTCTTTCGACAGCGAATGATAACGCTCGACGTAAATTTCGAAAGTTCCCTATACACTCGCAGAGAAACCTGCGAGAGGATATGATTCGTTTGTAAAAACGTTTAGTAATTCCATAAAATTTGAACGATATGGAATATAAAAGATTTCAAGTTTCGGTGAAATATAGATTTTAGTAACTTTTCTCTCGCCTGGTTGTTTTTTGCTTTTTTCGTTGAGCGAGATGATTCGAGTTAGATGTGTGGAAATATAGGGTGTGGTACAATATGGCGAGGCAAATATAAGCAATTTTTCATGCAAAATTTGATTAAAAATGTGAAATGGAATTTTTTCGCGAGGAATTTAGCTTTTGAAAAGTTCAATTTTGAATGTTCGGTTGTGAATCCGTATAATTGTTTTATTAATGATTTACTAGGATTTATTTCGATATCACTGTTGACACCAAAGTTCATTTTAATATCACTTTTAATACCAACATTGATTTCAATATCACTATTAATAGTGAAATTGATTGTAATATCATTATCAACACCAAAATTGACTTTGGCATCTCTTTTGACACCAAAATTGATTTCAATATAATTTTCAACAGTAAAATTCATTTCAACATCTCTTTTAACATCAAAAATGATGTTAGTATCGTTATTAACACCTTCAGTTTTCAATTAATTTGAGAAATTAGAGAAATGAAACCACATTGATATCAACACTAAAGTTAGTTTCAATATCACTATTAATACCTTCAATTTTCAATTAATTGGAGACAATAGAAGAACGAAATCTTGTTGATATTAACACTAAAATTGGTTCCAATATCACTATTAACACCTTCAATTTTTGACCAATTCGAGAAAGTAGAAAAATGAAACTACATTGATATTAATACTAAAATTGGTTTCAATATCACTATTAACACCTTCAATTTTCAACTAATTAGAGAAAGTAGGAAAATGAAACCATACTGAAATTTTTCTACAACGTAAAGCGAATTATAACAATATATATTTCATTATTTCTATAAATATTAATTCGAATAAAAACAATGAACATTTTATACAAATTTACACACATGTGTTGAAATATATATTCAAAATTGATTTTTTCAAAAATAAAGCTTCGGAAAGAAAAATATTATTTTGCACTTATTTATTGCTCTCATAAGAAGCACCTTTCAACCTCACAACCAAATTGTACTACGTGTAACACAGCAAGTTGAGGTGTTCTGTGCTAGTAGAGAAGTAACAAATCGTTAGTTATCAATGCATCTATGAAAGTTACAAAATCTATAAATAGGTTAAACTGATACGCATAATTTATTTAAATGTGCATTATCACGTCATTGCGAAACGCGTGTAAATAAAACAGGCTTCTAATGTATGAAAATTACATTCCCCTCGGTATCATGTGTGTGCACATATTAAACGAAGTTAATCACGCGATGGGATAAAATTTATTAAAAGAGAATATCAATTTTATATTGATGCTGTGGATATTGTACAGTTTACAATACAAAAATTCAGCTTAACTATCAACTAATAACACAGGTGTTATTAGTGTAACGTAACTAGCAAATTCTAAGCAAAAACTAGCTAATTTTTCGATGAAGTGGCCCTTCGCTATTAGGAATGGGACATACATCTACAGTCCCTGGCCATCGAATTAGGATCACTACAAATTTTAAGCATTTTTCGCGTTTTCCGTAAAATTAAAAAGCTTGTTGAAATTGTAATGATATAATTTATTAACTACTAACATAATACACTACTACTGTACATAATATTGTTAACACATGTTAATATCTTGTATTTCCACCCTTTGCTTTGATGACAGCTTGTATCCTTTCCGGCATGCTCCGTATACATTGCTTGATCATATGCTTTATATCTTCATTATTTTCCCAAATATCTGTCATTTTTCTTTTCAACTGTGACAATGTGGTGTTTCGAGATTCATAAACTATTTTTTTAAGTAGGCTCCAGACATTTTCTATAGCATTCATGCCGGGAGAATTTGATTATTACCACGATAGTAACAAATCAATTGTTATATATACATCATTATCAACGTATTTAGTAATAATTTGAATGACCTAAGACAATTTTCCATATATGACATACTGTTATAGGCATAAAAGTGAAATTTCCGTACGTGGTCCTAATTCGATGGCCAGGGACTGTACTAATTAGCAAAAAAAAAAAATGAAATAAAATAAAATAAAGAAGAAAAAGAAAACTTAGAAAACAGATATTTTTAGACGCGGACAGATAAATTATCCGCAACTCAATTTACTGTTATCTCATTGTTTGTTAGTGTTAAGACGCAGACAATATATACGACATGGTTTTCTTTTTGCAATATTTAATATGAATTTAATAATATGACGAAGAATTCAGAATCACGAAAACTGGAGACATTTCTATTTACAGTAAATTAATACTAAATAAAAAATAAATTCAAATATTAAAGACAAAAGTTACTGTTCCACGCCGAACATTTCTTTTAACCCGGACCGAATCTTTCTTTTTCTTTATTTAATATTTGAAAAAAGTTGCAAGATTCGTAGGATTAACTAGGACGGTTAGAAACGTGTATCCTCGGTAAACTTATAATCGAACAAAGTATTCAAAACTCCATTTTTCCATCCATTGTTCCGACTTCCTAATTACTGAAGTAGTACTTTCCTTCTCGCATGTTCGATCTTTTTTCTGAGATTTTCTAAAACCCAGACACCTCATTTTTCTACCACCACTTTTACTCTCCCCTACTCTCCCCAGGTGCTTAAGAAACACTCGATCAATAATCGAATTTCTATATTTTGCAATGTTCTCATCTCCCAAATTTAACTCCGCCTTCAGTAACTCAAATGCATGTCCTCTACCGAATCTCCAATCAGTCTTGTTCCGAACGTCAACCAAGAAATAACCAAGTATTCAATCGAAGCACTGAACGATCAACCAAGTTTATTTTTGTACTATAACGTTCGAGATATAGTACTCCGTGATTGCTTCAGGCCTAGTTAAGAAGTATTCGATTTTTTCTCTCGTGATCTAAGTTAGCAACACATCGCAAAACGACGCGAGTACACGACAGTTACCAAAACATCAAAACACATTGTTGTGATTGTGTATATTCCAAGTTACTTAACACATTGTTGACCAGTAATTTTACGCAGAAGGCTATTATTCCGAAATTGAATGTGGAAGTGAAACAATCTAAATAAACATCAATGAACTTTATTTATACATAACGAATTGAAATGAAACTTTGGACATATTTTTTATATAACTTCTAATATTTTTATTATTATTTTATACGACTTCTAATATTTTTAATATTACTTTATACGATTTCTAATATTTTATATTTTTTTTTTTTTGGTATGAGAAACTGTATAGCAGTCACCTACGTGTAATTATACACAACAGATTTTGCAACTATGTCTTGTTTCGCTGCGCTTTTTGTAATACTAGAATTATGATAAAAACCTAAATAACAAGAAACGTATGATCTTTTTTATAATAAAGCGTACATGACTAAACACGATGAACAAAGCTTTTGCAATATTTTATATTGCTCTGATAAAAAATTGAAATAGCTAATGCAAATGCAAACATGAGTTAACTCGTGACCGGTCAACAATGTGTTAAATTTGCAAAGAATTTTACAGAATTTTCTAACAAAACTTTCATCGTTCGAATCGATCAATATTAGGTATATAAATTTCTGTTGATCTCCGTAACATTAAATTCAAATCTACGAAGAATCAATAACAAATTGAATGCTTAGCAATAACTTTCGGCCGACGATGTATGTACCGTTTAACCCATTCGAGACCGATTGCACACTGTGTGTGCAATAAAAGTAATGTGCAATTATCAGTTATTCTGAGTAAACTAGTCGTCGAAATAAGATTTTTCTTGAACTAATGAAATCTGTAAAGTATAGGAAAACAAAATTTTGCATTGGTCAAATTATTTGAAGCCTTTCTTACATGTAAAATACTACAGCGCAGGCTTAAGATAATAAGTTTCGCTCCTGGGGACCGTGTTCGAAAAAAAATCGTCGTCTCGAATAGGTTAATTCACTCCACGATTATTAAATCATCCTTGACAACACTTGTATCGATAAAGTGACTGCAAGTGACCTTTTCGAATATATCGTTCGAAGTACTAACGAACGAAACGTTACCAGAGAGGATAATCGAAATTTGAATGGGCGTGTCAGAGTTTCGTGGTTGGCTCGGCTTCCTAACCCGAGAGATAGGGCAAGATAACGCAAGATGTGCGCGACGCTACGTCACAACGGTCGATTTGCATAAATAAGGCGCGCACCGGTGTTCCATCAGGTATTATGCTCTCAAAATGCATCGAATACGGAGAGTAGCCATGCATCGGCGATGAATGGGACGTGGCTCCCTTGCATCGAACCGCGTGTTGTACGCGTCGCGTTTATCCTGGCTGTACTCCGGGTGAAGAGAAGAAAGAGAGAAAGTGAGCGGCAGGGAACGCGGAATACCTGACCATGATAAATGCTCGGCGCACATCACTCTCGCGACACACGTCGCTTGGAATGGCTACAATGCAGCCTCGTACCTATTATGCTAAAATGCAATCTCCTGATAACCGCAGTGGCGTCATTGCGGAGCTTAATCTCACCTATCTGTACAACCACAGACGAGAGAGAAACAAAATGGGAATGAGAGACCTGTCGGGCTCCCGGTGATTCGGGATAAAGAGCGGGATCGGTGATAGTGGCTAGATGAGAGCTCGTTCCGGAGAGAAACGGAGCACTGTGGAGGAGAAAACTGGAGAGGGACGAATCGGCGGAGCGACGGGACGCTCAGGGTGAGAGAAAGAGAGAGGAGACGGAGCGAGGGATGGAAGGAGCAACGGAGAGAGAAAAAGAGAGGGACAGAGGGAGAGAAAGAGGGACACAGAGAAAGAGAGGGAACACGGAGAGAGAGGGGGGCAATGAGAGAAGAGAGAGAGAGAGAGAGTGAGAGCAAGGGAAAGAGGAACATCGAGAGAAGGAGGGAGAAAGAGAGAAAAAGAGAAAGAAGGACATCGAGAGAAGGAGTGAGAGACATCGATAGAGAGAAAGAGGGACACAAAGAGAAAGAAAAAGGGAAAGGGGGTTACAGGAGAAATAGAAAAAGAGGGACACATAAATGGAGAGAAAAGGGAAAACACACACACAGATAGAGAGAAAGAAGGAGAGACACAGATGGAGAAAAAGAGAAAGAGAGACACACAGATAGAGAAAAAAGGTGAAAGACACACAAAAAGAGAGAGATACACACGCAGAAACAGAGAGAGAAAGAGAGAGAAACACACAGAGAGGAGCGGATAATGGTAGCGGAGACTCGGGAGATACGGAAAGAAATAAATTCCACGATCGATAAGCGTCCGGTCGAATGTCAAAGCGCGGCTGTGCCGATGGACACCGATGTGCTTTGGATCTTCGATAAAAAAGGAGAAAAATAAAGAAGGGAATGAGAGGAGCGGCAATCGTCGTGTCGTTTCGGAGGAGTGTGTACGACCAGTGCTCTGAATCTTCCTGGCTTACAAGTGGCCCCTTTAGTACCTTGGTTGGGGAGCAAACGGCGAACGTGTGTAACGATTAGGGTTAACCATGTTCCGGGGATGTTAATTGTTTCATACCGATTAGCGTAATAATGTTCGATGGAAGTTTAAACAAAGCTTATATTAGAATAATCACGACGATTTTAACGGATGTATACAATCATCAGATGTTTCTTTGTTTCGTTTATTTTGTTGCGTAGATGTAGAAAGGATACTGTTCGTTCGAAAAATAGATGCAATAAAGTGTTTTAAGCTGAATAACGAAAGAAGAAGAAAAGAAGGAGTTGTACAATTTCAATTAGAATTAAGCGAGCACGATTTTCAACAGTAATTGGATTTTCGTAGCAGTTTCAGCTGATTTTGTTTTTTCTCTCTTTCCAAGGGGATGATTAATGTAACTGAAGGCTCCTTGCTATTGAATGGGAACGTTTATTGCAGCAAAAAACATTTTTTTGTTGTTCGGTCAAAACAATTTTAATTGGAGTGATATTTTTGCAAAGCAAGGAACATTTGTCGAGGAAAAAGTATTTGTACTGGCGGTACTGTTTCAACCTCCCTCCTTCTCTCTCTCTCTCTCTCTCTCTCTCTCTCTCTCTATTTATTTTGGAACGCTTATTCCCACTTGCTTTCTCCTGATCCAACAGCGTCCGGCGGAAGCTCGAAACGATCTCTGTCTGGAGTTTTATCGGACAGAATACACGGCGCAAAATACACGAGTTTCTGTATTTTTTTTTTCTTGTTTTCATCTCATGTTTTTTTTCCAAATCCGTAACACCATTTAACGTTTTAAGTTGTTGCATTATCGTGACAGTAGATAAATTTGAAATGTACACGCCGCCGTATAAGCGTTGTAAATTGTCGGGCATGCTTTTCTTCTTTTTTTTTTTTTGTCACTGTTTGTCTTCGTAGCACGTGAAAAATGTGCGAGTTTTGCGGCGTGCAAGTGTAGTTGATAACCCGGTAAAAACAGGTGTACATCGACGACATAGTAAATTTCCGAGGAAACAAACGTTTGCAAGCGAGGAGATGTTGGTAATCTTCTTCCGGGCATAATCGGCTTACTTACGCGTTATTTTGACATTTACACACAGAGGACCATCCTCGGAAATGTGATTCCATTGTGATATATAATGGTGAATAAACAAAGCACAAGTGGCATTGTATAAATTTGAAAAGCGTTTACATCTATACGAGCTGGAACATGAATTTTATTAAATGCATCATTTAATACGTGTGCATTGTCAAAATTTTCATCGCGCAATTGTGTTCGCTAAAAACCGGATAATTGATATCGATGCTAAAGAAAGAAAGAGAAAACAGAACATTACCTGGCATTTTTTTCACCATACAATTTCCTCTCCATTGTGTAAATAGATCGTTACAAAACGCAGAGAAGAGGGTAAAAACGCGTTCGAAAAATTCCCATAGTGCGCTCTCCGTTCACTGAAATTCGGCCAAACAAAGATCCTCACTTTACTTACGTTTTTAGTTCGGTGCACCGTTCAAACAGACACGCCAATATACAGAGATCCTAGAAGCTCGAGGAAAAATGTACAATCGAACCGGGACGATTGCCGTGACTTAGTCAATGGATCAAAAGAAGTATTCCCTCCGCTTTCGCAGCTACAAAATCGTTCGTCGTTTAGCTCTCTTCGGAGGAACATTCGAAAAGTTTAGATACCTCTTCAGGATCCTCTTCCAGGCGAGCGAATAAGCAGGTATTAAGGGCTTAGACCACAGATCGAATTCGAGGAGTACCTATACCTAACACTCTGGCTCACTTCTCTTTTTCCTTCTTCTTGTCATTACTTATTTTCTTCGTTTCTATTCTTCTTCTTCTTCTTCTTCATGTCTATCTGTCTCTCTCTCTTTTCCCTCGTTTTTCTCTCGGATCGTTTTCCCTGTCTCTCCTTGTTCACCAACGACCCAGAAAGCAAACGGGCAGAATATAGGGTGGCAGTTGGACCAGGCGAGGTTAAGTATCGAGGATCATCGAACTACTCGACCAATTTCGTACTAAAAGCGAAAGGAGGTTTAATGGAGGATCATCGTTTGATTTCGTGTAAGTTTCATCAACGAGGATGTCTGCCCTTTTCAGCGTTTGCAATTACACTCGCACGCGACTTGGGATATCTTCTTTGCTCTCCTTTTTTCTCTCTCTCTCTCTTTCGTTTTTTATGTAATTGGAGGTTTTGATTACACGCGGTGACAAGTTTGAGAACATGTTCAAGGATTAGGAGTTTCTTTCACTCCTCCTGTTGCAAATTGAGGCTTTTAGAGATGTACGTAATATTATTGGTGCAGTCAATTTTAAAGTAGACGAACGTGACACGTGTGATGTCATGTGTATTATGTAATTTAATAGGAAAACAGTATTTAAAGAATACATATTTAATATGTATATACGAATGTTGGTGATACATTTTGCCTTAGTATGTTCATATTATTTTAGTAGGAAAATATCATTTTGTTAAAAATATATTTAAAGAATTTGGAGGATTAGAAAATTCTTTCACTCTTCTTATCGCAAATTGAGCGTTTTAGAGATGTACGTACAATTATTGGTGCAATCAGTTTTAAGGTTAGAGTGGATGAATGCAGTATGCAATTTAATAGGAAACTATTATTCTGTTAAAAATATATTTAAAGAACATGGAGGATTTGAAATCACTTTTACCTCTTCCTATTGCAAATTGAGCGTTTTAGAGATGTATGTACAATACAATTACTGTTATAGTCAATTTTAGGTTTAGAGTGAACGAACGAAAAAATATTTAAAGAACTTGTTCAACGATTAGAAGTTTTTTTCACTCTTCCTGATAGCAAATTGAGTGTTTTAGAAATGCACATACAATTATCGGTGCAGTAAACTTCAGAGTTAGAGTGGACAAATGTAATATGTAATGCAATGTTCAATATGCAATTTAATAGGAAAATATTATTCTATTAAAAAAATATTTAAATAACCTGTTCAACAATTAGAAGTTTCTTTCACTCTTCCTGATAGCAAATTGAGGGTTTTAGAAATGCACATACAATTATCGATGCAGCCAATTTCAAAGTTAGAGTGAACGAACGCAACATGTGTGTTGCAATGTGCAATATGCATTTTAATAGGAAAACGTTATTTAAAAAAAGAAAATATTTAATATACAATACATATACAAATGTCGATGGCGTATTTTGTTTCAGTATGTTCAATTATTCCTGGATCAACATCCTTCGTTGCAATAGAAATACATTTCAGTCCACTGTATTAGACAACTTTATTTTGTTTTTAATGATTATCGTTTTTCTTTTTTTTTTTTTTTTGTAATTGTACTTCTTACATATTGAATTATTTCTATTCGTTTCTTTTTTTTTTGTATCGTTGAAAATAATGAAAAATAGTAAAGATATTAAAAGTATTTCAGAAAGAAGACACGTTTTCCTAAAATTCCGTCGATCAAACATAGAAATATTTACGTATTGCCCTCTTTAATTTTTTATTTGGACGCCGTGAAATCGGCACATACGCTTCATAGGTTTGCAAGCATGGAACTCGAATTATGCCTTTCGCTGATCGAATCCTTCTCTGGGAGACAATACTACAGGATGCAGGATGATTGAAATAACTGAGGTTAAGCATCGGAGATGTTCAGACTACTGAACCAGCTTCGCGTTTAAGCAGAAAGTACGTTTAATCAAGCACCATTGGTTGAAGATTCGGTACGGGAGAAGAGAATTTTACCAATATTTGACGAAAGAATTAATTTCCTTCTCTTCCTCTATAATTATTCCCCCAATAAATTGAAATGAATTAATCGAATCATATTTATCCATAAAAAGGTCTAGTATTTCAGATATCCATTAATTTGATTACCACTCTACAAAAAACAACAATTTCATCGTATTTCCGTATTTGTAGAATATTAATGTGAATGTATATAATCTATTATATCTAGACTGTGGATTTTTATGCAAATTCATAGTTTTAAGAATGCAATAAATAAAGCAGAACTTTGTTAGAAAATTATTTCGTCTATTAGGTATTATGAGAATCATTATAATTTGGATATTTTATATATTTTTTCATATTACCTGTATTCTATGAAAATTGCAGAATAGCACAATAAATTTAAGTTGTATTTATAAAAATGATGTATTTTTTATTCAAAATTGCAACATGATATGTATATAATTTTCATGATTCTAATTTTTCATATGCTGATAATTTCATTTCATTTCATAATTTAATAATAATAATTATAATTGTTATTGCTGTATTTGCAACACTTATTATTTTAGATATTATTATAAATTAATATCCACAATGTTATTTATTAAAATTCATTCACTTGAAATTATTTGAACAATTGTACCAATTTTTATTTTTATTTATTCTCCGTCTTTAAAGATTTTATATTATATTGATGAAACTGATAAATAAAAGTTACAAATTTCCTATAAATACAAAAAAATCCGCAGTCTACATAAATAAAATTTATAACAGTATTAGGTACCCATAAATATGAATTATTTAAAGATATTTTTGCATTAAGAGGAAATTAAACTATTGAAACATGAAGGCAGTTTTAATCGTTCTTATTGTGTCAATATTTTCTTGGACCATTTTCTGCTCTAATCATTGCAATCACAGTAACTTCTCCCTGACTTTACCCTGCTTTTCCTTTTTACTTTTTTTTTTAAAATTAGTTTGCGTTGATGATTATTTAATTTACACTTTTTTGACCTATTTCAAGGAAAATTTACTCTTAAGATACTAACAACAAAACTGAAGGCAATCTGATTTGTCTTGGATGTAAATACTAACAACAGATTATAACTTTCAAAAGGAAACACAAAATGTACACTATGAATCGCTCACTTCTTTTCTTATCCACTATAAATCTTGTCAATTTTTTGTTTTGTTTTAATTCCATTGAACTGGCTGACGAATAAACGATAATAAAAATAAAAATAATTTTCTGTTAATATAAATAATTCATTTTTTAATTTAACATAACAGTTTTCAAAGAAATAATTTTCTCAGCAAATTATAATATCAACACTAGGTTTACGGACTTTTCTTGAATGAACGGGAAACCGAATTTTTCCTTCAAGAAATCGACTTATTAGATACAATTGTATATTATTAACTTACAAACTCGGATATATTTTCGTATCATTCCATTAATGAAAGTGAGGAAAAGTTAATGGAAAATAATAGCAATTGTTTCTGTAATTTCGCTCGTGAAATCCCAAACGCATCAAATAGACGTGTCCCATAAACCCCATGTTAAAGATGCCTAATAATACTTTCAACCAAGACTGCATGTAACTGTGAATAAGCACATAACATATCTCGATAGAAATGCAAATTCAACCAGATTCTATTCCAGAATCTATTACTTTGTTCTATTTTTATTTTTATTTATTAATTTCTTTTTTTTTTTTGCACAAGTGCAACTTCATATCAAGTCTATCGTCTACCTTAAACCCTGTCTCGAATTAGCCAGCAACTTCAGGGATGGCTGTCGTCTCGACTTGATCTCCAAATTTATCATTCTCCTCTTTATCCCTCTTTCTCTTTCCCTCTTCCTATCACTTTCTCTTAAGCATCGCATCAATACCTTTCGAATGCTCTTAGCGCAAAAGCGTGGCAGGCGTTAAAAGAGGATAGTAGATATAGAGGGAGGGCATGGATTTCCTTCCGATGAGAAGAATGAAGATAGAGATAGAGAGACGGTTAGAGTGAAGAAACTTCGTTCGCTGAAGGGTGAAGAAGAAGCCTTGGAACGGAGATGGGTTACCGAGACGAGGTCATAGTAATCCGCAAAGCTCATCGTGTAATTTCCCATAAGACCGACCGAGGGCTTGTACTTCCCTTTTGTCAAAAGTTTTCCCAGATTATCTTTCCGTTGGCTACCTATGGGTCTCGTTCGATTGTTCACATCGTTACACCTTTTAAAGTGGTTTAGCTGTACATGGAAGAAATGAACAATCACGAATTACACGGTAACGATACTTAATTTGTATCATTAACAAGTATACAAATTGACTAAACATCATAAAATCTGTTAAATTAACCCTTAACTGGTATAACGCTTTTTGCAAAGGTAATTGGTATAATTTGGATAATGAAAAACCCTAAATGAAAAGTGCAGAAAAATGTTTTAACCATTCCTAAACCTTGAAAGAGGGTTCCTCGAACCCACATTACTTTTTACTTATTTATCCTAAAAGAAAAAATTGTTTTCTGAAAACAGTTTTGTAATATTTGATCATGTGATATTTTATGAACAGTATAGCACATGTTTGCATTGTATGTATATGTATTATATGTATATTATTGTATAGATACTGTAAATCGATAATGTATTGATCGTTGTTTGCGAAGACCGGTTACTATTTTTCAGTTAACTCAATAATCCCGTTTTCAAAAAAATTCCTATGTGTCGGAGTAAAGAATCGATCTAATTCGAACTTTAAATGGTCTGTATTCTTGGAAGTTTTGCCATTGGAAGAGTTCTTCAGCGAACGAAATAAATGGTAATCCAACGATGCTAGGCAAGGAGAATATGCCGGTGGATGAGCTATTAATTTCCTTCCAGAATGATACAGTTCTGTATTTGCTGCTGTAACTTTGTCAAATATTCGAATTTTGAAATATCGCTTTAACAAGCTATTTTACACATTTGAATTTCAAGAAAATTATAAGAAAAAGAATCGATTTTTTTGGAACCATCTGGAACGTGTACCCACTTAATACAGTAAATTTTCAAAAATTTATCGCTATAATTTCGTCAAATATTCGAATTTAAAACAATATCGCTCTGACGAGCTATTCTACATATTTGAAACTTTAAGAAAATTATTAAAAAAAAAAATCGTATTTTTGGAACCATCTGGAACGTATACCCTCTTAATATAGTAAATTTCCAAAGATTTATTGCTATAAATTCGTCAAATATTCGAATTTAAAACAATATCGCTCTGACGAGCTATTCTACATATTTGAAACTTTAAGAAAATTATTAAAAAAAAGAAATCGTATTTTTGGAACCATCTGGAACGTATACCCTCTTAATATAGTAAATTTCCAAAGATTTATTGCTATAAATTCGTCAAATATTCGAATTTGAAAAAATATCGCTCTGACGAGCTATTCTACATATTTGAAACTTTAAGAAAATTATTAAAAAAAGAAAAATCGATTCTTTGGGACCATCTGGAACATGTACCCTCTTAAAAGTAGAAGATTTTCAAAAATTTATTGCTATAATTTCGCCAAATATTCGATTTTGGAAATATCGCTCTTTTAGGTTATTCTATACACTTGAAACTTTAAGAAAATTATTTAAAAAAAGAAATCAATTTTTTAAAACTATTTGGATCAAGTACCCTCTTAATATTAGGTCATGCCCATAAGTTCGTGCCGCGTATTGCTCTGCTATTTAAATTAATGTATGAAACATACCTTCAAAGTTTATGAAAATATGTAATCACCCTCTCGTTCCAGAACCTCTTCCCATCTTTTTGGTAAAGACATTATACCGTCACTATAAAACTTCCGTGGTTTTTCGTTAAAATACTTTTATATATTTGTTTTTACGGACTCGACATTATCAAACTTTTTTCCTGCTAAAAAATGTTGCATTGACCAAAATAGGTGGTAATCAGATGGAGCGATATCCGGAGAATATGGTGGGTGTAATAAAATTTGCCAACCGAATTCACGTATTTTTTTTTTGCACGTTTTGTGCGAATATTTCCAAAGAAAGGGGGAAAAATCCTTATCTCTGAAACTAAAAATTCTGTGAGCTTGCAACACAAATATGTTTATTGCCTCTTTTCATCTAATCGTAACATTGCTCAGACCCACGGTTTTCGAGAGAGAAAAAGTTTTCTTTTCCACGGAATGAGAAACTTCACTGTCCCGCCTACAGTGGCATTGTCATACGTTGCATCGGCGGCGATGGCCTCTCGATTCGGTAATCGAAAGTGCATTTTTTTTTTCTTTTTTCCCTTTGACTACTCCCCTTCTCCCTTTCGTGGTCATCTCGTCCTCTTTTGCCGCGTCGTTTCTGTTCACTTTGACCGAGCCACTCTACACGGGTGTCACGGAGCTTAATTAAGCTAATGGATATCCGTAATTGATGCAACGAGAACGGCGTTCGCCGTTTTCTGTTCGTGACATTATTCGTTCATCGAACGTGGAATACGTCGGCTGTGACAAATATCGGTTTAAATTTCGCTCGACCCTTCGAGGGTTTGCCGTGTAATTGTGGGTAATCAATTGGAATGGTATTTCGAAGGAGCGTTTCGAGGATCTGGGAGGATTTCTTTGTTCTTTGCTGTTTGCCCCCTTCGTGGATTCTCGACTATCGATGTTTCTCGTCTTATATGCTAGTTCAAAGACTGTTATTTCGTCTTTTTACCTTCTCCCTTCTTTAATTAAATAGCTATGAACATTAGATAGGGTAGATCGAAGCGAATCGTATCAAAATAAGAATTCAGTCCATGTGTTACATACTCGTGGTTATTTTAAAAGACGATCGAGCTTTGTAGAATTTGCACGTGGCGTGTTGACTTTGAAATAATACCAATGTACTAAATTGGAAAATTATAATAAAAATTGTTTGACCGTGTGACTACTGGACTGTTCTTAATACTCTGATGGCCGTTGTCACGATTCCGTGATTTCGTTTAATCAGCGCTTTTCAGCCGATATCACGTATTTGTGACATCTTTCACACAACCGAACGAGTAAATGACAAATCAATCTTTCTATTTTATACGTAAATAACTAGTAACGAAGTGAGAATTTAAAAATCAAAGATAATCAAAGACACGTTTATTTCATTTTATTTTCAATCTTTTTCAAAGTTTTCTCTTTAACCGTTTGAATGAAAAGCGGCGCGATCGCGCTTCTTCTGTTCAGTGCACAAAAGTATCAGCTCTAATCGGTCTATAGAATTGAACTAACTGCACGTTCGAACTTTGTCAATGCGTGTCTTTACTGTTACGATTGATCGAGGCTATACTAAATTAATATCTATGCTTTCGTAAGTTTCGAGCTGTTGTTAAAAACAATTTTTTCGTTTATTAAAAATTCAAAGTAAACGAGAAAAGGAAAGAAAAGAGGAAAGAAGCGCGATCGCGCCTCTTGGCATTCTTCGACTGAATTTTTACAAAGGTCCGTGACACTCAAACGGTTAAGCATACCGTTTAGCCTATACAAGTGTGCAAATTCGTGAAAAATACTGAATACAAGTGCAAGTTTTTGAGTGATAGGCGCGTTGTCTCAAGTCTCCTTACTTGGAACGCGTTCAAGTAGATTTACGTTGATTGGCGAATGTTTAGCAATATTCATTATCAATCAGCGCGCCTAATTTTCTCGCCAACGCCTTCCAGTGCGCTTTTGCCGCACTTTTTTCTGGAAGACTTCTTAGTAGTTCAAAATATTGAGTACATACTTATCCAATATTAAAAAGAGATTGAATCTCTTTCATATTTAAATATACACACAATATTTATTCTCGATTCAGAAAAAAATATTTCTTTTTTATACATTTTCGTATACATTTTTAAGTTTGATATTCCAAAATCACCGTTGATATACGTAAAACACAAAAATAAATAAATAAATAAATAAATTCCATAGCTCGAGCCTCAAAAGTTCTAAGACTAATTTTTCTCGCAATGATGTTCCGTTTTTGTAGGGTTAAGTTTTCTCCAGTGAAATAATTTATCCTTTAACATTTCCCGAATTATAATCGATATATCGCGAAAATAAATAAACAAGAGATAATTAAGGATCACTGTGAAATTTATTGGTAATTCGTATTTCAGCTCAGAATTGATCGAATCAGTCTATTCGAATCGACGTAAGCGTTTCTATTTCCTTTTCGAGTGAAACTGTTTGTGCACGAAACGGTCTCTATGTCGCGTTGAATCATACGACAGGCTAAAATTAGATGCGGTTGAACCGTGGTTCACGCGGTGGATGGAAAATATGTCTCACGTGAATGAGCAGTTGACACAGTCAAGACATTAATATGACTCGATGAGGTAAAAATAATATCTCCTTTCACAAAAATATTATATAAATAACTGTTTTGTTATAACGGCTATAATATAGACGAGGTGATACAATCGGAATACTCGTATCTATTGCAGTGTGACAAACATGGTGTTAAAATTTCTTAATAACAGTTTATGGCAAGTTCGCACAAAGAAACTGTTTTTTGATTTAAAACTTTTCGTTTATTATTTGTATGCGTTAAAATACATCTTGGTGATAACCGACAGAATTGCTTTAATAGAGTTTTTAGCAGTTCGTACCTTCAGAAATTCCTAGGAAAATCTCTTTTTGGGAATTCTTAATGTATTATAAACCTTTGTCACGCAATCATATCCTAGTTCTAGTATCACAAAACACTGGTTAAGTATTTTTTCCCCCAATGTTGAAAAAAGATTTTTAAACCACACTTTTTAACATGAAAAAAATATTGGATTTGAATATTATAGACATCTGTAGGAAATGTAAAATATATATTTAAAATATATAAGCGAAATATTCGTAGAATATAAAATAGATATTTAAAAAATGTAGATATTGAAAGAATGTGAAAGTAATATTTGAGAAATATGAATTGAACATTTAAATAATATTGAATAAATACTTGAAATCTAAAAAAAGTTAGAAAAAAATTAAAACGTTCGAAATTGCACACCGTTGTCTATGAAACCACAATCTTCTGCTTTATTGTACTATTTACTATTCTCTTGAATAATTTTTCGACTTCAGAAATTTTCATTGGTGTCGACCGGTTTCGAAACTCGGGATTTATCGATTACTGAATAACGATTTAGTTTCTCAATAAGTCATATATAATAAATTTGTTGTTAAGAGTATTACTTTCCAAGCTTCTACAGGATCCAAATGATAACAAACATGATTAATCAGAAAAGATGAAATTTTATTAGAAAAATAATGTTTTAACTAAAAGTGGAAATCCTTCTTTCTAACGAAGCATAGTACATTATCAATAAAAAAAGAGAATACGAACATATTTTTAAAAAATGACAACCTTGAGAAAAAAATAACAAAGCATTCATCTTGTGATACCATTTACGTTGCATTAAAAATATCTGTTATGTCGTCACAAATAAAGGAGATATTTAGGTGGCTACATTTAAGTGGACCACCCTGTATATGAAGGAAAGACAGTGGGTTCGTAACAGACACTGCAACAGGATTAATCGTCGCGTCTTAAGAATGCTACTACGTCCAACAAAAAAGATCTGCTTGAGAAACCCTTCCGCAGCTGCTCCACTGAATTTCCATTAAAAAAATCCTCACAGCGTCGCGGTTTCTTCCAATGGCTCTGCTCTATGTCGTAAACAGCAGAGGAATCCACTGCAGTTCGAGAAACCGATGTCACCGTCAACCACTTTTAAATAACCCCGCGGTGAAAGAAACACGTTTAAAAAGAAAAAGAAAAAGCAAAAGAAAAAGAAATTGCGGTATTCCTCGACGGAACAAGATTCTCTCCCACTGTAGCGACAATGCGTTTCTCGTCGAAACGCATATCCACCTGTGCGACAAGAGATCCACCGGTCGTCGTTGTACTCGTGAACTAAGCGACTCGGCAAGGTCCAACGCGACATAGAAACGGTAGAGGAACTTTAATGCAACGTATCCGTTGGCTAAGAGGGAACATAATGGAATCTACGACGCGTAAACATATCTTGGCTGGTACATACGAGCGAGGAGATAAGCTTCGCCATAGTCCAACGTCTCTGTGCTCTGCAACGAACGAGTTAAGTCAGCAGTCGCGAAATCGATAACGAAGCCCGCTTCGTCGACGATCGTCTGAACGCGAGTTACGTACACAAACACATATCTTGGACCTGTACACATACGCATACACGTAGAAAAAGAGATTATCACGTTCCTGTGCTGTGTTAAAAAGAGAAATATCGAGAAGGTGGAACGTGGTGGAGGAAAAGGTTCATTCATTCAGGTATACCTGAGTTGCGAGGATAGGATTAATTGTTTCTCACAATTGTCTCGAATGATATCGTCGTTCAGTGTTCCATTATCCATGCTGTACAGTTTCTGTGAATTTGTTTAATAATGCTACCGAAGATGACGATGTTTCTTTTCATTCATCGTCTCTGTTCTTTGTTCACGGTGAACAGACATTGGTGAGATTAATTAGGATTTAATAAGGTATGGTACGAGTCATGGTACGGAGAGGTAGTAGATGAGATCCTCGAGCTGTGCAGGATCGATTGATATCGCTGCACTTAGGGTTACATGTACAATTCTGTTTCCAGTTTCTATGGAATGAAAGAACGACGACTTGCGACTGAAGATATTTCATTTAGAAGTGGAAAGCTTGGGAATGTTGACGAATTACCTATCGCGTGTTTTTTCTTTTTTTGCGACTGACGTTTACAAATTGGATGTTAAGAAATAGAAAATTTGCCAATACACATCCATTCCTCTGTTTCTGATAATGTTCGAGATATTAGGTGAATCATGTTTGCTACTTTTAATTTGGAGTTAATTTCATGTTTGCTACTTGATTGTGGACGATTACTGATAAAAAGAAAAAAGAAGAATACGTGTAAAATATTTTTCTCAAAATTAGTTTATATCAAAGTTTTATTAATAGTTGATGATTATCATCTAGGAATTTTAAATAAATTTTAGACAAATTAATGTGTTTGGTAGAATGTGAAGTAAAGTAAGAGTATGTTAAATAACATAACATTTTTTTTTAAAGTGTGCTAATATTCGAAGTATGAAAATTTATGAAAAATTCACAGATATGTCAAGCATGTCCATTTCTTTCATAATTTCCTCAAAAATTTAAGATAATAATTATTTAATATTTCATGTTATTTACAAAAATTAACGTGGTTGATAAAATACGAAGTAAAGTAAAAGTGCAATTAAATAATATCGAATTTTTTAAAAGTGTGTTAATGTTCAAAGTATGAAAATTTATGAAAAATTCACAAATATGTCAAGCATGTCCGTTTCTTTCATAATTTCCTCAAAAATTTAAGATAATAATTATTTAATATTTCATGTTATTTACAAAAATTAACGTGGTTGATAAAATACGAAGTAAAGTAAAAGTGCAATTAAATAACATCGAATTTTTTTAAAGTGTGCTAATATTCAAAGTATGAAAATTTATGAAGAATCCACCCCAAATTTATGAAATATATCTATAAATAATCTTCCCCCAAAAATTAAAATAACAATTATTTAATATTTCACGTCATTTACAAAAATGAGCGTGTTTGATAAAACGTGAAATAAAAATTAAAAAATAAAAATTTAAATAGAAAATAAGAAATTGTGCTAACTTAGTGCAATGGTATATGAAAAAATTCACAAATACATTCATTCTTTCAAATTATTAATTATATTACTTCGAATATCTGGAGTTCTTCCTTGTGTCTGAATATTTATGAATATTTCATAAATTTTACTTGAACGGAGAAGATGAATTTTCTGAGGAGTTTCAAATATTCCTTCGTACAGTATTTGTTAGTATATTTCCGTCAGTTCGATTGTCTCGACACTGGAAACACGTTTACCTTGACCGGTTTTACAACCCCGTTACATTTTCGCCTGTGAATTAGTAACGAAAAAGCTTTATACCTGTTGGCTTTCACGCTGTTCGCGAAGCTGCTTTATTTAGCAAAGTAAGCCTTTGGTTCGTTTGTTAGCATAAAAAATAAAATAACAACAATAATAACTTTCTTTTAGGGATTATCTATCGTTGATAATCTCTATAATATAGGGATTATGTTGTGTGTGCGATAAATATAATAGTGTTGAATTCGTGTCAAATTATAGAAAGTCCATGCGTTAAAAAGAATATCAGCGTACAAAGTCCTCGGTACGTAAAAGTTCGAAAGCGAAAAGTATCTTTAGAGAATACAATCTAGTCCTTTAATATGTGTCCATTTTTTACATCAAAATTTCTCCCGACAAAAGAATTAATAACGCGGCGAAGTTCACATAAATAGCACCAGTTCATCTAATACCATTATTTGTTTATTAAAAATTACTACAACAGACTACCATGATTATACTATGTGTAACGGATACATCAGGACGAATAATAAGTACAGCGATGTTTTACGATACGTTGCACGTCAACTCAACAATGAGCAGCTGATTTTGTTGTTTAGTGGATAACTTGACGACAAGTAGAGGTAAATATAGAGTTTTCCGATAAGAGCGATAGAGCTTTGAATTGAAATTAAACGAAAAGTACGGAAGATAATCTAGTACTCGCTGCTTTGTTTTAAAGCACGTTCGATGGCATTGTACATGAAATACAATATCGCATAAATAACTACCACAATTGTGTTTGATGGAGTGAATACGACAAACCTAATTTTCGCCACAAAAATCATTTTCAGTTATGAAATTCACTTTTGAATGGATCTCTTTGTCGATAAACACACGTGCTAAATTTGAAGAGATGGTAATTCTAAATCAGTAGTCGAACAATTATTGTACCCAAAGAAAGTTACTGTTTGGTATGATTTTTCTACTGATGGAGTCATTGCTCTTTTATTTTTTATTAAAATAATTCGAGATTGATGTTGAATATGTTACAGTGTGTGAATACTTTTTTCGGTTACTGTATATAAATATAGATGTTTGTTATTAAAGGAGTAACGTTTTGAAATATTCACAGTTGGATTGTTGCTGTGTGACAGTTGCTTTCTTAAAATCAACGGACGGAAGCTGTTCGCGTTTCAGAAGCTAGTACTTTTGTTTATACTCGTCGACATAAAAGTACCTCGTTAGAGTTCCGACAACTTTCTAACAGTATGCACACCCTTCCCCAAAATACGCTTCGCGACTTTGTTGCGAAGCCGTTTACAAAGAACGTGACTGTTTAAATAAAGTCGGCTATTTTGTCTCAACGAACGAGGGACTTTTTAAATAGCAAAATATTGCGACCGTTGTTCTTTTGCAAGCGGACAGCTTACTTGGAAATGGTAACGCGAAGCAATTTTAAGAAAATAATTACCATTTTAAAGTTAAATAAACTGTGCTTCATTATTTTGTTAAATTGTCTTTATTCCAACGAATTTGTTAATATTTTCTACGTATGACTGCAAATAAATAAAAAAAAAAAGAAGAAGAAGAAAATACTCGAGTGTCAAATATTATTTTATCACATCATGCATTTTAAACAGTGGAAATTTAACATTATTGATGTAATGACTTAACTTTATTAAATAACTTTTTAAGTTATTTACATTTTTATTAAGTATCGTAAAAAAGTACTCAGAATTTTTATTAAGTAATTTAAAAACGGTGCTTGAATTTTAATTAAGTAACTTAAAAAGTGACTTAACAAAGTTAACTGAACATTTGAGTAACGCGAAATTTGCATTGATAATTTGTTTTTTTATTAAATAATTATGTGTAATAAAGTTAATAGAAATTTCGCGTGTATTTAAAATCTATGTATTGTAATAAAAGTAATAAAACAATGCAAATCATTAAAGTTTGTATTAATTATGTACTGTAATAAATTGTTTTTAACTATTTATTATATCTAACTAGATACTAAATGATAAGAAATATAAGTTTAAAAGTTAAAACGTACTTAATGATGTGAATTTTGTGTATTTCCATTTTGACCCATAGAATATATTCTTATTGAATATATTTTTGAAATATTTAATCACAATAACACTTTTACCGAATGTTTATTTCTCTTGATTGATTTATTTATTATTTCTTTTTGCTGATATATTCAACCAAATCTTTTCTTTTCAAGATTCTATTTATTAGAAAAATTACTGGTTGAAACCACAGGTTATCCTTTTGAAGCATTGTGAATTTCCTGCAAAAATATTGTTTAACGTATCCTACTGTTATTCCCATTTTAAATCTGTGAAAAAATGATATTCATTAACATATGTTTATTAAATAAAAATTTACTAACAGAAAATCTTTAAAAATTCTTCAATACTGATTATATTTTAATTTCAACGAAAATTTTATTTTCTTCACAGCCAGTCTTTTATTAATATGATCCTGTTGCTAGATACACTATTTTTAGTATTTTTAATTAAGACAAAGACTTCTCAGTGCATCTGTTAAATTTAACATTTTGACAAAGGAATTGTTATGTTAATTAAAATTGCGAAAAGAACGCCATTTTGGTGAAGAATAATTACAGCTTTCAGTGTTATCTTTTTGCAAATATTTCCCACACAGTTCTTTCTTATATCGTCTTTTATGTCATCGATTGTTTCATTTTGTTTGGAACCATACCTTCATTCCACCAAGAAAAGTCAGGTAAACGCAACAAACATGCAATGAAAAAATAATTGCCACCATTGCAATGTGTCTATTAACCCTTTGCACTCCAATGGCGTCTCTACGGAGACATTCGTAACATACACCATAAATCCATCTAAAGTTTATTTATATTTAACCAAAGCGAATTAACCAAACAGATAAAAGTAAGTAAATTCACGAAAGTGTATAATTTGTTTCTTTTCAAAGTAGTAAAATTTTTATGTTTACCAAAGTTTCGTCGCAGAAGTGTGTTAAAATTGATAAATCGATCGTACGAGAAATTTTACTCGGAGCGCAAAGGGTTAAAGCACAATACAAATAATTGATCGAGAATGTAGATTCTCCTTTCAATTAGAAGCAACTATCACTAAGTTTCACTTTTCTGCTCCGAGCAGCACAAGCAATAGGGCGTGACATCGTTATATAAATCTCTAAATTAAAAAAAAAATAAATAAAATTGAAAGAAATAGAAATTAATGTCAAAGCTGCCAGAACAGAATCTTTCTTTTCTAAACCGTGACGGTTTTCTTCGCGAACGTTAACTCGATTCGACGCAATGCGAAGATCCCGCGCAATTTGTCTTAGTCAAGCTGCAAAGTCTGCCAAAAGTGCTATTTTCCTTTCTGGAGTAAACACTGTTCCACAGTTTGCCCGCGATTCTCGCGTACGCCTCGCGATTGCATTGATGCCTGGACCTGAACGGTCGAAACAGGTGAAACGTGTGGAAAATAAAACTGCAACGATACCGCACGAGACAATAGTATAAGCGTACGCGAGTAAGTTTTTCGCCTGGAGAAAAAAAAAAAAAGATAGCTATGTCCCCGTACCACGCAGAATTACTGCTTTTGCTTGGCTCGCGTCTGAATGGAAGCTGACAGCACTTCGCAGCTAACGTGCACTCAACTACTTAATAATGTAACGGTCAGCCAACCACTATGCGGCCATTATGCTTCTATGCACGTTGCACAAGAAGCAGAGGTAACAGCCTGGTGGTCGTAATATAGGATTCGCATCCTGTATCGTGCTTCTGTTCACATTGTGCTTGCGAGCTGCGGGAAAACACGACGGTTTCTCTGCCATCTTCAGTCGGTTCTTCAGCTAGTATTTCGGCATGTTGTACCTGTACACGTCCAAGTCAGCAGATCGGCAAAAAAGAGACGGAGGTCTGTTGATAGCATTGTTTTCGTTCTGTAAAGGTGCTTTTAATCTTTCGAGTAAGTGTTTAGTCTTAAAATAGGATATACTAAGGGGGGAGAAACCAATTAGAATATTCAAAAAATGTAAATTTTTTGCATAAAGTATTAGTTCAACATCTCAAAAGTATAATCCCGAAAGTTCAAAAAGAAACTTGAAGTATTTTTGAAGCTATAGCCTCTTCTAATTTGCAGTACGAGTAAGACTCGTTATTATACTGCAAGGGGTTAAATCTTACCAAGAGAAATTAGCGTAACCTGTCCAAATTATAAAATCAAGAGTGTTGTGGCGAAATAGGTATAAAGTATGTTAATTAAACTGTATTAACTGAAAAATGTTCAGGCGATCAGACAGTCGCTAGATCACGTAATAACTTTCGCGATTCAGACAGTCGTGTTGGAATTACAATAAACGCGTCGCTTGCCCTAAAATTGTTAGAATTTGTATAGTAGGGATAGTCTACCCGCCTATTTTTCCTCTGTTGAGGCAGGCGGTGACGTCAGTAGTCTCAACTTTATTTTACTGAACTATAGACGCTCGAATAGTAGGGATAGTCAACCCGCCTATTTTTCCTTTGTTGAGGCAGGCGATGACGTCAATAATCTCAACTTTACTGGACTATAGACTCTTGAATAGTGGGGATAGTCTGCCTCTTCTTTGAGGCAGGTGATGACGTCGGTGGTCCCAAGTTTGCTTGACCGAATTATACACACTCGAATAGTGGGGATAGTCTTCCCGCCTATTTTCTCCTTATTTGAGCAGGCGATAATATGAGAGTTCTCAAGTTTGCTTTACCAGATTATAGATACTCGTATAGTTGGTATATCCAGCCCACCTATTTTCTATTTGTTGTGCAGATGATGACGTCAGAGATTTCAAGTTTGCTTTACTACACTATAAATACTCGAGTAGTGGAAATAGTCTTCCCGCCTATTTTCTCCTTATTTGAGCAGGCGATAATATGAGAGTTCTCAAGTTTGCTTTACCAGATTATGGATACTCGAATAGTTGGGATACCCAGCCCACCTATTTTCCCTTTGTTGTGCAGACGATGACAATAGAGATTTCAAGTTTGCTTTACTACACTATAGACACTCGAATAGTGGGGATAGTCTTCCCGCCTATTTTCTCCTTACTTGAATAGACGCTGGCTATTCTCAAGTTTGCTTTGTCAGACTATAGCAGCTTAGCGACGACACTGATTGGAACAGTATAGATCAGCGTCTACCTTTCTTTCTGTTTTTCACTTTTTTAAATTTACTATAATGGAGGAACCGGTACCGAGTTGACTTTGCACGATCTTGAACGAGGATCGAGCTGCTCATCTCATTTGAACTGACATTTTGACGATTGGATTTCATATTCTTTCACGCCTGTCTTACTTTACGACCCCGCTATAGCTCTTCCATGAAATAGAGATATCTTGAAGTGGTCCCGTGACGGTCATTCTAACGACCGCATTCGCGACATTAAATATATATACCGGGATCGCTAGGCACTATGTGTTTCCAACGGTAAAGTTTACGGTCAGAATAATGAAATTTATTCTGAAAAGATGGGTGACGTGTCGGTGACGTGAATGGATGAAAGAAGGAATCTTTAAAACAAAAAAAACCGCAATGCGCTCGCGTAAAAATGGACTGAGATAATCCGTGGAAAACAATTGAGAGGACGTGAAGAAATACCTTGTGATTTATGATTCTACAATGGAATATTTTTTTTTTCTTTTTTTCTTTTTGTTTGGTTACACGAAGATTGAATCGAAGCTGTAATTGATAAGCTTCGAGGATTGTTGAATTCGAGTCTTTTGAAAAGTGATATTTTGAAATATGCTGAGAATTGATGAACCCGTCGAAATTAGCAAAAATTGGCAACCTTTTTAATAAAATAGTTTCTTAATTATTCAGTTTTATGAGAAAATTAACGTAGCAGCTTTCGATCGGAATTATTTTTCGAATTAGTTGGTAAATTCTTGTGCACTTGGTAGAAAAAGTCTTTGTATGTTAACATTGCAGTATTCTGTGTAATGCATACTTAATATCGCAGTGTATTATCAAAAGTAGCACATTTCATTTCTTCGTTGACACGAAAAATATGAAGTTTCGTTTTTCGTTGTGAAAAAAATTTAGCACATTTGAATAGTTGGCGACGAAAAATAGCATGTTTCGCCTTTCTCTGTAAAAACTAACACGTCTGAGTAATTTTCCATGGAAAGTAGCGTGCACTGTTTGTAGCAACGAAAATAAGCACGTTTGAATAATCGGCTACGGAAATTATGTCCCCAATTATTTTATGATTTTTAGTAGAAATCATTTAGTAGGAATCAAAATGTTAGTATTTCTTTGAAAAGAGTAAAAGAACTGTAGCCTTCACAAAATTTTAAATACTTGTTATAACATGCAACTAAAAACAATACTAAACCATAGAATTAACAATAAATATACAGAAATAATAAGAAAATAAAACAACCAAATTAATAGTGACAATTCGTAATTATAAAAGCTCAAATGAATAGTGAAAAAATGTTAAAACTAACTAAACGAATAAAAATGTAAAACAATAGAAAATTGTTAAATAAATTAAAAAATGTTGCACGTTATTAAATACTGTTTCACTTCAATTTCCATTTTTTGCCTTTTTTTTCATTTAATCATTACTGTAGAACGAATAGTTGGTTTGATTACAATGCGGGTTTGTCTAATACTCGAATAAACACGGTATACCCGTGCGTTTAATTTTGCAAGCGTTCTCCAGCTATCATTTTCCCTTGATAGCTGTAGACCAACCAGGGAAATTATAAAGCCCGGCTAAAATTTTCATTCGGCGCACCTGTGCCATTTTTTACTGCGGTCGAAATTTAAATCCATTTATGTTGAGTAAACAAAACACGAAGCGAATGTTTTCCCTCTCCCGTTTTCATCATTTTCACGGGAATCTCGTAAATGTTTGGCGGTTTGTGTATTGTTTCCGGAATTAACATATCATCCAATCGATGCTCTCTAATCCACCTACACGCCTACATAACACGCACACACACACACAAATGAAAAAAAGGAATTTATTACATTGCAATCATAAAACATCACGAAGCCTCGAATTGTTAACCTAAAACCCTATATGGTTTCTTGTTGAAACCACATTTCAGATAAATCAAATCCATCCAATTCACGTTAAAGAAAAGATGAAATAAAACGCTCACTAGTAACAGTTACAGTCACACTTTCTTCACTCTCAAAAAAATAAGGACCAATGACTTTATCAGTAGAAAAACCACAACAAACAGTAACTTTCTTTGGGTACAATGATCGTTCGACTACTGATCGAAGATTAACATCTCCCCAAATTCGGCAATTGTGTTTATTGACGAATTCGTTCATCCAAAACTGAGCTTTATTACTGAAGATGATTTTTGTGGTGAAAATTGACTTTGTCGTATTCACTCCACCAAACGCGATCGTGATGGTCATTTATATAATATTTTATTTCATTTATGATGCCATAGAATGTACTCTAAAACAAAGCAGTGAGTATTAGATAATCTTCCGTACATTCCAATTCATTTCAGTTCAAAGTTCCATCACTCTTATTGGAAGATCCTATAATTACATTAAAAATCGAATTGACTGTCCGCGGAGATAAAAGTTACTATCACACAAGGTTAGTTCCGTACTCTCTTCACCACTCAGACAAGAATACGCGTACAACAAAATCAATAAAGAGAAACAACAAGTGAAAAAAAAATAAAAACACTTTATGTAGAATATCGCCGAAATGTAGGATCAATTTAATCGCGATCCATTAACCGTGTACCGGTTCAAACGATCCGCATGCTCTTAAAAATGGTAATAAACGTCATTGTCGATAGACGGGAAACGAATCGTCAACGACGTTGTCGTGTCACGTCGGCGTTATTTCGTTTCGTATGTATCGGTGTCGTGAATTGTTTCCATCCGATTCGAAACCCATTTTTCTTCTCTTTTTTTTTTTCTTTCTTTTTTACCGCAAATCTCCGTACAACACATGTGTACGCGCTTGCTCAGTCGGTTGGACCAAGTGTATGGACAGGAGAAAAAAAAGAAAAATTGCGCGCAATCCGTACCCAAGAGAGGAGAGAGAAAATAAAGCACGTGTGAACGGTATGCGTGGCATAAAATTCGCAACCGCGTATGGTGAATGTAAATCGTCGAGGATTGGACGCGCATGAATTTAATCGAGCCGTATGTAAATTTTGAGAGGCACCAGCCGCGGCGGCAGACCGGCCACCACCAGCCAAGGGAAGGACAAACTGGATGGGTGCATGTAAATTTTATTGCAATCAGCTATTGTAAACAGGATTACCTGGCTGGTGTGCAATGTGAAAACTATTTGCCCCCCTGTCTGGCTAGTAGGAAAACTTACCGATCCTTCTCTTCAACGTATTACACTTGAAGCTCAGATATATCCCGTGCGTCTGGATTATTTCATCTGAGCACCAGCCACAGATTGGACCGTAATCATGCTGTCGTTTTACGAACGTTCACCGAATCTCCGAGGACCTACTATCTATGGTATACCTGTAGCCAGGATTAATAAATAACTCGACGTACTTTGTTTTCGTATGATTAATAGCGCGATGTCATGGGAAAGGTACATTACGCCACCGCTTATAGAAATTTTATGCAGCAGGGAACAGAGAAATTGTGTTACTTCAACAAGAAGTAGTTTTTGATTGTATAATCGTATGAATGGTAATTGTCTGTGTTATTAGGCATTGAGAGTTTACGGATGTGCAACAAATGGATATCTTAATTCTAGATTCCTGAGATTCGTCAGTTTGATGTATTTTGGATTTTACACAATTGCAGAAAGTATTGCCGCTATTTTTCAGCAATTTTATTATTGGTTTTATTCCAGTTTTATTCAACAGAATACAAAAGAAAGAACAAGTGCAATGTGTACTATTAAACGAAACGGCAAACAGACGAATGAATAAATCAACAAAAGAAAAGCATTCCCCATCAGGAATGTACATACAAGGCAACGAACGTTGCGTGTGTTGCAAGAGCCCAGTTTCAACGATTATGTCACTGAAAAACAGAGAAATGCCACCTACTGCGAAAAAGCGACATTACTTATTGTCCAATCCAGTAATAATTCAAGGAAAAGAGTTAGCGATTTGCAAACAGAACTGGTCAGTCAGTTGGTCACAAGGAATTAGTCAGAAACAAACAGTTCGGAACGTCTAGCAATCGGGCTAGGTAATAATTAGTTAGAAATTAATAATTAGGCTAGTCGAGTAGACAACTAAGCTTCTTCGTTAGTGTTATTGTTATGTTTGTGAATAAATTAATAAAAACGCAACTTAGAGTGATAATCCAGTCTCCAAAAATAATTCCAGTAGTCCTTAAAGAAGGAAAAATCAGTCTTTACTAATGCGCAGTATTCAAGGACTAAAATGACTGCCTAAGGATCCATCATGATTCTAACAATGTGTTCTAGGGATTTATTTATTTTGTACAGCAAATTTTTATCTTCGACAAATCGCTGGAAATACACGCGAAACGCGACTTTACTGTCGCGATATTTTAATTATCAATTTTTGGTCATTTCAGCGCCGAAGAGCACTCGAATGTCCATAAATGTTGGATAAGATCAGTTGATTCGATACCGTGTATAATTTGAAAACGGTGTTTCTGAAAATCTGACAGTCTGGCGGTCATAAATTCGAGATACTAAATTGTTTGAACTGCCAGACGCATACGAACTTAGATTACGATCGCGACTTACTAAAAAAAGAGGAAAATCTACTCTTTTTCTTCCATCTGCGAGATAGTAAACTGAGAGAAGAAGCAAATACTGTTGGCCAAGAGCAATCGATGAGATTATATTACGTTTCGAATTCAGGAACGTTTAACCACCCCTGCTGAGTGCCATTTGCATATCTTTCTCGTGCAGCAGCCATCTTCTCGTCCTTCGGAATAAGATGCTGCACCGCAATGACCGTCTGTGAAGTTACTATATTAACCTAAGAACGAAGGAGTTAGTATATATTCCTATAGATTAATTTGATTAATTTTTTAAATTCTTGGTTTGATTTTGTTAAATATAATTTCAGAAAAAACATTGTATTATATACATTAATTCAATATCAATAATATTGTTATCTTGATTTTTGAAGTTTTGCATCAATAAATTTATTTTCTTTTATTGTATATTTGAAATTGACTCATTTATTTATTTTTTTATAGTTATATTTCGAGGATATGAAATTTTTCGAGCGACAGCTAATTATTATTTAACATTTCATATTTTTAATTTTTTCACTGTCGATGATAACACTAGTTTGCGGGCTTTTCTTGAGTGAACGAGAAACCAAAATTTTTTTTCTTTCAAGAAACCAATTTATTAGAGACAACTTAATTGTATATTTGTTAACTTAGTTACAAATTCAGATATATTTTCGTATCATTCCATTAATAAAAGTGAGGAAAAGTGGCTGGAAAATAATTATAGCAGTTGTTTCTGTAATTTCGCTCGTGAAGTTTCAAATGCGTTAAAATAACGTGCTCCGTAAATCTAGTGTATACATATTTACCTAATAATTATTTTTATAATATGAAAATTTTATAAAAATTTATCTTTCACGTATTTATAAATTAAAAAATTAAATTTAACATTATATATGTATTGTTGTATTTATTAATACCTTTTTAAGTTAAAATTCCTATATATATTTTAGATAATTGATTATTTAAAGCTTCTGTAGAAGCATTCTATATTGGTTTAATAATTCTAGCATCAATTGTATTAAAATTAGGAAGCTATGAACTATTACGAATAATAATGGTGACATCTCTCTGTCCCTATTCTTTTCCGTTCCTTTTCTTTTTCTTTTCCCTTTTAAGATTTTTAAGGTCAACTTTCATCGTAGAATCTTGGATTCTAGAACAATTTCATTTAGCTCAAAGTACTTCGAGATTGTCCTTTCTTGGAAATGAAACCAGTTTGAATGTTGATTCCTCTTTGAAAAGTGTGAAAATGCGATGCTATGAAAGATCGTGAAAGTAAAGTTAATTAATTTGCTGTTCATTTATCTGGGCACCGTTGCTCCAGTTTATTTTGCATGTGTTAACATTTGTATACGCATTGTTAGAACGATCGTATATCTCACTCGTTTAATATCCCAAAGGTATCCTGGTTTTCTTTACACGGAGGTTTATCCGTGCAATTAAAATTTACTTTGAGCGGCGAGATTTTTTTTTCTTTCTTTCTTTCTTTTTTTTCTTTTTTTGCTCCCGTACGCTAGGAAAACTGTCCGTTGCAAAGCTCTCATATTCTTTCATTTCTCTCGGTTGAAACCTTCGCGAGAGCGCGCCGGCATTGCCTCGTTAACTCGTCCTTAATTCGCGATTGCAAGCAATACCAGACCGCCGGAAAGAAAACGATTACGTGGCCAGTAAGCGAAATTCTTACGTTATCCGTGGAACGAACAAGGAGCAAACAAAACGGACGGCTAATTTTCGACGACGGAGACCGCGAAATAACGAGGAATCGCGACGAACGCAATTAAAGGGAATTTCGTCGTTCCTAGAATAACGTTGGATTCCTTGGTTAACGATTCTCAATTAGTACTTTCGATCGACCACGAACAACATATAAAAATTAATCGTTGAAATTCAATGTGCCGCCATTTTTCTCAACTGTCAACCTTTTTCTTTCGTTTTTGTTGCCTCATACAGTATAGTTACTGATAAACCTTTCGGTTTATCAGATGGGTCACAGAATAAAATGAATTTCGACCAATAGTATTATAAATTAGACTTATTTATTAAAAAAAAAAAAGAGTCCAAAGGAAACTGTTACAGAGAGCTATTGCACGTGTCCTTAGGTTAGGCAAGAAGTCAAATTAAGTCAAAAGAAAAGAGAGATGGCAAGCAAAAAAAAGAATATGAGCAGCTCTATCCGTTAATAGTGATTGCTATACCAACACACATAATTGACAAAAGTCTACGAAATGTGTTTTAAAATTTTAGCTAAACTAGAGAAAAAATGCTGTAAAAAGCGTAACTATTTTCTGCGTAATTTTTTAAAAATTGTTGCACACATCTAGTAAATTAATTCTTCTAACTTCTCAAAGAAACTCACATCGTTTGGTCCAATTTTGAAAGAAATTATTGTGTTTCGAAGGGAGTCCTAATTTTAATGAGAGTCGCTGCATAGTAGAGTCAATATTGCTGTTACATTGTCAGCTATTCGACAATTAGCGATGATTGCAGCGAAGATGGATGTATTAGCATCGTCTGTATAAATCGGTAAATAAGAAACGTTCTATATATAGCAAGGAAAGTTTTTTATTATTTTAAATTCTGATAAAAAATTTAAGTAATTTCAAACAATGAAAACTTTGAATTAAGTTGTTTCATTAATATCTCAGAATCTAATAAATACCCTAAACAAAAATTTTGTATCCGAGATCCAGCATTTTCCTTAAATTTCATGTACCTTTTTGCTTTTCGAAAGTGTCAAGAGTTCCAATCGTGCAATCCACGCTAAAATTGGCACTGCGGGATCGCAATCGATGCTCAATTGTTCGAGCTTCCTCTTCTGATCTAGAGTTGCGTAATTATGGCAACGAAATTGTGTAGCAAACTGCTTGTAATAAAATGTTTATTTCTGTCTAACATAATCTGAGTATTTAATATAATCCTAACAGAAAGAATATCCAGACTTTTTTCATTTTTAACAAATGCATGCAAACCTTTGCACTACAAGAATGTTTAATCATTTTCCTCTAATAAAATGTGCATACATATATTACTGAAATATGGGTAAATGTACCAACCAAATTTTAACGGAAAATATCGTGTAGCTGCTTCATAAAAAAAGATATCAAACTTGAAAAAAAAGAAACGCATTCTAAATTGTAGAACTAAACTTTTCTGTAGTTAGAATACCCCTTCAAACGACATTGCTATGACGCACAAGAACAGTACCACGAAATTAGTAACAAAAGAAAAATTCAAGCCCTCCTTCCCTCCTTTCGTCGTCCCTGTACGAAAAGTAGCGGAATCAAAAGAAGTCGGTGGTACAATGAGGAACGTAGATACGGAAGAAGAGGTAGAGGGACGTATCGCAGTGTCGAAATTCGTGTACAGTCGTGTCTTTTTTCGTCTTCCTCTTTTTGGAAAAGTCGCGGAATCTTTTAGCTCTGGCAGCAACAAGGAGAATGGGTGAGGATGGGGATGAGAGTCGGCATTTATGCGCGCAGACGGCAAGATTCGCCCGTTCAAAGCGCAATAAGCAAGCGGTGCATGTAATCGACTATCTGGCAGTAAATCCTCTGTGGCGAATGTACACGGTTGCTCTCTGGTGCCCGTATCGAGCCTCGGTTACCACCGAATTCCAACTACGTATTTACTAGCCTCTCTGTTACATTCGACGATTGCTAGCCGTGCCGTCATTGCGCGTGTTTCGGTTTGATTCACGATCTCAACACTTTCGACGCCACAGGGACGAGAGAGGCTTTTTAAAACGGCCGCAACTAAAGCGGCGAAAATCGCTGAAGAATGTATACTACTTTTTCACTCAAAGTACTTCTTTGTTGTTCGTTGGAATCGAACGGATGATGTATACACGCGAAATGAGTGATTCTCTATCGTTTTTCTTCTTTTTTCTTTTTTTTTTTTTTTTTATAGACCGAAAATAATTTTGTCTGTTTAACGATAACGTTTCGTTACGCGGGAAAAATTATTACGTTGAATATTGCCTGCCGATGTAAGACCCATTGTTAGGAATTGACTTTGTCTCAATTATTTTTGAGAATTTTTATTTTGAATACTTTGTCGATTAACTCTTTGACTGCAGCACACTCTTGCACGAATCCATGGATATATACGATACGATATTCACATGTCAGTCGCCGCGATTGGCTGCTACTATTACTTATCGTATTTACTTGTTACCTTTTTTTTCTGATCGAACATTTTTAGGGTACACTATATTATTTTTAAAAATAACAAATGGAGAAAATTATAAAACTGATCACAAATCGAAATAAATGAATACTTTTTGCATTTTCCGTAGCAAAATTTGTAACATTTTTCTGGTAGCATATTTGACAAAATTTTCTCACCATTTCTTCTTATGAATTTCGCAACGTTACTTTTTTCTGGCAGTTATACTTGATGGGCATATATAATTTTCATAGTATAATATTTGATTATTGCATGCTCAGAGTAATTAAAATTTTCGAGAAAGTCCTCAAGTAACAATGAAATGAAGAAAAAATACAATTCTTAATGTAATAAAAATTAACAAAAAAATGAATCTTTTTAGCTCGATGAATTACTTGAAATAACACTTGCACTATAGAGACTTAGCACATTTTTTAATCCTAGGAATAAAATCAATATCTTCTAATAAGAAATGAAAAATTTGCGTGGCAGTCAAAGTGTTAGCTTTTCTGAGAAATTAATCAAAACTGAAACTTTTCGAAATTGAAAAATTTTCGAAACTGAAAAATGTATCGAAATTGAAATATGTATTGAAATTGAAATTTTGCGAAACTGAGAAATGTATCTAAATTGAAATTTTTCGAAACTAACAAATTTTCGAAACTGACATTTTTCGAAAGTGAAAATTTTTCAAAACTGCAAATGGCAGAATACAATGTCGATCAAACTCGTCATATCGCTTAATGTTTTACGTAAAATCTTGAATAGCTTCAACCTAAAGAATCGAGTTTCTGAAGAATGGAATCGCAATCGAATATTCCCCATTTCCAACTACACTTAACACATTTTTTAATCCTGGGAATAAAATCACTATTTTTTAATAAGAAATGAAAAAACAATCAACGTGTTAGCTTTTCTAAGAAATTAATTAAAACTGAAACTTTTCGAAATTGAAAAATTTATCGAAATTGAAATATGTATTGAAATTGAAATTTTTCGAAACTGAAAAATGTATCTAAATTGAAATTTTTCGAAACTAACAAATTTTCGAAACTGAAATTTTTCGAAAGTGAAAAATTTTCAAAACTGCAAATGGCAGAATACGATGTCGACCAAACTCATCGTATCGTTCTTCAGCTTGTGGATTCGAGGGTTTTCTTCCCTTAGAAATTCTAGGATTAATATGTTTCCACCTTTAGGCGCGTTTGAACCGATAGAAATTATCAAGTACACCGCGTTATTTCACCATGCAGAAATCTAAGATGGTTGTTGCATTGGAAAAGCTCGTTAACTGGTAATTTCGTGGGAAATTAGTTGAGTAGTTTGCCGAGTTTTCACGCGCGATTTTCGTACTGCATTCATTTCGTTTAACCGGGGGAGATTCGTTCGTAGGAGGAGTAAAAATCCATCGTGGAGAGTAGTTAGTAGAGCGTAGTAGGGGGAAATGTTTTGTTCGCGATGAAAGTCGAATGCTTCAACGAGCTGCGTGATTGGTTCGGTAAAGTGATTTTACGAAATTCGTTATTGTTTTGAAAATCATGCAAGAAGATTTCGGAATAATTTCCCTCGTGCTTGTTCGATTGAGTTAATTATACTTCAAATTAGAAAGTGGATTTCACGTCACAAACGTTTATCACAATGCAAATATACCTTATAAAAATTGTTCATAACGATAGATGAAACGTAATTTTTATGATTTCTTGGTATTATTGTATATTTATACAGACTACTTCAATATTGATAGTACAAACAATAAGAATGTGATTCTACATAAAAAAATAAGTCGAAAATAAGGTTTGAATATTCTGTGCGTACACGCGCATTTAATTATGGCGTGCTTCAAGAAAGTGCGCGTGTACTCGCAGAATATTCATAGCCTATTTTCTTGAAAACAAAATGTTAAAGGACAAAATTGTATTCTTCATTTTCGATTTATTTTTTCATGTAGAATCTCGATACAGACGTTTGTTTACTAATTCGCAGAGCACAGTTGTATATGTAACACAATGGACATCATTTTTAACAATTTCTGCATTAATAAAGTAAATCTTTAAAATTACGCATCTTATTTTTGTTTAATAAGCACTCTGAGCAAACAGAAATAAATAACAAATCATCATATTGATAAGAAATCAACAAAAAACATTAATCGAAATTGAAACTTTTCGGAACTGAAACATTTATTGAAGTTGAAATTTTTCAAAACTGAAAAATTCATTGAAACTGAAATTTTTCGGAACTGAAAACGGCTGAACACAATGTCGACAAAATTCAGCATAGCGCATAATATGTTAAGTAAAATCTTGAATAGCTTCAACCTAAAGAATCGATTTTATAAAGAACGGAATCGCAATCGAACATTCCCAATTTCCAACCACTTTATACCGTGACCCAGATTATACCAATAAACAATTAACTGAAATTAAAATTCTGCTTTTTTCGACAATTCGAACGATACGATCGCGAGGGAAAAAAATGAAAAAAAGTTTGCAATTTAATCATAAATTTAATTCGTACACGAGAAGCGTTGTAGGCAGTTATTAGGTATTGCCGAGGCGTGTATGCACATATCCGGCGTATAAAACTCGACATTGGAATTGATGGGGTCGATACGGGGAAGGAGCGCGGGCGGAGCGGACTAATTTATTAAATCCGGTTAGAGAACGTAACTGCACGATAACACGGGTACGAAGACGTGAAATCATTCGTCAATGTGAATTCCATAGAAAAGTCAAGACAAAGTTCTACCTACGAAAACATCGAAAAACAAAAAGAAGAAACAAAAAAGCAATTTTAAATAAAAATAAACCCATCTGCATTTTCAAGCGAAATAATCCACATACGATGACTGTCACTTATCATCGAGCGTTCGATAATCCACCAGCAATGACTCTCACTAATAAGTGAGAGTGTCATTTGGCAATAGCTAAACGTCAAAGAAATCTGCGAACTTCTTGTGAACAGTACATAATAAAATTCGGAGTTTTTAGTGCATTTTCAACAATAAGAATCATTATTTTAACCCTTTCGTTATGTTAGATTTCAAGAGAAAAGTAGATGTCCAGTTTTCAGCTGGAAAATTTGTCAAATTGGTTTTGAAAGTTTGAAAATTACTAATTTTAAAATTGATGAAAATGTAATATTTATTTCGTTAATTGTTAATTTGTTATTTCGTTATTAAATTGAAATGGAAGTGCGTAAAGAATAAAATTCAGGTGAAAGGATGATAACAAAAAAGTACGAGCCAAATTTTCAAAACGCCTATAGGCGCCAACAGTAATTAAAGGTTTAGTTGATACTTATACGTAATTTCTAAGCAAAATTCAAAGTAAAACACTGATTGATGCGCGATAATACGGGTTACATGTTACAGTTGAACATCTCTGATGCAAATGGATTTTTCTATACAATTTTAACACTTTATCTACTGCTCCTGTCTGAACTTAGTACGTCCTTTCGATTTAGGTAAAAATATATCGTCTATATCGGTTCTAATTTAGCGTGGCAAAAAAAGAAAATTGAAAATAGTCAATAATATACGAATTATTAAAGCGATTAATAATGAGTAACAATAAAAAGCGGATTAATAGACTCCCTATCGATAAAGGTTCGCAGCTAAAAACCGATTAATAGATTTCCGGTAGATGAAGCGTTAACGCGTTTTGTGGACCGATTTTTGGAGACTTTCCTTTCAAATCGTGTGGATCACATGCGCTTCACGTTATCGTGATTAATAGTTCTGCTTTTGACGCATATCTTCCAGTATTTATAATAGTGTAAAAATCATAATTGTCAGGAAAAATGTGCAGAGTTTCAAAATGCAAGATATCAGAAATAACCAATGAATAATTCTAGTATTATTTCTAATAAATAGTAATCTTTTTGAAATTCTTTGGTTTTCATATATCACATTTAAGAGTGACTGTGAAATAAATTTTGAAAATTCTTCGAACAAATTTCAAGATACCTTAGTCATTAATTAATTTTCTCTTGATTTCTTAACATGTTCCTCTTTAAATTTCGTAATTGTCATTTAAAACTGAATTTTCTTTGCTCAAACCTTATCAAGTTACATCAGGTTGCCTCAGAACTGCAAAACAAAGCAATAAATCTGATTTTAACTAATTATTTTAGCAAACATATAGTTGAACATTTTATTCTATCATGTGAGTCACATGCTCCTATATAAACTTTTCTAATTTTAAATAGAACATTTTATTACATGTTACAAATTTTGCTTTACAATCACAAAGATATATTTCGGTGCACTTTGATAAAACATGGTAAACGTAAATACGGTTTATCAGAACAATTACCACAAAATGTCACAACTTTCATGGTACAATTTCTCCTCGATTGTGTACCAAATTTTGTAACATTATTTTTGTAACAAATTTCAAAGCGTTTTCTTACCGAAATTGAAGAAGATCCGAAAAAATGATCATCAATGACCCACGATATGGCGAATGCGCTTTTCTCGTTTATTCAGATATCGACATGTGTCTTTACATTTCACAGAGACAATTTCAAGTGGTATAAACATAAATTTCTGAGTGGCACAGAATCGTATTAATCACTTTCCACGAATGTTTGCTATGGATCATCACTCCGTGCTTCGATAGTAAAATTTGCAAACAGCTCGAAAGAAAATTCTGTAAAAATCGTGTTACGATTATTTATACGATAAATCGTACTCACGATTATTTTATTTCACGATTGCTCGGGATATTTAATTCCTGATAATAAATGTTCCGGGTGGAAAAAACATATCCATTAAATCCCAGGTGCGTATTTTGATGCACGATCACTTTAATCCGATAACGCGATAGATTCCTCCACGTGAACAGACAGAGGAAAAACGATATTCCGGAACAAAAATATTCGAGCGTGTCTTTTAAAAAGAAAGCCCTCGATGAAATTTGATTGACGAAATCTCGTCATAGCCAGAGCGACGAAACGAGAGAAAAATTTTTAAAAAGAAGAAGAAGAAGAAGAAGAAAAAGCAAAAAGTCGAGAGAACTACGAGGATACAGATACGACCCTGTTGTTTCTGAAATATAATAGAGACGCGTGCCGTTAGTATCCTTTTTCCCTAGAAATTTATAGCTTCGTCCCGCGTAATTAACTTGGAGATCAAGATGTTTTCAATTAAACGGATCGCTGGGAAAGAGATGCTTCGGTGCACGGGTACGAGCCGCAGAAAATCCGACTGTGTTGCAAATTGCCATGCAGATTCATTCTTGCAAAGCGGGAATGAGATTTCATTGAGCATCAAAAGCGTAGGCGCCAGGCAGAATTGCTCATTTTGTCGAATTAGACATTCCATTACGTCGAATAAGGTTTTTCACATCTTGCAAGATTGCTGCCGCTTTACACGAGGTTAAAAGAACGAAATCTTGCATCTTTTATCGTCCAATTTTCAATCTTATTTTTGTTCAGATCGATCGTACTCTCGAAGCTGTTTCTCGATGAATCGTGCTTATATAAATATATAAGCTTTATCTTCCAACGTTACGTAAATTTCTCCGCGAAACTCTTTTTAACGTGTCTCTTAAAAATCACACTTCTGAAAATTCTGTACTATTAATTGCGTTTTTTTTTCTTGTGTATCAACTACTTTGGTTATTAGCGACTATTGTAACTTTATATCGATCGTTTATTTTTAATGTGATGTGTGTCTATTTTTTCTCCTTTCGAGATATTTAAGGGTTTGCAATTTAGTCGATTGGAAAGTACGAACAAAGTGTATATACTAAGTTGGCTAATGATTCTATAAATTTAAATATATCTAAATTGATTGTACAAATTACATCTAAGTGAATTTAACTAAACGAATATAGTCTATCTGGATTATAAATCGACTTACACCACTTTTATATTTATTAAACTGTAAAAATCATCTAGAATCCAATTTTACATGAACCAAGTAATGTTTCATTTTGAAAAGAAAAAATTTATACACCTTCGTGAATTTATTTACTTTAATCTATTTCATTAACTATCTTTGTTTAAATATAATGAAAATTTGAACGGATCTGTAGTTTATGTTATGAATGTCTCCGTAGAGGCGCCATTGTAACGCAAAGCGTTAAACTCAGTTTTATAACTGAAAGTAATATTTGTTTTTTATCTTTCGAGTTTAAATCGCAACGATCGAATAAACTTTACTTTTTTTAAATATATAAGTTTAGAGTCATATCGTCACAATTCATTAATGATTGCTGCTCGAACTTAAGAAAATTATTATTAATTTTATTATAATACTGTGTTATATTTATATTACTATCAATAATCGATTATTAATAAACGTCAAGTTGCACAAAATTGATAACTCGACACTGAAAAAGAAAGAAAGAAAAAGAAAAAGAAATTGTATAATCCTCATGAAAGACGCGAACACGTCTATCGCGAAATATTCGCTTACAGTTACCTTCACGCGTGAATATATTCACGATACGACGATACATCGATATTTTTGTCACTGGATGATTAATCGTGTTTAGCCTGCGCGTAAATATTATCCGATCTTTTTAACGAAATTAACCCTCTATGGGCCCGTGTAACTTACAGGTCACATTTTAATTTATCGACATTTTACACAGAAGCGTTCAAACATTATAGGCCGTTGTTACCTGAAAGTCACATAGTGAATATATTGCAATAAAATTGTTTCACTGGAAAAATTGTTTTTCATTTGCATATATAGTTTTATAATTGCTAATTTTTCGTTCCCCTAATTTCTTGGATTTAAAACAAAAATTCGGCCCATAGAGGGTTAAGTGAAATAATGAAACAGACTATCTAGAATGATACGATCGGAAATTATGGGATACACATTATCCAACGTTGTTCAAACTCCGCCTGTGTATTGTTTCCTCTCTATATAACGTGTACCTCTCTTGTTGTCAGCTTTCAAGATGCTTGACGTGTCGATCGTGATCCTTCACGCTTACAACGTGACACGCGATGTTAGACTCGACTGGCATCTACTTCGACACCTTGCATCATGCTAGATTGTCCTGATTCTGCCATGCATTTACCAAACATTCTAGCAAGTTGATACAACATTAGGTTGTTCCTACAGTTCTTTCCACTTTGATCGCTAGACATGAGGTGTAGAATCTTTTATTTCGATTTATGTACGATTCATTCTGATTTATTACTGTCCTCTAATCTCTCTGGAAGATTTAGGATGCTGTTTTATCCAAAATTGCTGTGATTTAGGAAAACAGGGATGAAAACTAGCAAAACATCGCTCAAACTGGTGCTTTTTTCATCGTTTAAAATCTCCGGCGCTTCTGAATCAATTACGAACTATTGGAACAGTTATAGTATGATCTTCATACACCACGGAAATCTCATTTGCAGTATTCCGAGCATTGTTACCTTTTTGTAAAATATAACGTCGCATGTTGTAAATGCATTTGCTTATTTTCCATCTTTTAAGACGACACCCAAAAAAAATCCAAGAGATACTGTACAGTTTCGACGTGAATTTGAATTATTTAACAACTGTCTGGTTGTCTTAACTTATTTGCTTATCTCGATTTTAATTCATACTGTAGCTTAGCCTCGCAGATAAGATAGGCTGATCAGGTGGTTTTCAAGTCGCGAATCGAACGTTCAAAGAAACATTATTTGACATATTGTCCAGGAGAGTTACAGTGCGCGATTGGCCTCTGAAGCAGTCCTTTAGATTCGATTTGCAAGCTCAGGTGCACAATTACGTCTTCGAACGCAGTTCTTACTGTTTCAAATCCACTCGTTCAGTTATATCTGTTGCATCGTAATGCTGACGTGACGAACCTTCTATGTGGTAGATTATCATTATAAAATTAGTTAGTCACATCGTAGAGAGACCTAGAGCAAATTGGTTTTTTACTAAGCAAACCTGAGGATCTTCCGGATCCGAAAAGTTTAATGTAACTTTTAACAACAATCCTTTCCTTTGGAAGGACCGATACTGCACTCCCAAACTATAAATAGATTCACTCCACACACAGCAAGCTAACTAATGGCAAAAATAACCTAGCCTATAGAAGCTAAAACACGAAGCTTCCAGAAAGATTGTTACAGAAGATTTTACAAAGGGAACGTTCATCAGAGTTATACACAATACCTTAGTCAAGTATCTTAGTCTAGTTAGCAAATAAATTATTCTTATACTACTTTTGACAAAGTCTCGATTTCGTTCGCTAAGTTTCACACTGAGAATATGGCGGAGTGTGAAATATATCGCGTAACGGGTCTCTTTTTGTCGAAACCAGGCCTTTTTTATACTATACTATATCGTTTGGAAAGTTCGTAATGAAATTTGGATAACATTAAAATTTAGTACATTTATGAAAAATAAATATTTTATTCTATAATGTATATGCATTATTTCCGTCGATTACTTTTCGCCATCTATCAGGTAGCTTCGTAAAGAAAATTGTGATTTTTTCAGCGATAAATTGTTCTAGGTAGTCTTAACAAGCCTCTAATGTAATAAATATTTTTCCATTAAAAAGATTTTACATGGGTCGAAACAAGTAGAGTAGGTAAGGTAAAAATACCGAGTTTTATGATTCTGTTGTGCTCACTATTGCGGAAAACATACGTGGTATGTTGAAATACTTTATTTCGTCGTAAATTTATGTTTATTTTGTATGAATCTTTGTTCAGGGTTTTCGAACCTTCCTAACAGTGAAGACGTCCTACTGTTGAATATCTTAATCTCAAAAATAGCGAAGAATCATGTTCCTATCATAAACCTGATCTAAATTAAATTATCCTTAACAGACATTTTAGTAAGAACAAATTAGCATATTGTTGGAAAATTGGAAGACAACTAATGACTATAAGGTCAGCTTTAAATTGTTCATTTTGCAGTACGTAAAAATAACGAAAAGAACTTTTGGAAAATTCTAATACTTATATCTCGATATTCAAAAGTTCCCGCCTTCATTTTGGCCAACTTCAATCGGTCATTGAAATATTCATTATGCGGTATAACTATTTGACGACCCTGTGCACGTGTATCGGTTTATATCCTCTTCAGTCGCATTGCTTTTAGTTTAACTTTGTCCCGCAGAGTTGATTTGCGTTTCATTTTACCGTGAAATGGCTTCCGGGGTAGGAAGAGTAGCAACTCTGTAATCGAACGATTTCTGATGACATTTGCATCAAACTGTGTGGCTATTCTATTTAAAGCACAAGCGAAGAATATGTGTAATTTATTTATATTGATAAAAAAAAGTGAAAAGAAGAATATGAAATAATAAAATATTAGGTGTTTGCAGAAGTTTCCGTCGTTCTTCTTCTTCTTTTCTTTTGAACAAAATTCATTTATTTGACACACAGAATTGATGCAATATTTTCCCTCGCTTTCTATAACGTTCTTTTGTCTCATGTTAATAGGTTGAAACAAAGATTATCAGCACTGATATTTTTAAAAAGTAATCGGTTCAGAAAACAACGCGACTCAATTTCAAAATAGTCGACGGAAACTTTTGCAAACATCTAACAACTTGTATACTAAATCATACAACCTACACTGGCGTTTATAAGTACGGAAGACAACGATTATATTCGTGTTGAAAGTATGATATGATTTAAATCACAGTTTCCCGCGAAAGTCAGTGTCGTATTTTAGCGAAAACGTATAGTCGATGGAAGAAATATAGCGTGGTCGTAAAATTGGTCAGTTGTCAAAGTTTACACGTTTGAAGATATCGAGAGAAATTTGAGAAAATAATGACCTGAGAAACCTCAGTCAGTAAGTTGATTCAGTGGTAATTGAAAAATAAAATAAAAATAGTGAAGTTATAAAATTAAACTTAACGCTAGAATTATTATACAAAATCTGTCAAAATGAACAGTTTTAAATTTCCATTGAAAGCATTATCTTCGCTAATAATAAATTCATCATGTTTAGGTATGAAAAGTGTGTATGTATAAGTAGAATAAATATGTATGATATTATGTGTATATTTTTTAACAATGTAAAAATTAAAAAATATATATGAGACATTATTATAGAGGCTTATTCAGTAAGTAGACTTCAATAGTGAAATTTAAAATTTAGTAAAATTTTAATCAGGTATTATTGTCAAATGTATTTTAGTCATATTTTAGTAAAATTCAGTAGAATTCAGTAGAATTCAGTAGAATTCAGTAGATTTCGATAGATTGCGGTAAAATTCCATAGGCTTTAAAACATGTCAATAGGCATTAATAGAATACAGTAGGTTTACGCAGAATTCAGTTTTGGTAAATTTCATCGCAGATCAACAGAAATCAGTAGATTGCAACAGGATTCAGTAGAATTCATTAGATTTCGATATACCTAGCATTCATTAAATACCCTAATACCTAATTCACAAACCGAACCGTATCTATCATAAATTGAAACATTCTTTGCATTTAGTTCTATAAAATTGAAAATTTGCTATTTAAATAATCAGCCTTCGTCAAATAAATAATTCCTTTCGGCTGGAATAAAAGTACCATTTTTTTTTTTTTTTTCATTTTTATGCCCTCGATGCGAGAAATATTTCAAAGCATAAAGTGTCATTACCGCGTTGATCTTTGAACTATCAGTCTCTTTGACAATCTAATTAAAGCTGATGCTTTCAAAACAACAAACGCTTATCCCCGTGTTTTAATCGCCTTTAATCGCTTTAATTAATCACAGCTCATTGGAGCTGCACCACGAATCAGTGCACTTTTGAAAGTGAATTGGAATGTATAGCAATCTTTGTGAATTGATCTGAATTACCCTGTATCGTGCTACCTAACCTAACCCAAAGAATGCAAAATAATTCCTAAAAAAAGGCAGGAAAAAGTAAATAACGTTCTATTCGATTTTCGAGCTTGAAATGAGATCACAAAAAACAAAATGCGATAAAACTCGTCTGCATTCGGCATTACTAATTAGTGTTAATTAAATGCACATAAATCTATGATCGAAAATTCGTTGAACAGTCGTCGTTAACTAATAGAAAATAATAAGAAAAAAGAAGTAAAAAATATGATTATTTACAAAGTGGATGATTTCGCCGATTTCAAGGACGTATATGCTGTCAAGGTCAGAGTTTTGAACAACTTTTCCCTGCACCTGTTATCGTCGCTCGGCTTTAATTTATTCGCAAAAATATATTCTATTTTGTACATTGTATTTTGTGTTTTGTTTACATGTGTATGTTGTTTTCGGTACCTTGGCTGAAGTGTTTCCAATTTCATATAACGATGATATAGTATAAAGTTTAAATAGGAATTCTATTTAATAACGCGATAATTCCGCGTTTATGGAGATCCCATAAACTGAAATCCTTGCTTTTACAAGCTTCAGAGCTGTTGTTGAGGAACACCTTTTTATTTTTCAACCTGCTGATGTGACAAAAACGAGAAAAGAAAGGAAAAACGAAAGAAGCGCGATTGCGCCGCTTGGCATTCTTCAGCCGAATTTTTGCAAAGCTTCGTGGCACTCAAACAGTTAAAATAGTATTGGAACAGTGAACATTGGAAACTAACATACGTAGTACCTAAAAATTCGTACGGCAAGGGGTTAAAAGTAGTAAAAATATTTATGAGATAATATTTGAAACGTTATTGACTCTTTTCTGTATTTTTCAACGTTGAATTTGTAAATGTCACTTGCGAAAACTATACGCGGTCGTCAATCTGTTAACAACTAATTTCACAATAACATTATTAGCCACGGTGAGCCGAATAATTATCCGAGCCAAACTTAACCCGTAAATTTTTATTTATTCATTTATTATGTTAATCGAAAATATTAAGCGTAGAAGTAAATTCTTTCCCACTCCTGGATTATAATTTCTTCTGTAATTTTTCTTTAGCACAAATTTCACGAAGTAATTCAACAAAATTAAACTGAAGTTTCTTGCAAATATCTGGAAAACAAGAGTAGTATGTATGAGAAAAAGTTGTCCAGAATATTGATTTTGACAAAATATTTCATAGTCATTGAAATTGACGAATTATCGTCGGAATGTATAATTAGATGAGCGAGAAATAACAGGTAGAGATCGATGGTGTTAATAGAACTGAAAGGCCCTTATGGTAACGATTCGGTACTCTTGTGATATTGTCCCGTGTGAATGGCAAGCAATTCTGACGACGAGACACTGTCCTTAAGAACGAGTAATCGATTGTATTGTACGATAGAAGGCGGCACGCTTGTGATACGTTCGAAGCTCAACCCTCCATCGGCAAATCTATTACATTATCGGTGTTCAAGGTATATACGCGACGTGTCGATAGCGACACTTGAAATTTTGAGCGTGACAGGAGACACACGGATACATTCACGTTGATTGATTTACTCTCGAACCCTGTTTTATGGTTGGTTTTGTGTATAGTGTGGGGGTTTTGTCTTAAGAGGGTAAAGTGTATTATTGCATTTCTTCCGCGGAAGAGCATTAACCCTCCATGGGCCGAATTTTTGTTTTAAATCCAAGAAATTGGGGGAATGAAAAATCAGCAATTATAAACCTATATATGCAAATGAAAAAAATGTTTTCCTGTTAAAGAATTTTATTGAAATATATTCACTATGTGACTTTGAGGTAACAACGGCCTATAATGTTTGCACTTCTGTGTAAAATGTGACCTATAAGTTACACGGGCCCATAAAGGGTTAAAGGGATGTAAGTAGACAAACAGATAGAACAAAAAGTACTTAATTACTGTTTCTGTGAAATTTATTAAATATAGAAACGAATTCTTTTCGATATTTTTGGGTACAATCAAAGTTTTATTTAAAAAAGAATGGAAATAGATGAATTGTCGAAATAATGTTCATTATTGTTGATGGCCTTTTGCCATTTTTCTGGCAGCTTGAGAATTTCATCGCGAATGTTTCGATTTGGAGGTTTGTACTTATTATGTGATTTCAGTCGAAGAGAATTTATTTCTACACTAATGTAAGTTTATGAGTACGCCGTGTGCACATAGTTTTATGCAGGATGAAACTTTCTTTTTTTAGAAATTAATTAAATTATGAGGAAAAGCTTAGAAGATTATTGGCACTTTTAAAAAGAAATAGAAATAGTGAAGTCATTTTTCAGTTTATTAAGTACCGCGCTTTTATCAACACTTCATTATATCAAAATATAAGGAAAGCTTGGAAAATTCTTGGCATCCTCTTTTTTAAATAGAAATAGCAATTTAGCTTTTCAGCTTATTGAATATCGTGCTTTTATCGACGCTTCATTATAGGCTATTTCATACCGCCTAAAATTTGATAAAGATATTAATTAAATTATGAGAAAATCTTAAAAGATTGTGAGCATTTTTTTTTTTTTTTTTTAATATAAATGGCAAAGAAATTTTTTATTTTATGACGTGTCCCGTTTTTATTAATACTCCGTTATACAGTATTTTTTGCAGCCTAAAATTTTATGAAGGAATTAATTAAAATATGAGGAAAGCTTGGAAGATTGCTGGCATTTTTTTTTTTAAATATAAGCAGCAAAGAATTTTTTCAGTTTATTGAGTATCATGTTTTTATTAACACATCATATATAGGATATTTAATATTGCCTAAAATTTTATAAAAGAATTGATTAAATATGAGGAAAGCTTGGAAGAGTGTTTTTAATTTTTTTTTTTTTTTTAATAAATCAATATTTTAGTATAAGCCAAATTTTAATTAAAAAATTAATTATAATATAAGAAAAGCTTATGAGATCATTGTTGACGCTTCTTTTGAAACAGGAATAGCCGAGTAATTAGAACGCAATCTGTTTTCATACAATCGCGTAGCTTTCTTTCGTATAAACCGCGTGCTATCAACACTATAGGAATAAATCTTTATCTTGTAAAGCAGTCGTCGAGTTTGAGAATTCATTTCTAACAAAAATCAAAACCAAGTTCAATTCAAAGCTTTAGTTTACGGTTTCCACTATTCAAGGAATGTATGTACGTACAGTTACTCCCAAAAATATACAAAAATACCATGAAAACAACCATTGAACACAAAACAAGCAAATAATATTAAATTCATAATGTTTAAAACATTGCAAATATTAATAATTAAATAATTATATAAATATTACATAAATAATATATAAATAATTAAAAACATTATAATACAATTATTCAAAATATACATTTTTGCCAATTTTTGTTTGAATATTTGTACAACTTAGTAATTGAATATGATTACGATTAATTAGTATCACAATGTCACTTATCAAAGTGTATCAAACCAACAATATAGTAATTTCATAAGTAAAACAAACTATAAGTATATTTAATAAAACAGAATAATCTTAATAAAATAAAATACACGTAATATGAAAGTATAATAAATAACGTTTTATAACGAAAATAATATATGAATACAAAATATATCTATTCAATAGTATATCGATATATAATATAATACAAAATAATATAAGAAGGTGAAAATAAAAAAAATATACATTTTTGCCAATTTTTGTTTGAACATTTGTACAACTTAGTAATTGAATATGATTACGATTAATTAGTATCACAATGTCACTTATGAAAGTGTATCAAACCAACAATATAGTAATTTCATAAGTAAAACAAACTATAAGTATATTTAATAAAACAAAATAATCTTAATAAAATAAAATACAAGTAATATGAAAGTATAATAAATAACGTTTTATAACGAAAACGTATCAACCCAATCCTTTCATAATTAATCGAAATGTATCACTGTAAAGGCAAGCTTTTATAATGTTCGAATATTTTTAATAGTAATTGTATTTATATTTTCAAATTATGCATTCCTAATAAATTTCTACATTTCTTTCATTGACGCATTAAACGTAATATTACTTCTCAATAATACTATTCTAGCAAAATACATATTTAACAAAATAATTTGGAACTGATGAAAAATCTTAACTATTTGTTGAACCTGAAAAATTGTCAAGAAGAAAAATCACGTCTATGGAACTATAGACACGTTTAAAGAAACAACGTCAACCACGTACACACACGTCACAAACAAAATATTTCCCCTTGCCTGAGAAATTCGTGAAGTGCCGTTGAAATTCAGAAACGAAAAGTTCGATTAGTTTTCTAACGCAATCCTAACACGTAACTCGAAGGAAGGTGAGGAGCTCAGTTCTGCGAAGACGAATATCAGAATTCAGTTCTGTATTGTGATGCATTGTACCTGCGGTGTAGATTGTCTCGTGATGATTTTGCTTGTTAAAGGAATGGGGAATGTGGCAGACACTGAGGTTCCCGGGGACCGCAACTAGGCAAATTGATGCGTGTTGTGAGTAATTTAGGGAAATGGGAAGTACATACAGTACGAAATATTGATATTAATTTGTGACGAAGATGTTGCCAATCTTGATGTAACTTGCGAGTTAGTTCAATATTTCTTACATTTTTATTGACGAATATTAACACTTTGGCGGTTTATCTGTCACGCAACAATTTGCATTTAACGCTGAAATTTTTCATTTGTCTGCAATCTTGTATATAGTGTTACTAATTTCTCAATAGTTTTCATTTCTCAAGAAATAAGAAAAATAGGTTGTATTTTTTGAGAATTTTCGAGAGATTACAAAATTATTGCAAGATTTGATAATATTTAACAGAAACGCGAGAAAACTTTAACCAAATTTTTGTTCCTGTCTATTTCACGCAAAACTTGTGTAAATGGAAAAATAGATATTGAATAATATTTAATAAATTTACTTATTTAATGCAAAATTTGATAATATTTAATAAAAACGCGAGAAAGCTTTAACCAAATTTTTATTTCTGTCTATTTCACACAAAACTTATACAAACGGAAGAACAGATATTAAATAATATTTAACAATTTTACTTATTTTGTAAAATTTGATAATATTTAACAGAAACGCGAGAAAACTTTAACCAAATTTTTATTCCTATCTATTTCACACAAAACTTATATAAATGGAAAAACAGATATTGAATAATAACTAATAAATTTATTTGTTTAATGCAAACTTTGCACAAGGCGAAAAATTATTTTTTTGTTTTTTTAGAAAACGAATTTAGTTTTTTAAAATCAAATTTATTTCTCTTTTTTGTGACAAAATCTGTAGCTACAGAAAAATACCTGTTTATTATACAAAGCTGTGGCTACCAGTATAACGATTGTGGAGTTTTTCTGAAATCTGATTACTGTCGGCTAAAAATTGTGTTAACACTGAATCATGAGACAAATACAAAAGCACCAAACGCATTATCTCACTTCGTCATGCTTTGCTAGTATTTATTATAAATTGTTGTCAAGTGTGTTAATCAATGCACATCAAGGTTGAAATTATAGGATCGCGATTGATACTCGGTGGTTCGAGCTTTTTCTTCCGGTCTAGAGTGATTACGACAACGAGATTATGTAGCGAACTGCTAGTAATATAATTTTTGCTTCGGTGTAATTTCATCTGATCCTAACATTTATAACATGTAATTACGTAGGCATCGACATGTTCTCTGTAGATATGTTTACACGTTCGCAATTAATCAGTGATACATCATTTGAACTAATTGAAGATTCATTTCCCAAAATAAACCAAACTTATAGTAATTTTCCCAGGCTTAAATTTCTCGAGAGATGAGAAATAAGAAATTACAAAATTTCTCGAGATTTTATTCCATTATTTTTTCTTCTAAATCCTGGTGTGAAATCCGGCGATTGCAATTATTGCAGAAATATTTCAAACGGTATAATAGAATATATATGTTTCGAAAACACAGGAGAAAAACATTCAAGTGATCGTCAAGCCATAAGGTGAAACGTCAAGCTATTATGACTGCACTAGGTAATACCTGGATATTGCCGCGTATAAACGTGAGAGCTTCCTAAAGCCTCGTAATATTCTGTCATCAAACCTCAAATTCCGAAAACAGAATATAGCCTGGATCGATCAAATTAACACCTCAAATTGCCAGAGCGTTCAAGCGATTTAACCTACTTCGGTTATTCGGAAATTTACATTAGCAGAGGAGATTGCGTGAAGTTTGCACAAAACGCGAATAACTTCTCGTCATTCTGCAAGCATGAGCAATCAACAAAAGTTGACAAAAGCGAGCAATAACAGATAGATAAGAAAGAACTAGTGGATTACTCATAAACGGTCAAATTAACTCTTTACAATCGAACCCCAGAATATTCCAGGTAAAACTGTCTTGCTATTACGGAATTACAGATAAATTTACATAAAATAACGAATACCAAGATAACAAATAATATACACACAGCTTAAACAAACTCATTCGAATATAATTTGTGCGTTTATTTAGGCAATAATTGACCGAATAAAAATAGAACGTATCAGCACAACTATTCCTATGCAAAAATACGACCACAAAAAGTTAACCACTTGCATTGGTGAAGAATTTACAGTTGCGCGTGAATTTTGAGTGCTTGGGTGTGTCTGTTATTGCGCGAGAATGTGAAATTATTGTTAAAAATTTGAGTAACGCATTTTTTCGGCGAAGCAGTTTATGACACAACCGTACCGAAAAGGTTATTTTTGAGATAAGAGCTTCCGTTATTGTTTGCGTGTAATTTTTGGTAAAAATTCTGTCCTGACGAGAGAAAGTTGGGTTTGCAGCTCTCTAGTTTAGAAAATCGTTTCTCTCGTCCTCAATGTAAACAGTCTAGTCGTGTCATAAAAGAATGGATCTTTCGAGGGATGAATCACGAATTCAAAAAACAAGAGATCGAAATCATGAACACGAAGAAAATCCCGCGCTTTCGCCAAACATTCGTCACATTTGGCAAAGAACGTGGTATTTTCGATTATAGGAAAAGAACTAAATGGCAAAATTGAAGAATCGAAAGCTAAAATGCGAGGTCCTAATTCTGCAAACTCAGCGTGTTCGTACTGACTTGACCTGCGACTGCTCGACCGTCATAAACCCATAAAACGGCGTGCAAATGGCTAGAAGTCTAGCATGCAAATTTCGAAGTTCGTGAGACCATCGGATACGCAACCCTTGGACATGAGGCAACCACCTGGGGGACAACATCCAGCACTCGTAACCTCCATGCAGACTCTCGCCAAATTCCTAGGTCATAACTCATCCCCATCAACACTCCTCCGCGAGATTTCTAACAAATTGCAACCAATAGTTCAACACATACATCCACTTACAGAAAATGTAAACTAACCAATCAGAACACAAAAAATTAGGTGTATAGACTAAACAGGACAGGGACGACAGAGCTCGTCCAGTTTTCAAAGCACATACAACACACTGAGAACTCGTACAACCTTTGAAATATACTCAATACAATTAGAATTGGCACAGTCTACGTCACTATAAGAAGTCAACCATCTTTCGTACAAATTGAACACTTGTAACACACTCGACTTCAGTGAACTCTCCGGATATTAATTTATCGGGAGGGCGCGACGCGAAATATACTGTAAAATTTCGTGCCTCAACACAGCGAGTAGGCTAGGCTAGTTGCCTGTAGTAACAAAAATACTTAGAATTAGAGCGATGAGTACAGTAAGTCTATTCTAATCAAACTAATGACTGATCAACAGTTCCCAGAGAAATCAAGTTCTCTGGGTGGCTCTTTGAGTAATTATAGACGCGAGAGTGCAATATTGAAGGAAACGAGCGTTCAATTCCCCAACACGTTCTTTTTTTTTTTTTTTTTTTTAGATATAATAGTATTTCCCAGGGTCCCTTTTGTCCTTTTCGATGAACCTGACACACGTGGTATATCCGAGTGCACGAGTCTTCGCTTGTAAGCTGGATTGTTTACCTTTTGGAAAAGTGAATCTTAACAGTCCCACAAATAACCTTACTTTTCGAGTAACATAAATCAGCACCGAACGAAATGTCGCAAACGTGAGTGCTTGAACAAACAAAAATTGATTCGCAAAGAAGAGAAAGATCGTTCGACATTTTTGCGTCTCGTCACATGAATCCTTCGAACACGTGACAAACGTAACGTCAATTCTGTGCAGCACATGGTGCCGAAGTACTTCTAATAAAAGATCGAAAGACGCAATCGGCGTTAAATTTACACGTCGAGTAGCAGCCGTCGATATAGCCAATCCTAGAACCGTAGAAAATTCGTCTGTGATCGGCTGCTGACTCCTTCGGCGATAAAGAAGATTTAGATCGATTTAAGATTCCAATTTCCGGGGGCTTCTCATGGGAACTGGGGAAGGTACTTGGAGAGACGACGACGACGTCGACGAGGACGGAAGATGTGCCAGTGGCATATCGTGATGAAAGGACGAAGCAGCACAAGAATGGTTCCCCGTAGATAGTAGCCTGGGTTTCGGTGGTAGCCTGGATTCAAAGTAGATGGCCGCTTCAGTGCGAATTACCTAGGCTTCAATACCATCTCTTACGTTCTTCGTTCTTCTCTTCATTTCTTCTACGATCTAATCGTTGCTTCTCCTTTTAAATCTTCATCCTCTTTCCACCAATTTTTCTTTCTTCTTCTTCTTCTTTTTATCTACAGTTACTTGTACTGTTTCCATGGTTTCTCTTCAATGGTTACATTATCTTCACTATTGGATTTACCGTTAGCTGTTGTTCCTTAAGGTAGCTCTGTTTCTTTGCACAATACCGTCAGACAGTTTCGCTAAGATTCCGTTCCTTTTTTCATTTTTTTTTTTTTATTCTTCTTCTCTCTTCCTTTGGGAAACCTTAACCCAGCGGCAGCCAGACTTATTGTTTAATTTTGCTTTACGAGATAATTGTACAGCGCAGTATTTTTATTAAATAGTTCCGCAGCGTAATCCGTTTCCCTATAATCCCTTTGTCCCGCTTTTCGGTTTCGTATATATCTCTTACTTAATTCTTCTTTTTAGATTTATCAGATCCCCTCTTCCTGGTTTCATTCCCCGCGCGTTACTCCACCTTTGCTCGTAATGATCTTTCTGTCTTACTGTTGCTTCGTGGACCTTGATGAAGCTGTAGGGTCTTTCAATAAGAACGATAGAACTTTGGATTGAAATAAAACGAAAAATATGGAAGATAATCTAGTAACCCTACTTTAAAATAAAGTATATTCGATGGCATTATATAGGAAATACAATATCATATAGATGACCGTTATGATAAAAGGGAAAACACAAGGCAGAGCGAGCATTATTATTGTGAACAGTATTACTATCACTATCAGTATCAGAAATAGTATATAGGGTCTTTCAATAAGAGCGATAGAACTTCGAATTCAAATGAAAGGAAAAGTACAGAAGATAATCTACTACTCCCTGCTTTGTTTTAAAGCACATTCGATGGCATTATACATGAAATACAATATCATATAAATAACTACCAGGATCGCGTTTGGTGATGTGAACACGACAAACTCAATTTTCGATTACTCTGGCACATAAATCAGGTCGTATCTCACCGATAACACGAATAATGTTTGCTTTGAGATCGTCAACAGTTTGTGGGTTGGTGGAATAAACAAAAGACCTAATATGGCTCTACAAGGAAAAGTTTAATGACGTCAAGTCGCAAAATCTTGGTGGCCAATTGACAGCCACACTTCTCCATATAATCCTATCGTTGAACTTTGATCTTGATAAAGCGATAGGCACAATAGAAATACTGCATGTGGCATCATCTTGTTGAAACCACATTTCAGATCAATCAAATCCATCCAATTTACGCCAAAGAAAAAATGAAACGAAACGCTCACTAGTAACAATTACAGTCGCATTTTCTTCGCTCTCAAAAAAATAAGGACCAATGACTTTATCAGTAGAAAAACCACAACAAACAGTAACTTTCTTTGGGTACAATGATCGTTCGACTACTGATCGAGGATTAGCATCTCCCCAAATTCGGCAATTGTGTTTATTGACGAAGTCATTCATCCAAAACTGAGCTTTATCACTGAAGATGATTTTTGTGGCGAAAATTGACTTTGTCGTATTCACTCCACCAAACGTAATCTTGATGATTATTTATATGATGTATTTTATTTATAATGTCATCGATTGTATTTTGAAATAAAGCAGCTGTATTAGATTACCTTTTGTACTTTTCGTTTTATCTCAATTCAAAGATCTATTTATTGGAAAGTCCTTGTATTTGAGAGTATAACAGTTCGGTAGAGTAATTAAAGCTTAGAGTAAGGTAAACAAGGTGACATATGTTTATTCCTGTATCACTATTAACCCTTTGCACTCGAGAGATGACTCTCGGTTACCATTTAGTTCAATTCACCAACTCCAATAGCAATTAAGAGGCGATAAATAACTATTTTTCTTTTTTTCTTTTTTTAAAGAAATTAATTAAACAAATAATCCCCTTTACATTTTAAATGACTCATGCACTTCATAATACAACATTCTGTTCAATTAAAATTATTTCATACATTAGTCTGTCTTCGATGCTTAATAAGAATGAAAAGAAGGGAATTTACAACGTTGATAGATTTCAAACCATGAAAACATACATTTCGAGCATACACAATTACTACTTTTCGTTTCACTTCGATTCAAAATTCTATCGCTCTTATAGAAAGATCCTATACTTGATCAATAGTTTTGACACAGATTGATGATGGTGCTGGTTTTGAAATAGAGTGGTTTGAACAGTTGTAGTAGATATTTATTAAATTTATTACATCGAGTGTTCCATTTAAACGACGTAGATGGTTTTCTGTAACGGGACTCTAGCTTAGAAGACGCATAATGACTTTACGACACATAAATAGCTATTGAGAAATGTACGCATGAGCAACAGAAAAGCATATGATCTACAGAACTGTAGACTTTCTGTGACTATAAAACACTTTCTAGTCTTAAACATCTAAAGAAATGAAAATCTTTAATTAATCAAGCGTTTTAAAAAGAAAAAACTCACGAATAGCGTAGATGATCGTCCGGGTCATAAAGTCAAAGCCTAAACACTTACCTTTTTAAAGTCATTTCGTTTTAGTTCCAGGCAGCAGGTGTTCTAAAAATATTCACCGACTCATTCAAGTAGGTTACCTAAAGGAGACACGTTTGTACGATATACTGGTCTTCCTACACTGTGTATACACGATGTAGAGTATACACCAGTATCCAGATTATACACGTATCACGTTCCTTTAGTGTGTCTACTCGCGTAGATTAATACACAGAATTTAACCGCGGTAGTCACGTTAAATTCCAACAGCAGCTTCACTTAAACCGGTCGATTTGGCCAGTATTACCGGTCTCAGTTTCTTTCTTTCGTTTTTCTTACTTTCTTTTCTTTTTTCTTTTTTTTTTTTTGTCTGTTTCATTCGCTACTCCCTCGCCCCTAACTTTATCGTTCTTTTTACTCGGTTTCTTCTTTACTCTCCCTCTCGACCCCTCGTCTCATCTCTACTCTACCTTCCTACTCGACCACCCACTTTCTTTGTCTAACTTTCCGCCTTTCTTGAGTGCTATCTGGAAATCCCGCCCTTGCCCGTTATTACTTCTTATTTGAATTTCACTTCACTGGCCCTTTCACCATTTACTTCTATACGCATCGTATAACGGTGTATTTTATGCGTTTAACATATTCAGCAGCGGCACGATGTGTGATGGTTTGTCCAATGAAAATCATGCACGCTATACTATCGACTTTTGCTATTGACTAGCGTGTTTTTATCTTCCTTCCTTTTTTAATGTTTTTTTTTTTTTTTAGCAGGGTAATGTGATAGTATGATTTATGGCGATATTTACGTGCTTCTCTAATACGTCAGCTTGTTCGTTTTTCACATACGTTGCTTATCACTTTTCATGGAGGAACCTGTCTCCGTTGGAAATTATCGGTTGTCGTTAAGTAAAATCTAGGTTGCAGTATTTCAGTGATATTTCTGAATATGCAACCAAATATTTTATAACGAATCAATTTTGATCTGTAGGAAATGTAATTGCGAAGTCTTTCACAATCTTCTGGTGAAAGAAAAAACTCTGATTATTATATTTATAGTATCATGTAGAGTGAATAACTTAAAACAGGTTAGCTGAATGACTCGACTGTTTTTGGCGATAGAAAAAAATGCATTAAATCAGTTTTGCTTGATTTCAAGAAAAATATAATTTTTCGTCGATTAAGCGTAGAGATTAATTCTTTTCAATACAAGTCATATAATTAGTACAGCCATTTAAATTTAAATTTTTCTATTCGCACACTGTCAGAAAAATGGTAAAAGATCATCGACAATAATGGAAATTGTTCCAATAACTGATTCGGTTTCATTCTTTAAAACAAAAAAAGGAATAGTTTCATTACACAATTTCTATACCTAATATACAGGGTGATTCTTGCAACTGGGATGAGCTATAATTCTTTTTTTTTTTTTTTTTTTTTTTTGTAAATGATGATAGAGAAAAATGGTAGTGAACAATATTGAATGGCTAAAAGTACTATCTTTACTTCTCGGCGCAATTGCACTTCTTTTTTGAATGCAGCCCTACTTTTTTTTAACATTTTCCGATTCTTCTCACTATTCTGCGTATAAAAGTATTAGGATAGGATTATCTTAAAGATAATACTTTACGAGATATTCAACACTTTCGGTCACAAATGTATTTTATTACAATAAATGTTCAAATGCTTCACCATTACATTCCAAAAATTTTCTTAACATATTGTGATCGATGACTGATTATGATTGTGACTTCAGTCAGAAAAAATGTATTTCTACCTCTAATATAATCAATCTCAATAAAATTATTCGAATCCGGAAAGTTTGTATTTTTTTGTTCAATCGTTCATAACAATTTCTAGTTCGATAACAGTTTCTGTATACATTTTGATACTTCTATTATTGCGTTATATAGTGAACACATTTTTACGTGGAGACGTGTCTTAATGAATAAATTTCTGTGAAGTAACGTGATAGGAAGGTACACTATTACTACAATATCCTGGCTGATTAATGTAGACTTCGATAAAAACGAAGATATACGGATTGTCGTTAATGTCATCTTGGATTCGAGTGAATGGTCGACTAAATCCGGATTACCAACCACCGGGATTCCCTCCTTTTGCTTTCCCCCTTTCACCGGCATTCTCTGATTCTTCGACGTTTCCCTTCTTCTTCTCGTGAACTCCATTTTTCATTTCCTCCGATATATGATTTTAATTCTTCTCGATAATTCTTAAGTAATTTATACGCTTTAATATTGCATCGATTGCTTATTAAAAAGCGATGCATTTAAATTAATTCGCATTTTTTATTTCATTGATTGAATATGAAATTTGAACAAAGAAGCCTGTTTACTATTTAGTAACATACAAAGAAATGTATGAAACATAATAAAACTGTAATATATTGATAATTATATAATACAGATTATTAAATAATATATTAATATATTGTTGCGACGCTGGCAGCATACTTTTATAATTGAATAGAATCTAGTGCTCGGTTAGTATAGCATCAAAATTTTGTAGAAAGGCTCTAATAAAGTTATTCCAGTGGTTACAAACGATTGGATATCTATTGATAAAGAAAAATCGTGACAGTCACGAACAAGAGCAGACATTCTGGGACTCTGAGAGATTATAAATAGTTTATTAATTGTAAATAAACGTTTACATTTAGGGTTATTATTTAAATAAAGCTTTCGTTGAAATGTCATTCACTGAGGAAACTTAGAATTGTAACAATATTATTAAATATATAGTAATAAGCGGATTGAATTTTTTTTTTAAAAGGGTATAAGTCCATTTGCAACCCAAAAACCTTCGTGTCTCTTTAACAGTCTTAATTTTTATCGGAGAATAAAATTTCACATGTTTGTATCTTAAATACATCACTAAAATTCATTAACATTCTCAAATCTTTCGAACGCGAGTTCTTAAACATCTCGAAATGAGAATAAATGGACTTGTACCATTTTCGAAAACTGATTTATTAGTAGACGCAAAAAGTTAGAGACAGTTGAGTTCATTTATATTCCACAAAATTTTCAAACTCGATTTTCTCGATAAATAGAGTTTCAAACGAGAAAAAAGAATATTATTCTTTCTTTTTTGTACTTATTCTTATATGTAGAATCAGTCTTGCCACATATACAGAATATCTGATAAATTTCAAACAAAGAATTACTTTGCTTCCGAATTAAAAATCCAAGTTAAGTATAAAGCGGTTAGGTACGTTCCGGACAGATGTTCATTAAAACTTTGTTGTCGTTTCTTTCAATGAGTTCCACAAGACTCTACAGTTTTATTATACCTCTTAAAGCATCTTGCATAAATTTAAATAAATTGACCTGGTGTTCTCATCTTAAAATTTAGATTTCACATTATTATTCTCTTTCACGTGTTAGCATGTATTCTCTTCCTTTCTCTTCTTTTTCCTTTTTATCTTTGACAGCCTCTCTGTTTTACTAAACCTGCTACCTTTATCATTTATTTTTCATGGCGACCCTCTTCCACTGTCCCTTGATCAAGCATCGTTATCATTTCCCTTCATTTCATGCCTGGTCTCTTGTTATTCCGTGCACACGACATAAAAAAATTCCCGGTATGTCCATTCATTCGCCCTTATCTTTTCGTTCTTTCCCTTGCTACGTTCCACGAGTTCCTTTTTTTTTCCTCTCTTTCTTTTTTAATTCTATTCCCGGTTTATATCATTTGCTTGAACTTTGCCTCGCAATCATACGTACACCCCCGTCCATAAGTCATGGAGCACCTTGTCGTTTTACGATAAATCAAGTTTAGATGAACAATTTAATTACTTATTTCGATATGAACCTAACTGTTCTATTGTTAAAAATTATATTTAAGAAATACATTTTTATCGACGTGGTTGGTGTTTTATTATAATTAATGCAAAGGAAGAACTGAAATATTTATAACGAGGTTTGACAACGATTTTTGTTTCTCTCTCACGTTCTCCCTCTCTTTCTCTCTCCCTCTATCTCACGTTCTCTCTCCCTCTCTCTAACGCTCTCTTTCTCTCCCTTTCGATCCCTTTCTCTCTCTCCCTTTCTCTCACGCTCTCTCACTTTCTTTCGATCTCTCTCTCTCTCTAACGCTCTCTCTTTCTCTCTCCCTCTCTTTCACGCTCTCTCTCCCTCTGTCATCCGATCTATTTCTCTCTCTCTCCCTCTGTTTCTCTCCCAGTCTCTCACGCTCCCACTCCCTCTCTTTCGATCTTTCTCTCTCTCTCTCTCCCCCTCTTTCTCTTTCTTTCCCCCTCTCTCTCACGCTCTCAGTTTGTCTCTCCCTCTCTCTAACGCTCTCTCTTTTTCGATCTCTCTCTTTCTCACGTTCTCTCTCCCTCTCTCTAACGCTCACTCTTTCTCTCTCCCTCTCTCTAACGCTCTCTTTTTCTCCCCCTTTCGATCCCTTTCTCTCTCTCACGCTCTCTCACTTTCTTTTGACCTCTCTCTCTCTTTCTCTTTCGATCTCTTTCTCTCTCTCCCTCTTTCTCTCTTCCAGTCTCTCACACTCCTACTCCCTCTCTCTTTCGATCTTTCTCTCTCTCTCTCACGCTCTCTGTTTGTCTCTCCCTCTCTCTAACGCTCTCTCTTTCGATCTCTCTCTTTCTCACGTTCTCTCCCTCTCTCTAACGCTCACTCTTTCTCTCTCCCTCTCTCTAACGCTCTCTTTTTCTCTCCCTTTCGATCCCTTTCTCTCTTTCCCTTTCTCTCACGCTTTCTCACTTTCTTTTGACCTCTCTCTCTTTCGATCTCTTTCTCTCTCTCCCTCTTTCTCTCTCCCAGTCTCTCACACTCCTACTCCCTCTCTCTTTCGATCTTTCTCTCTCTCTCTCACGCTCTCTGTTTGTCTCTCTCTCTCTCTAACGCTCTCTCTTTCGATCTCTCTCTTTCTCACGTTCTCTCTCACTCTTTCTCTCTCACTCTTTCTCTCTCCCTCTCTCTTACGCTCTCTCTCCGAGATATTTGTATGTAAAAGTAGCACATATGTACATTACCAAGTGTAGATTGCATAAAGTTTTGTGGGAAATAAAAGTTGTATACGACAATTATTTATATGAACTTGGTTGTGAGTGGCTAATTGAAGAAGTTCGGAATATAATTTTAATTTTCTTTGTAGTTCTCATTTCAACATTGACACGTTTCTTTCTGCGAGATGCTATTCCTAATGAAATATCTGGGAGCATAGCTTACGTGCCATTTTTTAAAGCACTTGCGCATGGCGGTAGAGACTGGGTTATTAAGACAAATGATGTATTTTTAAATATATAATAATTAATATTTTTTGCGGGATTGAAACTTAAATGCAGTAACAAGTGTAGCGAGTATTGAACATGTTGGAACATTGTTCGTTCCATTTTAACAAATTAGACTTTTACTAAAATATATGTAGCAAGCTTTTCGTCCTTTAAACATTCTTTAATGTAGCGATAACTTGTCATCAAGAATATATACGTTCCCTGTTATCAGAATTATTCCAAAGTGTCCAAAGATCATTATCGGAAGGTAAAGTGTATAATAATTTACCTAATATTTCACTGATGTTTCAAAAATTATTAATATAAATTCAAAAATTATATAAATAATTTAAAAGCATTTCATTGTACCAATTTGCCGTGATTTCTCTCTACTAAAATTATTATACTCTAGTTACCATAAATTTACACATAAACGGTACAAAGCGTGTCGTTGAAATCCCCTCGAACTAATTCGTTTCATTCACATTTAGCCGATCGTTAATTAAACCGATAGATCGACATAGCAAGCAATCATACTCGTCATACGATACAAATTTCTGGCATATAACGCATCCCAACACTCCTATATCACGATAACGAAGATAGAGTAGGCAAAGCTCCCTAAGCCGAAGCTTAGCTCAGACAGCACTGGTCTCAGACTCCGGATTTCAGTAGCAACAACGCTCCTCCCATATACCCTATGTCCAAAGCTTCGAGTACTTCAGTCGACCGCTACTCTAGCTACCTCCCGCTTCAGCAGAGGCTTCATCTTCGCGGACCGTACTCACCACCGGATGCGCACCACCTCATCGTCTGACCTTTTCTCCACTTGGTCCTTTTTCTCCGCCCCTATCGCGAGCTCTTCCGCCCTCACCATCGCCACGTTCCATCGTGAGGAACCTCGTAATTGGCCCTTGGTCTGCGGACCGGCTATGCGGAGGAAGTCGAAAAGGGAACGGCGAAAGGGTGTAAGGGTCAAATGGACTGAAGGATGGTGGTCGAAGAAATTGTTCGCTCGGCGGAGGGTGAACGAAAAGAGAGCGAGAGGGAGAGAGAGCAAGAGAGAGAGAGAGAGGGAGAGACCGAAAGGGAGAGTTAGAGAGATAGGAGGCATGAGAGAGCGAGAGCGAGAGAGTGTGAAAGCGTGAGAGAACGAGAGCGAGAGACTGTGAGAGTGAGAGAGTGTGAGAGCGAAAGTAAGAGAGCGTGAGAGAGGAAGAGCGCGGAAAAGACCAACAGAGAAAATACAAGAGAGAGAGAGAGAAAGAGAGAGACCGAAAAGGAGAGCTAGAGAGATAGAAGGTGTGAGAGAGCGAGAGCGAGAGAGTATGACAGCGTGAGAGCGAGAGCGAGAGAGTGTGAGAGTGAGAGAGTGTGAGAGCGAAAGTAAGAGAACGTGAGAGAGGGAGAGCGCGGAGAAGACTAAGAGAGAGAGAGAGAGAGAGCACAAGCACAGAAAGCCGGTGGTTTGGAGAGAGGGGGCGATGGGAGAGGAACGAGAAACATAGGTATAGGACAAGGAAGAAATTGTGTAAATCAGGGGATAAGGATGGCAATGAATGAGGAAGGAATTATGGAAAGTGGAGGATGGGTAAGAAACGCAAGGATGCTAACTAAAACAGGGGAAAGCATTGGGCAGAAAGGTTTGGCATGGATGGTAAATTGAAGGTGGAGGTAGAAAAAGGGGACACAGAGAAAACTGTGGTTAGAGGTGGAGAAGGAGAATGTGGAGAGAAAAATAGGGCAACAACAAACCGTAATTAGTGAAGGAAAAGAAGGAAAAAAAGGAAGATGGGGAAGGTCCAGAAAGAGGAAAACTATGTGGACAAATGGGAATGAGTAAAGAAAGGGGTGTAAAAAGTAGTTTATGCTACTACGGGCGGCGAGCGAGCAAAAGGAAGGAAACGGAGGGAACAGAAAAATGGAAACCGAACCAGAAGGGAGACAGCGAAGTCGAAAAAGAAGAAACCATGAGCACGAAGAGAGGGAATAAAGGAAAGGAGAAATAGTCAATTGCAAGAGGGTGAAGAGAGAAATATGGGACCAGAGAAATTATGTGCAAAAAGAGAGGGAGAACTGGAGATGTAGGGGCTAACAGAAAAAAAAAGAAGAAGAAGAAGAAAAAGGGGGGAAAACGAAACGAGAACGTACGTGAGCAGTGACGGGAATGAAGAAGCAAAGAAACTCGAAACTGCGTCTATAAAAAAGAAACGGAAAAGAACGTGGGGAGAGTGTCGTCGAAGAAAGAGATGTTAATGGAAAACTGTGTCGGTGAGAAAGATATAAGGGGCGAAAGACGATTGAAGATAAAAAGGAAATGTAACGGTACGAAAGACAGGCAAAGTGAAGTAAAAAAGGTGATCGAAAAATATAAACAAGAGGAGGAAAGCAGGGGGTATGGTCAAGGAAAGAATAGAGAAAGGTACAGGAGAAGTAAACAACGCTATAAAGAGAAATGGGCAGTCTATCGGCTCTTAAATAGAAACGAAGGGGCAACACACGGCTTCCATGCAGACTCTCTATCCTACATCACCGCCCGATGCTTTGCGCTGCGCGAGTGTAAGGGAGTAGGAACTTCCATTCGCCCTCCACCGTTCTGAACTTTAGCCGGGGTGAGATATGCAGAAATTAAATATTCATTTGAGCTTCCAACCCTAGCCTCCTCCACCTTTCTCCGACTCTATTCTCTCCCCCTCTGTGCCTCCCGGTTTGTCACACGCCCATGCTTCTTATCCTTCGCCCCTCGTATTCTCTCTCTCTCGCTCCTTCTCTCTCTCGCTCTCTCGCTCCTTCTCTCTCTCCCTCTCTCTCTCACGCTCCTTCTCTCTCACACTCCTCTCTCACGCTTTCTCTCTCTCACGCTCTCTCTCTCTCACGCTCTCTCTCTCACGCTCTCTCTCTCATGCTCTCTCTCTCTCACGCTCTCTCTCTCACGCTCTCTCTCTCACGCTCTCTCTCTCTCACGCTCCTTCTCTCTCACACTCCTCTCTCACGCTCTCTCTCTCACGCTCTCTCTCTCTCACGCTCCTTCTCTCTCTCGCTCCTTCTCTCTCATGCTCTCTCTCTCTCACGCTCCTTCTCTCTCTCGCTCCTTCTCTCTCATGCTCCCTCTCACTCATGCTCCCGCTCTCTCACGCTCCTTTTCTCTCTCTCTCTCTCTCTTTCTCTCTCTTTCACGCTATATTTATCTCACTCCCGCTCTCACGCTGTCGCTCTCTCTCGCTGCCGCTCTCACGTTCTCCGAGTCTCTCTATCTCTTGCTTTCACGCTTCCGCTCTTTCATGCTCTCTTGCTCTCTCTCGCTCCCCCTCTCTCACACACTCTCTTTCGCTCCCGTCCTCTCTCGCTATCACTTTCTCAACCTCTCTCTCTCTCTTTCAGTCGTTCTCTCTCGATCCCTCGCTGTCTCTTTCTTTGCAACCCTCTTGAAAATAATGCCTTGGCCTGAGGCCAGTTCCACTGGATCCTCTCTCCCTCTTATTTCGTTCAAGCTTCAGCGAAGAAAAAGACGGCAAGTATCGAGCAGCGAGGTGTGCGCAAACCTCGGCATCAAGTAATTCCGTGCGATCTTCCCTCGTTCCTTACCTTCTATTTTCCACCTAATTCTTGCAACTTACACACACTCCCTGCATCGAATAGCGCGTATCGCTTGCGAGAAACGTACCTGTTGAATCATCGAACGACCATTCGACGGAATAATGACAAGCAGTTTATGCACCATTTACCACCGCAGGTGGAGGAGATAGATAACCTACGCGTTACATACCGTTCTATTTCACCTCATCCTGGTTGTACTCCTCTCCGCAGCTATACTTGCAAACCAAACGCGGCTAAACACGGTTGCTCGGTGGATGCACGTATCTTACCGTGTTGTTGTGCAACATACATACGTTTCCTCCTGGCGGTTGATGAAGTGTTCTCTCGGTACGAAGTTGTAACGCTTCCTTTTGCCCAAATACATCCTCTAGGGCGGTTAGACCCAGCGTCGGGGGAACGTGGAAGATAAAAGGATTTGTTTTGGAGCTTTCGTGGGGACGGGTAGAGTTGCGAGAGGGAAAGGGTTGGATGAAATTTGAATATCGTCGCTGTTGCCGAGCGAGAGGTTCTGTAGAACGAGGATGTTGCGATAACGGTTAGGTTAAAGCAGGGCTGCATCGTACACACCGTGTTTCGAAGGCACTCTTCGTTGCCCTGCGAGCAACGATCAGGATAAGTGACATTAGCAGTCATCAATAGTACAAAGAACAACGATAGTTGTGGGAATTCAGACTTGTACACTCCCTATACTATATTAACCCTTTGACTGTGAAAATATAGGGTGAGTCACGAGAAACAGAACACCTGAATATCTTGGTTGAATTTAAGAATATGAAATATAGGAATATTAGAATTAGAATGGTTTCGAAGGATGCACATCGCCATCATATTTTTTTTTATGCCATTTTTGTCGGTATTTTCAAGGTTATCAACGTTTTTTAAGTAGAACTGTATACTTTTTTCCTTGTATGATTGTAGTCAACATCTAAACGAGTTCAAACATGTAATACAATGTGACCTTTAACCCAGAAAAATGGAATAAATAAAATTCAAGTTGTAAGGTTCATTTGTTTTATTTCTGTTACGCTAAATGTTTATAATTATTCCCTTGAGCTGCGATACATTTATTTAACCGCAAAATGACAGAATGTACTGCTCTGTAATTCATTTTTTTTTTTTTTCATTTATTCCATTTCAATAGAATTTTGTCTAAGTTTGGGAGTAGGATATCGGTCCTTCCAAGGGAAGGGATTGTTGTTAAAAGTTACATTAAATTTTTGGTATCCGGAAAATTCTCAGACTTACCTAGTAATAAACTAATTTCGCACTCGGTCTCTCTACGGTCCGACTAACTAATTTTATAACGATAATCCGCCAAACCGAAGGTTGTCACGTTTATATCGCGACACAACAGTTAACAACCCTATATTTATATTTTGATATTCTTGTACAGTGTGAAAAAACAAATTCAACGATTTATGGAACCATATCATTCTGATCATTTAATTTTGAGATATTTGCGTCTGAATGTATTAACTAACTATAATCAGGCAGACTCAGTCTTCGCCACGTTTATTCAATAATCTGTTTCCTTTACTATTAAAAATAAATGAAAATTATAACTAGTTACTTTCGTTCTTGCGAATGTGTACATGTGACATGTTTTAAGTTCAATGCAGGTATTATTACAGTACAATAAAGGACGTATAATCCCTTGACAGATAAGCCATTGTGTTCTATGTATTAATTAATTAATCATGAGTTCACTCGTCTTTCTTAATTAACAGATTAAGTATAAATAGAGTATGTATAAATAGAATAATAATTAAGTATAAATAGAATAATACTGCAGACATTGCAGTACAATAAAGGATGTATAATCCCTTGACAGATAAGCTATTGTATTCTATGTATTAGTTAATCAATCAAGAGTTCACTCGTCTTTTTTAGTTAACAGGTTAAGTATAAATAGAATATGTATGATTTTCATAATTACATAAACAAAGATGATGTACGTAAGAAAGTAGAGGCACAAGTGAAAGTAGTATATGTACAGTCAGACTTACTTCCTAATAAGCCTCTGCAACACCATGTATCTTGGAATTAAAAATTATAATTAATTTGGGGCTATTTTCACAGTTTTCAATATTTATTTACAAAAACTCAAACACTGTTTTGATGCTCGTAATATTTTCCATTATTTTGGATCACCTATTAGCAATCACCATTTATCGAGTAACTGGGAAATTATTTTTTTGAAAAAATTGTCCAGACTTTATGAAAAAACGCAAAAATTAATTTGTACATTCAATACATTTTGTAACTCACATTTTATTATATCATATTATAACTATTGTGTTATACTGTTGTGTTGTTACATTATCAATAATTAATTTTCTTACACTAACTACTACTGTTTTCTTGCCTTATTAAAATGTAAAGTTGTAATTAATTGTAATTTTTTTCTCACGAGCAAGAAAAAACAGATTACAAAGAGTAAACACGTTCTTTACCAGACCAGTTTGAGTTTCCAGAACGAATATGTAATTCCACACACCATTTTCATTTCCAAACCAATTAAGATAATTTCCAGTTGAAATTTCAACTTTGACCAAATTGTATTGTTTTCAAAATAACGAAGTGTCGGTTTATAAATCAAAGAAATTTGGTTCTGTTTTGAACCGGTCACGATAGTCTAATCTCTTAAGTGTAATATAATTAAACCGATATTTTCACGGAACGTTCGTTTAAAGCTACATTCCACGTTTTACAAAGTTCTCACCTTTAAAGGTAATTCTAAAGACTGCTTAAAGCAACGTTCATAAATCACAAAACAACTCGGTTGCTTGTTTCACAAAGGAAGCAACAAATTATTTTAATCCTACCACTGCAAAAAAAAAAAGAGAGAACGAGCAAAAGAAAATTTCAACTTTGATCGTTCAGATGTCACAAAGTATAGAGAAAAAGAGGACAATCTAAAAGTTAGGAGAAGCTGAAAGCGTGCCGTTATTTCGTGTCACAGTTAGAATTGGATCGAATAAAAGATAAAAGGTAGCTCTGACAACTGTTCGAGAACAAATATCGCGGATATACAACCTTGTTCATAAATATCCGGATATTTGTGTATTCGCGAGTTTTGCATAAATATCTTTCAGATTTCACTATTTCCATAAATTCATTATTTACAATTTCCATAATTTTATTATGTACAATCTTGATGTTACTCTTGAGTGATTTAAGCAATATTTATTTTCAAATTTATTTTCAATATTTATTATCAAAACTATCAAAAACATATATATAGTAACTCACGAAAGTATTCGAACCCCAATTAAAAAAAAGAATAATTTTTCTAAAATTACTCCAAACGACTTGAGTTTCCTTTTTTTGAGAAGGTAGAAAGATTATTTTACTAGATGGTGTGTACAAAAAATTTAGATAATGTTAGAATCGGTCGAAATCGTTAACAAATTAGCGGAAGTCGTTCTAAGCCTGCAATAAAAATTTTAAAAACACATTTCCTAGATTTATACTAGTTTCATTACACTGAAATTGCCTCTTCCTAGTGGATACACAAAATAAATACTGTGATAGTGAATGACAACATCGTTTAATTCGTATCAACAAGAAATACTTATTTGTCCGCGTGAAGAAACCGAGATAAAGTGTTTGCGTTCTCACTCGAACATATTGCTACGAAATATTCTAAATGTTTCTTTCATTCGAGACAAGTTGAATTTGTTCTGTCTTTGTTGGACAGTTCAATTCGACAGGATTTGCATGTATTAGAAATTTCTTTTAAATTTCTTGAAATGCAATTTATCGAGCTAATTCCAAACGATTTGTGCTTTATTAAAAAGAAACACGTAGATACATAAATTTTATATTACTAATATTATTAATATAATATTATTAATATTTAGAAATTAGAAAATACATAAAAAACTATTTTTTAATTGGGTTATTTATTATTAAGATAATATTTTGAAACACTTCTTTTGCAGATAAATCATATTGGGAATATTTTGGAATATTTTATTTTCCATAAACATACTTCTTGCATTCGAGACAAGTTGAATTCGTTCACTAGAAAACGATTTACACCAAGCAAACGCTCGAGTTTTTGATAATGTCTTATCACCGAACTGTAAATGCAACAGATGAAGAATTTCAATACATTTTATGCCCCCAACAGTTAGAAACTGAATTATAATACGTTGTGCAACAGAAAATGGTACTAACTTCTCACTTATTGTATTGTTTACCAACGAAACGAAAAGTAGAACGTCACAGAGAGTGCAATATTACCAAACCATTCTAGTTTCAACACCCAATCAGTCTCATCGACACACGTGACTCAGATATGGCATGCATAATCCAATTTATATTTGACTAACCCTCGTAAAAACAAAAGATGAGCATTAACACCTTAATTTTCGAATTATGGATGATTAATCGGAAATTATAGATGTCAGTTGTAAGATATAATATAATGAAATATTTATTTACTTATACAAGAAGATTAATTTAAATGTAAAGCAAAAATGAGTGAAATATCAGCTGAGATGTAAATAAAAATTGGATTACGATCATCGACCGATGTTGGTTCTTAACCCATTGACTGCCACGCAAATTTAGCGCGTTTTGCCCTGGGTGCCACGGTTTTATTTTAAAGAAAACATGAAGTTTTACAAAATATAATATTAAATTACTGATAGAATATTGCAATGGCATTTACAGTATTTTTATTGAAAAAAAAAGAAAAAACAGTACGAGATAACTCGTAGCTGGCAGTTTTGGTACAGACGCTTACTACGAGATATCTCGTAGTTGGCAGTCAATGGGTTAAAAGTTTCATTCAGGACCTCGTTCATATCGTACTCTAAACTATATCGATATAGTAAAAGAATCGCCCGTTAGCCACGTATTCTCCAAACGAGTTATTCCAGAGAGATAAATCCCTGTTCGAAGTGATCGCTCATTATACGCGAAGATTACGCGACTACGTTCGAAATTCGATCACGAAGAAAGCACGATGAGGATTTGAAGAACGAGTGAAGCTCCATCTGATCGACACACGTGACGCCTGCACAAATATGGCATACATAATCTGATTTATATAGGGTTATCCAAATTAAGTGTCACATCTTTCAATAGATGACACTGCGAAACGATTTAATATATCTTCATTTGTTTTCGAAAGATTTCGTCAGAAAACATAAACAAATCATCATGGAACGCTATACAGTGCAGCAACGTGTACAAATTCTTAAATTTTATTATGAAAATTCAAGTTCTGTTCGAGCTTGTTTTCGTGCACATGTAATTTCACGAGGAGGAGACATCAATTGGCCACCAAGATCGTGTGATTTAACACCATTAGACTTTTTTCTATGGGGATTCTTGAAAAGTAAAGTCTACGCTAATAATCCAAAGACTATTGACGAGCTGAAAAACAATATCATAGCCGCCATTGATGAAATTGAATTTCAGTTATGTGAAAATGTAATGAAAAATTGGGTCAAACGTATCGGGCACCTAAAAAAAAAGCCGAGAAGGACACTTGAATGATATTGTCTTTCATAACTAATGTCCTAAAGTAGACTTTGTGTTAAAATAAAGAAACCATACAAATCTCAAATACTTTGCGTTTTATTTCAATTTGAAGATGTGACACTCAATTCGGATAACCCTATATTTGACTGACCCTCTATATCAGTGATTCCCAAAGTGGGCGCCCCATGGTGGGTGCTGCAGCGATTCAGGGGGGCGGTGATTGTATTACATTCTATTCTGAGTTCAATAATTTCAGAGTTCAATGTTTCTAATTTACACCTTTCTTTACTATATTTTACGAAAAAGATAGAAACATTAATACATATATATTTCCTATTAATTGCTAATAAAATTAAAAAAAAATTAATTTCCAGGGGGCGCTAAGTAATATTTTTTCTGGAAAAGGGACGGTAGGACAAAACAGTTTGGGAACCACTGCTCTATATTGTACTTATTCCACTTTTGCGATTTGAATAGTACAAACTTTATAGTGTCGCTTTTACTGTTTAACGGAAGCATTTTAGGGAATAAATATAAGAGTAGTTGAAGGAACATAAAATGATGTGGATGAAGAGATTTGCTTTAACATTTCCGGTGAATGGTGGGAGGGATAAGAATATCATAAAATTTGAATATCTACTGTTGTCTTTATTGTACACTCTTTATAAACTGGTAAACGATAGGAATTGCGTTATTTACCGTCTTGTTGTTCCGCAATACGGCTCTCCGTGTGGAACAGAAGCTAACGTTTTCTTCTCTTTTTGTTTCAGATGCCCGCATCCAGCAGAATAAATACAGAGAGTCGAACCGAGGCAACAGGGATGAAAGGATTTCTTCGACTGTGTCGGGAAAGGGTAAGACGAGCTCAGAATGTTGTATCGCGCTTTCAAAGAGTCTTTTACAACGTTTTATCGCATTTACAAAGGATTGTCTCTCTACCAGCACGGATAGAAAACGTTGGAATATTATAAATATTTCAGTTAACCGTTAGATAGCGGGAAACGTGATCACACCCTTTTTTTTTTTTTTTTCATTGCGTGATCTATTGACACTTTACGGTTTACCGTTCTATCGAAGATTCTTTATTCATTTGTTTCAACTCATTGAAAGCGTAAGACGTACTTTTTTTTCTTTTTATTACTAAGGTGACTCTTATTTTTGACTTTTGAATTTTTTTCGTAATATCTATGAGAATAGTTGAAATTAATAAGAAAATGATCTATGGAAAATTTGAGCTCGAAAGAAGATAATCCGTGGAAAATTTGAGCTCGAAAGAAAATAATTTGCGGAAAATTTGAGCTCGGAAAAATTAATCTGTGAAAAATTAGAATTCGAAAGAAAATAATCGGTGGAAAATTTGAGTTCGAAAGAAAATAATCTGTGACAAATTAGAATTCGAAAGAAAATAATCGGTGGAAAATTAGAATTCGCAAAAAAATGATCGGTGGAAAATTTGAGCGCGAAAGAAAATAATCTGTGGAAAATTAGAATTCGAAAGAAAATAATCGGTGGAAAATTTGAGCTCGAAAGAAAATAATCTGTGGAAAATTAAAATTCGAAAAAAAGATAATCGATGGAAAATTTGAACTCGGAAAAGAACAATCTGTGCAAAATTTGTGTCCGGAAAAAAATAAATCTGTGAAAAATCTCAGCTTAAAAAAAGATCTATGGTAAATTTGAACTCGAAAACAAACAATCTAGGAAAAATTTGAGTTCGAAAGAAAATAATGCGTGAAAAATTTGAATTCGACAAGAAAACAATCTGTGGAAAATTTGAACTCTAGTGAGTAACAAGAAAACGCGTCTGCAAGCTTTTTAATATTAATATATTTAATGAAATGCTTATCAAACCAGTTTCATTTGATTCGGTTTTTAATTGTTGACTATATCAAGAAACGTGTCGAACTAAAGCTATAGATTCAACCAAGACATATATTTTATGTTCCGCTACCTTTTTTGTCATAAGATGAACAATTTTCTAAAAAAGAAAAAGTAATGAAATAAATCTCAAGAAAACTTAAAAAAAGTTTTCTTAACTTTGAAAATTCAAGTATACTCCTCAAGTTCCTCAGGAGTACAGTTCTTCAAGAAATACGCGAATTCATTGGTGATGGTGACACCAAGACACTTTAAATTATTGCCATTAGATTTACAGCCATATAGCGGAAATGTGAATGTGTCTGACACGTGAAGAATAAATGGGTATATGTCTGAGAAATATTAAAAGACCAGGAGAAACTTCAAAAATACACTCATAAAAAAAAATTGACAAACTACCACCGACTAGTAATTAAAAAACATCCTTATTCTGTGATTAAAATAAATAAAAAAAACTATCGTACTAGGTGTAATTGCCAAAAAGATCTAATTATATATTTTGAATACTTAATAAAAAAAAAAAAATGCTTTTATAAAAATCGCTTGCTCTTGCTGTAATTACTCGAGAATCTGAAGAGCTTGTACGGCGAGAAAAGCCCTACAGTTTTTATGAGAATTTACGTCTAGACTGTGGATTTTTATATAAATTCATATTTTTTTAAAAGCAGCAGACAAAGTAGAACTTCGGTAGAAAATTATTTCACCTACCAGATATTATGAAATAGCACTATAATTTGAATATTTCGTATATTTTTCCATATTACATGCATTCTGTGCAATTTTGCACGGTTAACTTTCCTAAAAATGCATAAAAATTCGCACTCTAGTTATGTCATACAAACATAAATGTGCATTAAAAAGGATTTCTCCATACTTGCTTGTATACATTTCTTCATTAGTTCATTTTATCTTTTCCAATAACTAACTAGTGTACTCTTCCTCGTACACTGCATAGTCATTCAGTATTTTAGACACTGCTTGTTTCCGCATTTATGCAATTCCATTAATTAGTAGTATTATATAATATTATATAATTTAGTATACAGGGTAGTCCACGCAATTTTTTCAGGTTATAACACCGTTATTAATGCATTTACGAAAAAATACCAAAGTAGGAAGATAAATGGTACGAAGAGTAGTATATCTGTAGGTCCTTAAATTTTTTTTAAATGCAACAATGCATGTGCAATTAACAATTGCATCATTTCTTTAAATAGAAATGCATATTTTTTGTTACACAGATCGATTCCTTTGTTCATTATACGTAAAAACTTTTTTGGGTATCATGACAAACAAATTATTAGTTATTAACCCTTTGCACTCGAAGTCTTTGTGCCGAAGTTGAATACTTCTTAGTTTCTTTTTAACATAATTATTTGCGTTTCACTTGTGGTTTTGTCGATTAAAATTCGAAACGTATAGTGATTCCGTTACGGATTGAAGATATTTGAGATTCTGCAGCTTTTTTTCATCGTTTCTGAATTTTATTCTTCCTGATAGTTCCTCAGAATCCGTAGCATCTATCCGAATTCTCTTTCTCCCGTGAGCTATTAGAATCAGTTTCAGTTTTTATTGTTACAATTACTTAATTCAAATTTCTCACTTATGATATTATTAATTTGACTTCTAAATAATCTCAAATCGAATTTATCTTCACTGCTACTAATTCCATCATTCAACTCGATGCTTTACAATCATCAAAGACAGCCTGATATATCAAATAATAAGTTTAATTAAATACAATGCTATACTTTGAATTGCATATACAATCAGTTACAATGTGAAGAAGAAGAATATATGCTTAAAAAAAAGAAAACAGTTATTATTGCCTCTTAATTATCATTCGAGTTGCGATATCGAACCAAGTGGTGACTGATGGTCACCTCTCGAGTGCAAAGGGTTAAGATATTTTCAAAAAATTTTTTTATTGATAAAGATGGTTAAACGCTTCATGACTATGTTAGAAACGTGAACACCGTTTCGACATTGTTGTAATAACAGAAACTGATTTGTACGAGTATGCATTTCATCATTCAGGAGCAGTTACGTATCGTAATTCAAATACGAAAACTAAGAATTTGAAAAACTGTGATTGTATTTCACTAAATAAAAGAAAATGTATTTTACTAACAGTGACAAATTTTTTGAAAATATCTCGAGAACTAATAATTTTCTTTTTTACTACGATACTCCAATAATGTTTTACGTAGAATAAACAGATGAATCGATGCAATTGTTAATTACACATGCACTGTTGCTCTTAAAAAGAATCTAAGGACCCACAAATATACTGCTCTTCGAGCCATTTATCTTTCTCTTTTGGTATTTTTTCGTAAATGCATTAATAACGGAGTTATGGCCTAAAACATATAAACGTGTACCACCATGTATATTATGTACTTTCTTATTAATTTTGTAAATAATTATATACTGCTTTTATATATTAATAATACTATATAATATAAATTAGTACTATAGATATAATTAATTGTATCTTATAAGTCCAACAAGAATTTTATATCCACCTTAATTTATTTATCTAAACAGCACAAAATTGAAAAATTTAGCTCGCCATAATTTTGATATTTTGTATACTTTTCCATATTACATACATTCTGCGTAATATTGCACTTTTATCTTTCCTATAAATACATAAAAATCCGCAGTGTATTTATGTCACATAATCATAAATATGCATTAAAAAGAATTTCTCTCTGATTGCCTGTATGCGTTTGTTCATTAGCTAATTTTATCTTTCCCAATAACTCATACACTACATAGACATTCTGTTTTCTAGATATTGCTTGTTTCTACATTTATTCAGTTGTATGATACATTATACAATTCAGTATATATAATGTTTATTCATGTAATTAATAGACGTAACATAATTTATTACTAATTATATCAACAATTATATTATATAACATAAATTAACATTATCTATATAATTAGTTCTATCATACAAGTCAGACAAAGACTTTATATTTATTTTAATTTATTTACCTAAATAAAAAAATTGATAGATTTAGTTTTATTCCACAAAAAAAAAAAAAAAAATGAATTGTGTGCGTTATAACTTCAATATTATAAATAATTTATACAATATCACCGGATTGAGAAAAGCTGCATATTCGTTGCTTTGAAACGATTTCATTTCCTCCCTCGGTCTCATAATTAACCGAAGTGCAAAAGTTACACAGTATCTCTATTGTAAACTATCCTTCTAAACTTTGCCCGTTCCCTGTGTTCCCTAATAAGAAACTGACACAGAATTCCATCTTTGCATGTGACTTGACCTACATCTTTTATAATTGTATTCATGATATTCATAGTGTACTGAGATTTATTAAAACCCTGTTTCTCCAACTACACCGAAGAGTAATAACGTAACAGATTTAAATCGTACGCAAAGAAAATGTGCACGTAATTATATTCTTACTGGTGATATTATTCGAATATATCTTATATACATATATAACCCGTCGCGATAAGTTTTTCAGAAAACGATCGAAGAGAGAAAGAAAAAGGGAAAGAGAGAAGAATGTTCGAAGGGGTTGAAAGAATTTCGCGAAAAGTCGAAACGTTATCGTAAATCTGTCCGTGTTATTTAACTCGACGGCGCGTCGCCATTTCCGCAAACGAGCTGTCGCCGGTATAAACAAAAGATGCGTCGCGGAACAATAGAAAACTCGAGGAAACTGTCGGTAGTATGACTCGCCTCTGGCTTGGTTAAACGTTGAATATCGCCGTTCTCAACGATGTCGCGTTGGAATTATTATTCCATCGATGATAGAGCTACCGGGAGCTCGGATTTAATTAGAAATTAACGAAAGCTTCCGTCAAAGTTGTATCTTCAGGAGTCGATCTAATTTACCCGGCTGCCGGATTCACAATAAACGAAATCGTGATTATAGAACAGCTTTGCTTGGCTATCCAATTAACTTAACGTTACAGAACGTTAAAATTTCGAACGAACATAATTGTTACATCGGCGAAATAATATTCGGTTGTTTGGATAATTCGTAGGGAAATTTGGGTAGTATGTACAACTCGATATATTTGTGGAAAATAAATATTTTATTTTATAATATACGTATACACCATTTTTATTGATTATCTTACGCCATCTAGCTTCGTAATCCCTGTTTCAGAAAAAATTTCGATTTTCCTTTTTTTAACGATGAATTACTTTCAATAGTTTTTGCAAGCAACGCTCTTTTAGTGTATTAAAAAGTTAAGCGCTCATGGCGCTTTTTGATAGTTTCTCCGCTTAGGTCACTAAATGCCGAAAACTGATTTGATAAGCTTAAAGTGTGCTTCTCTGCAGTTTGTTGCTATAAATGGTACAGTGAGTTATATACATAAATTTGAACGAAATAATATATAAACAGAATTTTCTTTCTTCATCAAATTTAAACTTTATTAATTTACATTTATATATAAATTTACATAGATTACAGTTTAAATAAAGTTCTAATTCTGTATAGGTTGAAAATTTAAAATTTATATATATATTAATTATAAACTATAAGTTACAGTTATAAATTACTTTTTAATTAATTATCGTTATAAATACAGGGTGACCTAGTAACTTTGTCCACCTCGAATATCTCCGTTATTTTTAGAGATACAGAAAAACTTTTTTTACGAAAGTTGAATGGTTTTAGAGGGGCCGTAATATGCAAGTAACATTTTTTTTTTCTACACGAAGGACTTTCGAAGATTTCAAGGTCACATCTACTTTTTTAAATGGCACACTATATTTTTATATTTCTAGTAAAATAGCAGGTGTTTAAACGATTACAATGACTTTTCACACAAGGTCATTCGATTACAGATAGTAGGATAAAACAAAGTGACTTACGTTATTAAAGATATTCGAACTGATGACCATCCGCATCGATGCAACGTTGCAATCGTTGAATCGCTGAAATCCGTGCACATGCTATCATTTCCGGATTGATTGTAGCACATGTTCTAATAAATCTTTCTTTCATATCTTCTTCATATCTCTGTAACGTTTGTTGTAAGTTGTCACTTATTTGTCTTGTAGTTTGGGCTTCAGCGATTCAACGATTGCAATGTTGCATCGATGCGGATGGTCATCACTTCGAGGATCTTTAATAATGTAAGTCACTCTGTTTTATTCTATTATCTGTAATCGGATGACCTTGTGTGAAGAATCATTGTAATCGTTTAAACACCTGTTATTTTACTAGGAATATAAAAATATAGTGAGTCATTTAAAAAAGTGGAGGTGACTTTGAAATCTTCGAAATTCTTTCGCGTAGAAAAAAGCTATTACTTGCATATTATGGTCCCTCCAGAACTATTCAACTCTCGTAGAAAAAGTTTTTCTGTATCTCTAAAAATAACGGAGATATTCGAGGTACCACCCTGGGCCACCCTGTATTTATAACGATAATCAATTAAAAAGTAATTTATAACTGTAACTTATAATTTATAATTAATATATATAAATTGTAAACTTTCAATTTATACAATATTAGAATAATATTTAACCTGCAATCTTTTACGACCCTTAAATAAATCATAATTTCCTCTAAAGGATACCATACTAGGTATTAACCCTTTACACCCCGAACTATTTTTTGATTTTGTTGCCAACACCTCCCTAATATTTCAAATGTTTTATTCGAAATTTACTTTAGATAGTTTCTTAACTGGTACTTATTTTAAACAATTTTTTTTTATTAATCACATTAAACACAGCACTCAAACTTTGTTGCAATTAATGTTTGTGGAACTTATAAACTTTTTAACTACAAAATAAGACATTTTCAATGAGTAAAGAAAACGCCAAATACATATAGAAACCCCGTTTTATTTACACGCTTCTTGTATTTTCTAATTTTGAAGGGTATGACATCGTTTGAAACAATTTCCAAGTATGCTTCGATTCGAGTAAACTGCAATTCCCAGTTTCCTAATTTCATGTTCAGAACACGAAAATCACCAATAAGTTCCAACAAAATGCTTTCTCGAAATCTTTTGTGAGTCATAGGTTTCCTTCCTTCGTTTTTAGTTTTGTATTTGAATTATTACAGAAGTTTTCTAATAAATTTTAGCTTTGTAGAAAATATACGCGTTCACTAAAGAGATTTCAAGTCCCCGAAAGAAATATTTCCTCCGCCACTTCGGTGTTCGACGTAAAGAGACAATAAGATCTCATGTACTGGTTCGCCATATTGGTACCACCTGTATGTTCGTTATAATGTATGATTATTTCCGGCTGTTCTATTTCTCTTATACTATCCAAATGTCTAGAGACACTGTGGGATGTACAGTCCCTGGCCATCGAATTAGGACCACGTACGGAAATTTCACTTTTATGCCTATAACAGTATGTCATATATGGAAAATTGTCGTAGGTCATTCAAATTATTACTAAATACGTTGATAATGATGTATATATAACAATTGATTTGTCACTATCGTGGTAATAATCAAATTCTCCCGACATGAATGCTATAGAAAATGTCTGGAGCCTACCTGAAAAAATAGTTTATGAATCTCGAAACACCACATTGTCACAGTTGAAAATAAAAATGACAGATATTTGGGAAAATAATGAAGATATAAAGCATATGATCAAGCAATGTATACGAAGCATGCCGGAAAGGATACAAGCTGTCATCAAAGCAAAGGGTGGAAATACAAGATATTAACATGTGTTAACAATATTATGTACAGTAGTAGTGTATTATGTTAGTAGTTAATAAATTATATCATTACAATTTCAACAGGCCTTTTAATTTTACGGAAAACGCGAAAAATGCTTAAAATTTGTAGTGGTCCTAATTCGATAGCCAGGAACTGTAGAACTAAGTATAGTTATTCTTTTTGTCCCTCCATGTTAGCGCGTAAAAAACAAAAATGTATTATAAAATATAATAAATATTTAACCCTTTGCACTCCACTGGCGCCGCTACAGTAGACATTCATAGTACACACCATAACTCAATTCAGATTTCATTCATATCGAAACAAAACAGATTAACGACACAAATAAAAGTAAATAAATTCACGAACGTGTATAATTTTTTCTTTCCGAAGCGAAACTTTCAATTTGCCAAAGTTTCGTTGCAAAAATGTATTAATATTGACAAATTGATCGCATGGAAAAATTTATAATTAAATTTATAATTTACTCGGAGCGCAAAGGTTTAAACTGGCAATTTAAAAATGTCCGTGATGAAAACTGATGTCGAAACACACTCGACGAAGCAGTGCAAAGGGTTAAATGTACTAATTGTAATTTTGTACAATAATTTCGTTAGTTTCTAAATGAATGAAGACTATCTCGATAGTTTTTCGTCAATTTCCACGAGTATTTCGTAGATAATTGTGTTTCCCGCTTCGAGATTAATTCACTAGACGTTCTTTTTCCTTTCTCCTTTTTAAGTTTTTGCTAGTTCACGCCAAGATGCGCTCAAAGAAAACTGCCAGACGCTTCTTCGAGAGATCTTCGTTTTTTTTGCTAATCAATAACCATCGCACTATCTCCGTTGAAAGTATCGGCTCGCTAGTAGAGCCAATTAGCGGAAGGCAATTTATTCTAACGTAATTTCCATTTGATGAATTCATCGTTGATCATCCCTCACCTTTTTTCTCTCTTTTTTCTTTTTCGTCTTTCGTCTTCAGTGGAATTTGGTTTCATTGTTCGGTCGAAATTAATCGCCTGATCTTCCTATACTATTTGCGCTCGCATATTAACCGTCTTATTGTTAGTAGCGTTCGATATGTAGTATATCGAAAGCGTTTCGAATGTTCTGATAAAGATTGATATCGGAATAACGCTGTATGAATGTAGTATCGCGACAAGTTGATTGATTCTCAATGATATGTTATTTTCGTATCGATGATCGAGCGTGAGGTGGTTTTATTTCGTTCGATACAAACGACTGCTTATAAGGAAGGTGAAAGCAACGATTTATATGTAGTATATATATGTACGTAGTGAGACAGCTGAAACGAGCCACCTGAATAACTCTTTCATATTTTTGTTATAACTTTTTAATGAAGCATTTATGAACCTTTTTACTGTATAAAATTTTAGCGTAATTTTTATATATAGAGTACACTGGCGAAATTTAAACACTAAACAATTGATACTTTTTTTGTTTGTTTAAGAATTCTGAAAATTTCATAGAGTATCTAAATATAAAAAATTTGTAAAGTTTTAAGTGATAACGATCAATTTATGCACGTTCATCTTCTATACAATGTAATTTGTGTAAATGAAACAGTTTTTATTTGAGATATTTAGAAAAGAATAATATAACTTAATAATATGAGAATTATTAAAGTTAACGCAAGGTGTACGTATAGTAAATTTGAAATTATTTGAACAATTATTCCAATTTTTATTTGAATTTTTGTTTGTTTTCCACCTTTGAATATTTTATTATATTGATGAAAATTTACTTTCTTTTTGGTTTTGTGTAAGTACAGTGTCTCATAATTCACAGAAAAATAATCAAACAAGGTTCATAGAAAAATAGAAATTATAATAGAACCTATTAAAATATAATCTATTTGATTTTATTTATTTGATACAGTAAGTTTGTGCTCTGTCAATCAAAATATAATAGTTTCTTAGTACCAATGATAAGAGAGATGAAAGTGCTAACATGTTTGAGGTATAAGTGATAAGTGATAACATATTTAATGCTTAAAACTATAACTGATAACATATCTAATACTTGAGCAATAATATTTCCAATAATGCTATTATCAAACACAATTGTATAAACTTGTCAAATTTCATTTCTATTCTTTTCACATAAATTTCCCAACATTTCTGTCACACTATACAAGACAACACTAATACGACAGATTTGATCGAAAAAATCAAATAAAACCCAGAAATCGTCGTATTTTACGTAAATCAAAAAAATTAAGATTTTAAATAATTCATGATCAAACTAAGCACAGATAGTATATAAAAAGAAACTTCAATTTCGCGAAGAAAAATGGAAGTTACTAAAACACTAAGTTACCAGTATATACTGAAAATATGTTGATTTAATTATTTAATGGATATTAAATAGTGAACGTTTGAATCTCTCATTAGCTCGACTCTTTTACGTAAAAATACGACTCTCATTTCGTGAAACGATCAAGGATACGCCGGAAAGCTCATCACTTCACGACACAATCTCGCGCGCGTGTTCCGAAGCATATCGTTTTGAGTCCCGACTTGAACACGGGCCAATTTATGGTATGTAACTACACGTCAGCCGCCAGTTTCACCTTTACGAGGCAAATCAGCCATGTTGATTGGACCTCGCTACCAACATATTTATCTAATAATAACATAATCCCAATGCATTTTGAAAAAAATCCATATTTCTGACTAAAATGTTCAACCTTTCAATACCGCACTTTTCATTCCAAAACATATTTACGTTTATAACGCAAGGGTTACAAGATAAGTAAAGTAAGTTTATTCTGTACAATTTGATACAATATGAGCGCGTGTCGTGTGTTCGTTACGAACCCTAGAACTTTTTTTTTGTTCTCTGGTTTTGTGCTCCTTATACTATTTTACATGGGCTCTTTCGGGTGGAGCTTGTTTTCGTCAAAAACTATTTCCATTGGTTTTTTTGAAAAGCTCCTGGAAGCTTCACCTTTGCTACTTGCTGACAGAGTGGTGGAAAACTTGGTTTTTCCTCAACCACGCGAATTAGTCGCCACGTGCTTGTTTTTTTCTTAAAAAGGTTTGGTAGTGGGCCATGGTTTATGGTGATGATATATTCAAGGGGTGCTGTCATGATCATGAACCTCTCACTCGTTGTAAACTAATTTCGATAATTACAGTTCTTAACTTGTAAGTCAACGATGTTAACAAAGACACTGTGGGTTCGTTGCTTCTCAAACCACACACCAATCGTATGCGTGCAATGTTGTGTTGAACAAGATTTATTCGCCCGTTACAGAGTTCGCTGATTTAAATGTTTAGTTAACTCGAGTACTGAGTTCCCTTAGTTTGCTGTCCTTTGTCTTTTTTCGGGCGTCCTTATATACGCCCTTTTCCCGTGCGCGGACCGTGAAGAGTGCCCTTTAAAGGGGTATCTAATTTACTAATTGCGCTCGCACCCTATTGGTGCGTGCTAATATTATTTGCTATTGGCGCGGGTTTAGGTGTGACTTATTCTCTACTGGTGCGCACTAGCTATACGCTACAACACCATTAGACGTGTAATTTACTTAACTGACAGAGGAACAAAGAAGGTTCGTGTAGCAATCGTTGAACAGATAGGAGTAAAATATATTCGAGCATTAACATAAATCAATACCGCGAGTAATATCGAATCCTAATCAAATTTTAGCCCGACAATTTCCCACGGACCACGGTAACGCCTAATAATTTTACCAGAGTCGCGTTATTGTCACCGTGGGAGAAAAGAAAAACGAAAAAAAAAGCGGATACGCCTTTGCACGGTGTATATAGTACAAGATAAATCGTCGTACGCTGTTGGTGAATTCGCCCGCGATTAACAATGCGTCCATTGGAAAATTGAACCTCGATTTTAATGTCGTCGAATTAAATTCATTAATAATTGCCCTTGACACGGATTCGGGTATTTAAGGACAAAGGATATTATCCAGCAAAAGGATTCCGATGCGTTCAATATAACATGGAACACTGATCGTTTATTTAACAGATAAACAAACGGATTTAGCTAACGAAAGAATCGGACGTTCGCGTGTGTTTAACGCACTCCGTTGAACAAATAGGAGAAAACGTGTGCACCCGTAGAAATTTCACCAAATCGGATCGACTGGTTGTACACATATACGGGGTGGTCCGTTTAAATAAGACCATTTAATTATCCCTTCGAATTATTGTGATGCACAAAATATGTTTGACGTAATTAATATGACTTTAAGAGATGAATCGAAGGCAAGCAAAACATGTTTAGAAATTTTCTTTTTTAATGATTCTTTTTTCATTACCACTTGTGTTTTTTTTTTTTTTACGTATAACTGCAATTTCTTTTTATCGTATCATAGATGTAGTCAAAAAATACGTTCAAACATGTATAGTACCATGATTCTGAAATTAATCTGGATCTCTAAAAATTAAAGTTTTACGTAAAACTTACGTCCGCTGAGATCACATTCTTTGATTGAGATTCCTAAACTTGTGAATGAAAAAATATTTTTATCACTTTAAAGATATCTGTTTTAGACTTACACACGGGTTTTACATTTCTGGTTCCATCATCATTTTATTTCATTTTTGTGAGAGATCTTAGAGTTTTATTTGTGTCAGACCAGAATAATCTGCACACGACGATTGTTACTTTTCATTAAGTACGGAATAATCCGTGTGACTGGCTGTCAGTTCAGAGTTTCTGATTTCTGAAGTTAGTATCCTATTTAGAGCTCTGATGCAAATGAGTTAAATAACGAGAATTGAACAATTACGACGAAAAATTATTATAGCATTCGATCAATTAAAATTCCGCAGTGATACGTTGGAAGATGTTTGAAGAAATTTAACGAGAGCACAGTCATGTGTGGACATCATTTCTAACAGTTTATGAATGAAATACATTTTTGAACTGAATTTTCTCGAGAATAAAACCATAATGGAAAAAATTGTATTCTACATTATCGACTTATCTTTTCATTAATCCCTTGGCCTACGATTTCTTTTGCTGACTATACATCTAAACATCAGTTATTACCATCAGTTTTAATACCATTTTACATAAAACATGTTAATGTACTATATATTAACTACAAGTACCAATCCTCAGTCTAATAAATTAAAAGATAAAATAGAATTAAATTTAATGTTTGTTGCTAATATAACTGTTTTTGTCAAACCTTAACCAGAATCTATGTCATGAGTATAGCACGTTGTTATAAGGCAAAGGGTTAAACCCTTTGTCGCTTGTAGTACTAATGACGGGACACCATGTATAAATATATTTCCTCGGTGATCTGGTGTAGGTACACGTTTCACGGAATCGTACGAACTTCGACTTGAACCGGTGCCAATCTGCGGTCCATAACCATGTATTAATCGTTGGTTTTCGTTCTCACGGAGAAAAACGAACCGTGTTTGGTGCAAAGAAGACTGCCAATTAATTTTACTAATGCCGTGTCTCGACATATTTCGACTTCTACAAAGTGTTCCGTACGATGGAACAAAATACTCGATCTTTTGCTCACTGCCATTTATGACCCGCTTACGAAGAAAGGTGATTTTTGAGTTAACGAGGTTTGCATACTGGTCGCGTTTCTTATGCATTTCTCGTCGTGAGAAATTAGTTTCTTTACAAGTTTCGTGTAAAGTTAATTTTCTCGTTCTCGACAGTCAAAGACGTCTAAATATAAATAAAAAATTTGTAAGGGTGCCTTCTAATTTTTTGCGAAAACATCATTCATGATATTGGATTAAATTTTATCGAGGATAGAAGTAAACATTCTCAAATTGAATATAGAATTTTTTCGTTTCTATTTCTTCTTATTATTCTAATTTTTCTTTTTTTTTTTGCACATTTTTGATAACGTTTTCGATCATTCAAATCCTATTACTCGTAATACCTTGTCATAGTTATCTGATATATTGTATTTTATATCATTTTCGTGATGACAAATCTCCAAGAAGCAGCATACATACACGTGTATTTTCAGCATCATTTTCATCAGTTTCATAAACACAAGTAACTCGATCCTCGATCCCTTATTCAACATCTACGACTTGAGTTATTCACCACTTACTGTTTCACACTTGACAAATCAACTTATGATGTACTTATAACATTTTTTGCTTAAAACGACTTCTCGAACATGTTGATAGAGTTTGTCGGTTTCGATCTGGGACACCCTGTGTACATATTTTTATTCTTTACTACGTGATGACAATTGTTTCCTGAAATTTATATTTCATTATAAAATTCCTATTATAAAATTACACGTAACAATTTTCCATGTTAGTACAAATCACGGAAATATTCCGTGTGAGCGAAGTTTTCGCCTCAGTTTGTGCAAATCTCTGCAAAGCATGTTACAATTATACAAGTTTGCAAATAAGTGTTGTTAAAATGCCGTATCACTCTTTGTCACAGTAGGAAAGCGCTTTGTTTCTCGCTTTTCTTACTTGTAATAAAAGCTGTCGTTAACGAACGATTGTATTATAACAAAAGACTTGTTAAAGCAATCACAGGAACGAAAGTAGAGAGTACGATGGAAGAATTTTGTCGAAACGAGTCATTACTTCTCTTGATTTAATGCGCAGCGATCGACAAGTAAAGACAGATAAAGATATATATCATTTGCATCGTTTGGACGTGAAAATCGTATATATATCGCGTCGATAAAATTGACTTGACAGTTTTTGTTAACTGGATACGTTCTTTTCTCTGTTTTTCTTTTTTATTTCTTCATTTATTTGTCTCTGCGTGTATTGTTAAATTCTCGATTCTTATTTCCAACGGACACGCGTTCACCTGGAAATTTAAATAAATTTACAAAATTTATCGTCCCCGTTATTTCAACGAGAGTAATGTTGTTTCTAATTTACGAGTGGAATAATTGAACATTATCGTCTATATATTAGTTCGATACATGAAAATGTTTGGCGGAGACATGTCGTTAACGTTAATAATTTTATTGCTAATTGAAGTTGATGATTTATGCCAATGAGAACCCAGACGATCTATGGTCTATCGATATGTCCAAAAATAATCTACGACGTATTTTAAGAATATAATTCATCGAATCGTAACCTGATTAAAGTTGGGACAACGAAATGTTCTGATCTTTCGTTCTTCGTGTATAATATGAATCAAAAGTTATGTTATTTATGTCGGTTATTATGCAAAATGTGTTAATACCTGAGGATGACAATCATTTTCTATGTTAGATTCGAGCGAAAATTGAAATAGAGTTATTTTTCCTTTTATAATTTCTCAACCTATTTTTCATTCTTTTCAAATATATATTTCTAATATTATGTCTAACATTTCTAATATTTTTCTAAATCTAATAAATTTATTCCTTTTTTATGAACATTTAATTTTAATTTCTGCTACGAACGGTTGCATTTGCCAACCTAAATGACAATAAATTACAAAAATCAACTGCTTTGAATAAATACCTAACCTACTTAACTGCATTAAACAAACGAAAATTAATAAATAAAATATAACGAAACAAGAATATCCGTCCAACATCGTTAATAATCTTGTAATTAATGCGACGAAAAAATTATAATAATGAAAAAGTACTTTATAACATAATTTAAAAATTATCTAAAAACTATTGTGAATGTTAAACATTTAATAGAAAACTCGACAAATCCCACCACTCGTTTTAAACAACAACACACTTAAATTTAAATAACAATTTGTTAATTCAGCGAGTCATTTTTTCCCCTGCCTGAAGAATAGCTATCACAAAAGTAATTTCCAACGTGAATTATTCATCGCAGACATCTTCAGCGCTAACATTTCCCCAAATTTCTCGTCAAGTTTGGTTCAACGCGAAGTTTGCCTTTTAGCTTGTCCGAAATTTGTTATCACGACACATTACGAAGTAAAGAAAGAAAAAGACAAAGAAAAACAACACGAAACGCGTATCATGTCCCTCTATTCGATGTTGCTAGGGTTTAGTTAGGTGAAAAAAAAAAAATAAAAAAAAAATAGGAAAGGAACGAGTGTTTTCCAAAGTGATATTTGTAGAACATGTGTCACTGATTACGTCAGTGTACGCACGGGAACATTCGTCACGCGAGCCGTATCTATCTTTAGAAAGTTCTTCCAGCGCAATGAGGAGGAACGTTTTATCGCGAAATTTCGTACGATCCTTTGGTTATTTATACCCTTACACCAGCATCCTCGCGTTAGCGTTAAATAACACCGGCGAAGCATGATCAAAAAAAGGAAAAAAAAAAAAGAAGGACCAAAAAATAAAATAGAAAAGCACCGAGCGAATTAGGTCGACACGAAGCTACGCGGTTCTACGCGCGTTTAATTAATCGCATTAGTTGTTTTATTAACATTTTCTTGTTCAAATTTACGCGGTTCGTGAAACCGAATATATCGGGCCGATAATTAGGCGATTATTTGTAGACACACGCGTAGCTGGCGTGCACGACCGCGACGAATATTTTCCTCGGTGCATTTAATCTTCGCTCATTAAGATTCAGCGAGCTCTCTTTAATTTTTTTACCGAGCGGTGTTTTTTCAGAATACACCGTGTGTACCAATCGTGCTGCAAATGTTTACACTTTCGTTTGACGTTTCACTTTACCTGGAAACCGTTGTCAACCTGTCTTTTTTTTCATAAATGTTGCGTTACAACCCCTCTCTCTTCAAACGGGACTCTATCGCCATCATGTGGCAAGCAGACCGAGCTAGACTTGTAAATTCTAAGCATTTTGACTATTGTGACCAATCCAGACGAAAAATAACTGACAAGATTAACAGGCAATAAAATTGTCGACACTGTCACTGATTAATTTTTTTTTTTTTTTTTTGGAGAACTTAGTCACGAAATACGAAGTACTAATCAGAACTGAGGAAATAGTTAGCAGACGAAATATAGACTTATCTTTAACACAATCATGGAAATAGGGCACACGTATTGTCATTATTGACTAAACACGATAATATCGGTGAATCGGATCATTTAGTATCACATGACGGAAGATTCAGACGGTGCAAATGATCCTCTTACTGCTGTACCATTTCGTTATCAATCTTATCTCTGAATAGTATTATCCGGCAAAACAAACTTAACCCCTTTTGCTGTATAATAGCAAATGATACTCACGGAGTAGATTATGATATCTGACAAAAGAAGTATTGTATATTTATTTATTTATTTAGCCAGGAATTGAACTATTTTTTATATTTAGATTATAATAATCTACATGTTTTTCTTATAGAACAATCACAGAGTAACTTTTTGTGAATGTAGAACTTTTTCGCGAATAACACGAGGATTTTCATCAGCTCAAATACGATAATTCTGCTTACTAACGGATCCATCCATTGTGAAATGAGCTTTATCACTAAATAAAATTTTTCTTGAAAACAATGGAACAAAGAAGGCTCATTTGCATAATAAGTTTGAATAATGTAAATGCGTTGCTGCATTGTATACCTGTCCATAGTTAAAACTGTACTATCTTCTACTAAAATAAAACGGCTTATGTCATTTGGAAAGACATTGTACAGTGCTGATATCTTGGCGTCGCATTTGCCTCTAACCCTTTCGTTACGGCAGATTTTAGTACCTAACTTGCATAGTGAAATCTCGAAATGAAAATCTTGAATTTTTCTTCTGTTTCAAATACTTCTTTAACCCTTTGTCTTACAATGACGAGTCACGCTCGAAATGTAGATTATGATCAAGATGTGGCAAAAGAACAATTAGATGCCTATTAAATTTGTACTTTTGCACAAATTTCAGCTCAAATTTAAGACTGAAGATCGCCAAATTCCGATCATTTGAGCCGTTTATTTTGAAAGTGGCCTAAGTCCATTTATCTTCAAATCGAGATATTTAAGGGTTTGCGTTTCAATGAATTTAAAAATATACGTATAGGATACTAATGAGTCATACTGCTTAAGTGTATCTAAGGGTGACATTATCAATAGTAAATATCTTGATTTAAGTATAAATGGAGTTAGGCCACTTTCAAACTACACGGTTCAATTATTGAACTAACTCTGAAAACTTATGTGTCAACTTATGTGAAACTTCCCGGAAATGACGCTAATAAATGTTGTAGCAAAAACTAGGCAATTTGTACACTTTCAAAGACGCGATATTATTTTATTGTAAAGACATTTTGCAGTGTAGTTAATATATAATTTATTCATATACTAAAATGAAGGAAAATTGTATTAAGTGTATCAATCTAATAATAATAGAAATTTTTAATAATATAATATGATTAAATTAAATCAGCATTTTACATCGGAATCCTGAAAAATACCGTGGCAGTCAACATGTTAATAAATAAAGATTTGCTATATTGTAACCTTTACATTTTATGATATTTTAGGATTTATAGAATGTGTTTGCTCAGAATATAGGCAACCTGAAATGCTTTACTGATAAATAACATGAAGTTGTACATGTAACCATTGCAACCGGAAAAAATTGACAAATGGAGTTAGGCCACTTTCAAAATAAACGGCTCATTTATAATATCCTGACTTTTTTTTATATGAAGGTGCATTGAAACAGTGAATAGCTGAAGTTAATATATGTAATTCCTAATAAATCGTAAAGCAGATTTTAGTACGCAGGTAATGTGCATAGCGAAAGACAGATGTTCAATTCGCAGTCGCAAAATTTGTTAAATTTCATTCCAAAAATTTGAAAATTTCAAGTTTGCTTCGGTATTTAGAATGAAATTGCGCAAAGGATAAAATTAAGATTTGAATTAGGATAAAAGAGCGGTAATAGAAAAGTACGAGAAAATCTCGAAAGTGCCTAAACGCGCCAAAAATAATGAAAGGGTTAAAGTGTGTCGTTTTTTGACGCTAACTTCCAATTAACTTTTTGATTTCATTTTCAAAAAATTGTTGAACTTTTGAATTAGACAAACCGATCTATTGACATCAGAGTGAGTAATTTAGCGAAGTAAGAAGAGAAAAATGTCTCCACTTGGCTCGTGTTGTTCACCAGTTTAGCATAGTTCACGAAAATATGATTGAAAAGTATTATCCTAAACTGTAACGAACCAGAAGAGAATATATTTTCTTATTATCGAATATGAAACGTTAATATTTTTAGCACTTCAAACCGTGTGAAACGTGTGCAAACGCAATAGCGTTCGTCCACGAAAATGGCGGTTGGTAATGAAATAGTAACGGGCGCTTCTCGTTTCGTTTCGACGCAATTTTGCAGTTCGAACCGAACTAATTTTTCGACGGCACAAGAATATCATTACTCTGTCAATCAATTTGTGTTACCGAGGCTATTCCTCGCGTCACAGTCAATTACCAATTTCCCCGAGAAAATGGAACACTCCGTTCCTGAAAATGCTTGATACACATTTTCATTTCTCTTGTTTGTTCTTTCGTTCTTTTTCCCCTCCTTCTCTCTCTCTCTCTCTCTCTCTCTCTCTCTCGTCTTTTTAATTTTGTTTTCGCGTTGCAAATTGAACGCGCACACGAAGAAAGGAAACCTTGCTCGTTTCATCGATCTATCTGTCAACATAACGTTCGACGACCACTCGAGAAGGTTATTTCGTTTTCGTTAATGAGAATTTATTTCTTTTTTTCTTCCCTCCGCTGTATTTGTCATTCCGATGTTATCACCGGGCGAAATCGTTCAAACAGTCGCATCTATGAATTTGTGATTACGATTCTGATTGTGCCCATAATGGGGTGAAATATAGATTATCTGAATAAAGTGGTAGACAATTTAATTATAGTAATTGATGTTTAATTAGGTAATTGTTAATGAATACATGCGTTAGATTATCCAGGCGAAATCTACTAGTGTAAATTACGAATGATTTCCTGTACTATGAACAAAATAATGATTAGAATTTAATTATGCACTATAAAACATCTTCAATTATAAGTTACACTTTTGTGTATTGTTTCTTTTATTACAGAACCAAATAATAATAAAACTGTACATTGTAACGGTAGAAGCAATAACCTTTGCTGTTTTTCTTTAATTATATACATTTATATTTAAAACAACCTATTGTTTCCATATTATTTTTCCTAAAGTTATTAATTAATATGTGTATAATTAAAGTTAAATGTATTAGGTTGTCCGGAAAGTTCGTGCCGATTTTCGATAGGTTGTGTTTGAATATATTACAGCATATAAAATTATATAAAAACACGAAGTTCGTACATATTCTGAAAGATTATTGTTTCACGTGTCTTTTGAAAGTCCATTCATTGCAATTATTAATTGCTTTGCTAAACAAATATATAGTTATATAGTTTTGAAGATCTAAGGAAATAGAGTACACTTCTGACATTGAATATTTTTCTTTCAACGAAGATATTGGTAAAACATTAAATTATGTATGTCATGTTTAAAGAGGCGGTAGCCTGTCAGAAAAAATGCTTCGCAAACGGTTGACAACATCTAAAAGTGGAAATTCCGATATTAAAGAAGAAAAAAATAAAGAAACAAAGTTTTTGGTAAAACGGAATTTTTCAATTTCCTGAAAAACGACGAAAAATTGTAAAATTAAAAAATACATACCTTACAGAACAAAAAGAAAGACTTTGAAGTATGAAATTGGCTTATTTACTTAAAAATCGGCACGAATTTTCCGGACAACCCAATATTATACTAATAATAAAACTAATTATAATTTATTTTTATTATTATTATAGTAAACATATTTATATATGTATTAGATTATAATTTATTTTTATGTCGAACTTAAATATTTAAAACTGCGTTTAGTTTTCATATTTTTTTTTTAACAATAACCAAGTTATTAACTTATATATATATAATTAAAGATAAATATATTATTATAATTTATAAAGTTAAATACACTATTATAAACTACAATTTATTTTTATTATTATTATAATATATATAACTTTAATCTTTCTTTCTTTAATTATATGTGTAAATTAATAACTTTGTTATTGTTAAGAAAAATAGCACGAAAATTATACGCTGTTTTAAATATTAACTAATAAAGGACACTTTATTCAGGGATTCTGAACCATAGCTTATTCAATCACATCGAAGTTTTATGAAATCGCTCGCTAAATCCAGCATTTATTAATCACGCTACGGAAGCAGATGTGCGTGCGTGAAAAATTTATGACAAATATATCAAAATTAAATGCATTTAAAATGCTTTGAGAAATTATAGGAAATCGTTCATTCACGTATAAATACAGTCTGTCAGAAAAGTATTCGACAAACCTTATAAAGCAGAACTTTAAAATTGGATCAAATGACAAGAATCTTTCTGAGAAGTGAGAAGGATTTGTTTAAACAAAAATTTGTGATATATTCATTTTTATTAGCTAATTGGATTATTTTTAATTTCTATATTATTTATATTATATTTAACTTATGGTATAGATACATGTACCATAAGAATAGGAAGAAAACATAATTTTTTTCTTTTTCACATTTTTTTGTACCACGTCATTTAGCAAACTACTTCTTCTAATTTCTAAAAAAAAAAGAAACTCGTCGTTTGGTCAAATTTTGAAAAAGTTATTCTGCTTTAAAGAGTGATCGAATACTTCTGTGACAAACTGTATATGTTCAAATATGTATCACCAATCGTTTAAGTATTCTAAGTATTAGTATAGATAATAAAGGTTTGCAATTGTTACTGATATTTATCAGCATCACAAAAAGTTCGAAGTTTGAAAATTTATAATATTCATATTTCATAGTAACTCATTTTTATAATATACTCATTATATTGTCAACGTAGAAGTGTTATTAAAATTTTCAATCATTCGCAACACTTCACAGCATATTTTGAATCTCTTTCAGCCGAAGCTGCACATTGTTATTACTCTCAGTCCAGTCGGTGATAATTTGGAATTCCAATTTACATGCTCCAATAATCGATAATCAGAGAATCAATGTCCGTATAATCGACGTTCTGGATAATACCTGTCTAGATAATTGATATCTAGATAATTGAACATTCTGTTGCAAGTATCACCTGAGTTTCGAAAAAAAAATATTCCATTCAATTTCCCTTTCCTTCAATTTACTTAGAACATTAAAATACTTCTAACACGAATGATCAATTTTGTAACAAACCACGTACAAACGTGGCGTGCTCAAGTTTTTTTTTGAGATGGTTACGAATCGGAATAAACGACAAATCGACCTTTGCTTTTTCAAAAAATAACTATTGTGCACTCGTGCAAACTTGGATTTGCGATGAGAAAAAATCGTATGTTTTGTTTTACTTGATTTATCGGTGCTGCGATTGTTTTAAGCCTCAATTGATTTCTCGGTTGGCGTTCAGAGTAAAACTGATTGGAATTACCTGGAAATCATGGGTTTTTATATGAAAAACCATGTAAATCGGAAAAAAGTAAAATGCGCACAATTTAAGCAGTTATTTAATTAAATTCATTTATTTCGACGTACAATAAACACAAGATAAGCTAAATATTAAATCAACTAATTAATTAAATCAGTTTTTTTTTGCTTTTTTTTGTAACAATACAGCTTTTTCTTTTAAGGATTACCTGCATGGGTTTTCTATCACTGTTTCTCTGCAACCCAGTTTCTCCAATATTGTGTACGAACAAAAAAGGAGAATTCTCTTTGTTTAGGTTCAACGCCAGAATTAACAAACAAACAGTACTAAAAAAATGCCTGTACGAATATGCACGTGGAATAAATTTTTATTTTTATCAGTTTCTATTTTTGAAAATCCGTTATTTTGGAAATCGTGTACATAAAAAGAAATAAAAAATACTTATCGTGCGGATAAGTGCATTAGAGTTAAATAATTTAGTACAATATTGAAAATAAAATTATTAAATATGTCGATACGGATAGGTAGCATTTTTTAACACCATGAGAAACATGTGTTATTATCTTTTATGTTATGAAATATATATTTATTTAACTACATCTTTGATACGTAGAATTAAATATTCGTTACAATTATAAATTGATCAATATTAATATAGAAAGTGGTGTAGACCTATCAGAACTAACATAGGCACTGATTTGATTTTTCTACATTTTGTACAAAATAACTGTATGCCTAATAACTAATAAATGGATTCCTAACAAATTATCTAATTTTTTCTTAATTTCTTTAATTTCAGAATTTTCTTTAATATATGTTGTACATAATTTACAATACTGTAGAATATTGCCTTGAAACAAGCCTCATTGTCACTACAAGTTTGATAAAAAATTATTTGTCACGCGAAAGTTATTAAAAAATTATTATAGTATATTTTTAATAATATATGACACTAATTACCTCCTTTGGTGAGAAAATGTAACTTAACCCTTTGCACTCCGTTGTCCCCTCTAATGGGACATCAAAGTTTATTAGTGATTATAGGGAATTAACTTATTCCAGTGGAACCTTTTCAGAAATGCATGTTATCCTGAAGTTTTCTGTTGAAATGGCAGAAGAAATCAAATCAAAATATGGTAGAATTACTAAGATATATAAAAAAAAGTGAACCAAGAGCACATCCATCCACATCTTCGGCGGACAATAGACTGAATAGTAAACTACATATTCCCAATGTGGGAAAAAGAAAATGGGACTGTATTGTTTGTTCTGACAGGAAAATACCAGGTGAAAGACGTCAAACGACTTATTATTGTGAAAAGTGCACTAATCAACCTGCAATTCATATTGGGAAATGCTTCAAAATTGATCATACTGTGCAAAATTATAAGAAATAAAATGTTGATTTTGTTTTTTTGCAAATATATGTTCTTTGATGTCTACAAATTCATGTAAATCAAATATTATAATACCTTACTTGGTTTCAAAGTTATACTATGTAATATGACGGTTTGAGTTGCTGATAGGTAACTTCCGGGATGGCTCGGAGTGCAAAGGGTTAAATAATATTTCTGGTGGACGGGCAAGAAGAGGATACATAAGAAAAATTTAAATCAGCATTTTATAAAAACAATATATTAATAAATATAATAATATATATCATTATTTTACAAAAACAATATATTAATAAACATAATATAAATATAATAATATAAATCATCATTGAAAAAAGAAGAAGAATATTTTTAAATTGATTATGACGTAAATTAAAATAAGGTATTCTACATACGATGATAAAAAGAACACATTTCAATGGATATCTAATTACTTTGAAATATTATTATAAAATGCATTTTTATGTTTGGTATTTTTCAACGTGCCTACGATCGAACGCGAAGTTTGATACTGCAAAGTAGTTTCTTTGATTCTTCGTGAAAATTCACCATAAAGATTGAGCTTATTGGGGGGGGGGGGGGGGGGGGGGGGGAGAGAAAAAAAATTAGGGTTTTGATTCCACTTCTAGTTGACTGAGTTGCGCTTCACTTCCGATGAAGTCGAAATTATAGGTCCATAATGGAAAACTTTCCCTCTAAAGTCTCAAGTTGTCGGTTCCGGAACCGGAATGAGGTAAGCTGCTTTTTTCCTCTTATTTCCGCGCGAAATGCGAGAATTTACGATTTCATCGAGAATTACTTCGACCTGTGAAAAGAACACAATTCCCTCTCCGAAAGACATTTCAATTTCAACCGCGAAAAAATATTGATGATCATCAGATGGTGAGTGGTGTACTTTTTTCCTTCTTTTCTTTTTTCTATGGGTCACGAAAGAATTTTAAATTATCATAGACTTTGTTATCACTTCGAAGATAGCTGTTTTAAACTTTCACAGTCATACGAGATTTGATAATCCGAATCGATTATTTTCTATCGAATTTTGTTCAATGAAAGAACCAAGAATATTACACCTGACAGAAAGTTTTCGATTCAATATTTTCGATGAAAACATTCTTATCTTGAAACTATGAAATGCTATTATGTATTCTTGAAACAGGTAAGAAAATATGGCTGGCTTAGTTTAAAGTAAATAATAATAAAATAACACAAACATTCCTTTATTTAGAAAAGAAGAAAAGAGAGGAGAAGAAAATTTTACCTCGAAAATAGTACTTTTGATTTAAAGTACCTGATCAGTTTAGTATAAATTTAAGAAAAAAATAATATTAATATTTCAGAAATATTGTATTACTATTTTATTGTTTTTCTATTTATGCGTGTAACTATTTTGATAGGTAGCATTGAAGCTTTTAATTTAATATTCTGGTTTTTTCCTTCATTTCTGAAAAAAAAAAGATAAATGAAAATTTGAGCTATTATTAGATTATTTACATTTTCACCTATTTTATCACTTAGCCAATCGCGTCTACAACCGCTATTCACCGCGTATTTTTCACAAATGACGCGGAACAATGATCTTCATCATTTAAAAAACTCGAAAAGCATATAAAAATGATTTTAAGTGACAAATTGTACGTGGTAATAATGATCCTGTATTACACGTATTTCGTGCAAAATGTAAATTACAAATAAATTTTACACAATTTAAACATCAAGTTAAAAATAAATAACGTAATTTACAATGTTTTGTAGTTTATACGAAACATAAAATAAAAGATAAATTATAGAGTTTAGCATTTTTTAATGTACGATAACGTTCCAAACAGGTAAGTTGATTTAGTGGTACGTTATAATATTCGAAAATGCAGCCTGTACATCAATTTTTCTTCAGTAGTGGAACATATTCTACATTTCTGGTAAGGATTCTTTTCTTCCACTCGTTACAATCGGTACAAGTTTTTTTTTTTTTTTTTTTTTTTTTCTTTCATGCAGATTTTCTTCAAAGCGGAAAGATCTCTTCAATCGATCATGCAGCGACTTATTTGAAAGCGAAGATATCTCATACAGTTGATAATATGTTAACAGTGCACAATAACATTTTATAATTCTAAAATATGAATATTTTTTATTGAAAATGTTTGGTGGAAAACTTATTTTCAGGAGTATTTAGGTGGAAACATCCTGTACATATAAAGTTACTTGTTAGTAATTAGGTTTCGAATTTTCATGGAAATTCATCTTTGAGAATATAGTAAAAAATGTGGAACTTCAATACAAAATTACAATAATAACAATATTCATTTATTAACACGAAGAGAACAGAGCAGAAACAAAATTTTACCCGAAAAAAGTGTCTGCTCGATAGAAGTCCTAGATAAAGTAACTAATCAACTTAACATAAATTTAATAACATTTCATTAATATGTAACTGTTTTGATACATTATTTTTTCCTCCATTTCTAAAAAAAGGCAAATGAAAATTTTGTTATTTCGTCATTATTTATATTAAAATAAGTCAACTTTATATTTTCATCTGTTTTAACCCTTTCGCTATGGTAGATTTCAGTAGAAAGATGGATGTTCCATTTTCGGTCGAGAAATTTCTCAATAGCCTTCTATAATTTAAAAATTGATAATTTCCAAATTGTAAAAATGTAAAATTCATTTCGTCAAATTAAAATGGAGATACACAAGTAATAAAATTCGGAAGAAAATACGGTAACAGAGGAGTGTGAGCCAAATTTCCAAAACGCCTATAGGCGCCAACAGTGATCAAAGGGTTAAGAGTGTACAATAACATTTTATAGTTCCAAAAGATAAAAATTTCTTATTTCTTGCCAAAGATAGTGATTTAAGTGCTTTTAGTTAAAAATATGATGACACGTTACTGCAAACAATTACGTACGTGGCTTTTTGGTGTTAACAAATTTTCAAATAATTAGTGATCGTTAATGACGGACTGCTTAATTTTAGTGGTTGAGTGAACCGATTCTTCAGTTTGAAGATATCCTATTCCGCCCACCATTGTGGTGGACTTATCTTTCTAAGGAAGGGTCGCAATAGTACTTGTCCCCAGTTTTGCGGTGACGAAACTTTGATAACAACGTTGAACTTCCTAGCTCTGCATCAGACGTATCGATTCGTGCAATCATTAAAAAGTAACTTCTGTTCTGATTTCCGGATGCATTAATGTAGTAGCTGTGTGACATATTTTCTTATCATTAAGAAGAGCAAAAATCCTACACCGCAAGTGTTAAATCTTCACTTCTCTAATTAAAACATAGAAAATCCTTTCATTGATAAATAACTGCTCTTTGCAATCGTATTATTTCTCGTTTATTATTTTCTATTCAATAATTAGATATTTTTCCGAGTGTTATATTATTTCATATTGATAAGAGTTTATGTATGTATTTTTAATTAAACAAATTTTATTCATACGTCGAACACGTTAAACGAATGCCTTTATTGTTGACTGTGTATAAAGATGGGATAAAATTCGGCGAATTTTTTTCACCCATGGTTTTTGTAGCTTTCGATCTCTTTGTTTTATAAAACAGGCCTTTTTTTTTAACCACTTCAAAAATGAACAATTCTGTGAAACTGAAGGCATTGTCGTTATAAATGTCGCGCGTGCTGTGCAACAAGAAATAAACTAGTTTCAATATCAAACAATGCCACCGACAAATACGACGTCACCACATCGCACGCGTTGTCAATTTGGACGCGACCATAGAAACTGTTTCGTTTGTTTCTTGTGGTACTAGTCAACTAATCGGACAATAACGATTTTATCGCGACGTGACGTCTAATTAGTATACAACGCAAGATCATACAGAACTTTAACTTTGTTCTATTACGTAATGTGTATGATTATGTAAATATATATGAAATTTATTGCATTAGTAGCAGCAGTTTTTCGCGAATATCTCAAAAACTAAGACCGAACAGTAGTTATATACATAGTAAAAGAATTGTTCATTACGTTGAATTTTACAAGATTTTTAATTTCATGAAAATGGATGGAGAGTACCATTTTATACACAATTACCGAAATTTCTTAACATTTTGACAGCTGCTACCACGTTTGTGTGACTTCGTTCAACCAGCGTTTTGCAGCCAGCATCGCATATTTGTAATTTCACTCACACAATCAGACAAACAAAGGACAAATTGATTCTCGTGTAAATAATGTATACTAAAAAGCAAATCTAGAAATCAAGGTGGTTAAGGACATACTTACATTATCTATTTTTTTCTTTTAATTCCTTTGGTTTTTTGTCCTCCAACATTTGTTTTCAAAATTGTGAAAAATACTGGTGTTAAGATTCTCTAATTTTCATGCAAATAACAAGCAATAAAATGCAAATTAAAAAATTAAAGATGATCAAGGACATATTTACTCCACCTTTTCTTTTTTAATTCGTTCAGTTTTTCTTTAAATTTATTAAAAAATACCAGTGGTAAGATTTTCTAATTTTCACGTAAATAATGAGCAACAAAATGCAAATTTAAAAATTAAAGGTTGTCAAGAGCATATTTACTCCACCTTTTCTTTTTTAATTCGTTCAGTTTATCTACAAATTTATTAAAAAATACCAGTGGCAAGATTCTCTAATTTTCACGTAAATAACGAGCAATAAAATGCAAATTAAAAAATTAAAGATGGTCAAGGACATACTTACTGCATCTTTTCTTTTTTTAATTTGCTCAGTTTTTTTTTCAGATGTATGAAAAATAGTGATGGCACGATTCTCTGATTTTCGCGTAAAGAATGAACAATAAAATGCAAATTACAAAATTAAAGATGGTCAAGGACATACTTACTGCATCTTTTCTTTTTTTAATTTGCTCAGTCTTTTTTTCTTCGGATGTATGAAAAATAGTGATGGCAAGATTCTCCGATTTTCGCGTAAATAACGAGCAATAAAATGCAAATTAAAAAATTAAAGATGGTCAAGGACATACTTACTGCATCTTTTCTTTTTTTAATTTGCTCAGTCTTTTTTTCTTCAGATGTATGAAAAATAGTGATGACAAGATTCTCTGATTTTCGCATACAGATTGAGTAATAAAATGCAAATTTAAAAATTAAAGATGGTCAGGGACACATTTACATTATCTGTTTTTTTTCTTTTAATTCGTTTGGTTTTTTGTCTTGCAACATTCATCTTAAAAATTGTAAAAAATACGTTAATAACGTATTAAATACGTATATAATAATTTTCACGTTAATAACAAGTAATACAAAGTATAAAAAAGCTGATCAAGGACGCATTTATTCAATTTTCTTTTTTTATTTGTTCAATTTTTTGTCTTCGAGCATACCGTTTAATAAGTTTGCAATCTTGTGAAAAATACTAGCGGCATGTGTACGTTTTCGCATGATAGGGGCCGTCAAAGTGTTAAACACGGTGCAATAAAAGAAACAATTCCGAAATCGAGGGTTCGAGCTTCTTATCTCCCTCGAATCGCTGTTTCGTCGCACGGATTACACGTACTTCGATATCAGAGTGATTTTACGATCTCGCTGTATCGCTTCCACCCACTATACCTGTAATCATTCGTCTCGACGACGCGCCAGGGGCTCAGACAGAGGTAAAAGAAATTCAACGAATTCCATCTAGGTAGTCGTGCTCCCTCTTCCAAACACGGTCAAAGCGTTTATCAACGATTTCGGTGGCGTTCTCACGTGCATTTTTCTCCCCCCTCCACGTCAGTTTCGAGTTTCAGCTTGTACCGGAGCCAATTCCACGGCGCTTCTTCGTTCGCCTCCGTGAAACGACCAAGGCATCCAAGCCGTCGTAAGGACGATCGTTACGCCAATTTACGGCGATTTTCTTGTTGCACCGTTACTATTCCAACAGTCTGAAGGAGAAGAAATGTTGTCTTAACGGTTTACTAGTTTTTAGAAAGGCGTCGGTTCAAGTGGGATGACGATTTCCTATTGTTTGCTTCTCAATTAAGATTTCGAAACGCTTGCAAGTTTGTACGATTCCATATTTTTTATCACGATTACACTTGTTCTTTTTTCATGATCACAATTTTCTTTTGTCACAATCACACTTCCTTTTTATCAGTATTACGCTTCTTTTTTGTTATGATTGTACTTTTTTTTTTATCAGAATAACACCTTCTTTGTTACGATTACATGTTCTTTGTTACAATTACACTTTCTTTTTATCAGAATTGCACTTTTTCTTTATCAGGATTATACTCTTTTTTGTCACAATTACACTTTTTTTTCGGTACGATTGCATTTTCCTTTTGTCGCGATTACACGTTCTTTTTTGTAGCAGCTATTCTGCGTTACACTAAAATTACGAATGCATGCGTGGTTTCATGGTAAAATTGTTAACACGTGCCTAATGTTAGTACTTACATGCGTGTGTACACGTAATTCTGTGCAAAAGTAGAACTCCACGCTCTAGTTTTACCCTAGTATACTCGAATACTTCAGCAATATTCTTCTTTTGTAAAATATCCCGGAGAAAGTTCCGACTTTCCTCTTCGTCCGTTTAGAAATAACTTCGGCTAGAAATGCTAAGCAACCAATATCGAGAGTTTAAACGTTGAGATATATAATCATCAACGAGAAAGATAAGAACAGATGTAACCAGATACGAAAATGGAATAACAAGCAGCCGAAATTATACATCTCCCTGTTTATAGTAGTGATTCCGTTAGCTATCACCAGGATATTCATTCCTCTAACCCCGACAATTCACAAACGTTTTTGTTCACTCGGGATATGTACATACCAGGAGGAAAATATTCTGTCGCTGCCGCGAGGATCAAACATTACCCGAAAGTCTCGAGCAGTCTCCGTCTGCTCAAATACTCAAATATGTAATAAGAACCATGATATTCTCAAATGGAAATTTCCATGCCGGGCATAGTCTCTTTCTCCGTACCAGAGAAACTGAACGTGTCGCGTTCGAGTTTAAATAGAACTTGCACGGTATAACGAACGGAGGCGTTCATCAAATATTTATACCGAATACTTGGCTGTTATTGGAGAACTCCCGAAAATCTGCCTGGCGCAACTTGCTCATTGTTTTCCCTCGAGACCGGTTCGTTCGTTCATCGACAGACGTATATCGTGGAAAGGAATAAATTGTTTCTAACGAATTTTCTTTGCAAAGTGAAAAATTCGACGCGTATTGTTTCTCGTATCGTTTCCTATGTAATATTGTTAGAACAACTGATTATCCGAAGTTTATGATACGGTCGACACATTTGCTATTTTTTTGAGGATTTAAATATACTTATCCTTTTATTTACGCGAATTGTCTTTTCCATGGGGATTTTTTTCCTTTTGTGCGAATAAAAATCGCTTGAATACAACAATAATTCAAAGAGATATTTAGGTGGCCTTATTTAAATGAACCACTCTGTATTATTTAAATACCAATCTACCTTTCCAAGGAATTGCTGTTTCATCGAGAAGAAACAAAGTTGCAAAAATGTGTAAAATTGAAAATAAGAATAGAAGTTGTATTTGAAACAATTCCAATTGTACTGAAAGTGAACTGGTAAAACAAGAATGTCAGCCTCGCAGGAAACGTACCTGATTTAGCGTGTTAAACACGGCGTCGATCAGTGTAAACGTATTTTTCCACGTTATAAAACATTGTATAATAAAATATTTTAAAATATGAAATTGTAAAATGAAAAGATATGTTTACATTTCTTTGCCTTTTCTGTGTATATCTAAATATTCGCTGATTGTGCTGCGCCACCTGAACGAAAAATTAAGTAAAATTGGCTCCGTGTCGAACTTATCAAACTGTTTTAACGAAACCCATTAACGAATGATAAGGAATTACTTTCTAAATTTGAAACAGTTCATTTCTGGAGAATCAACGCCACCTAAACGAAAAATACAACATTTATTAATTTTTATTGTAAAGCATGCATTTCCATGAATACTGCAAACATGTTTCGAGCGTTTGTTACATTTTCCTCGGTATTTTGTAACATAAATTACATAAACTGCAACGACTGTTGATATTCGACTGTTTATACGAACAGATACGAGAACTTGTACACCAATGTATCGTCAAAATGGTAACAAGTGGTCTATATTTTCCAGCAACGATGAAAGAAAAGTGCATAGCATACTTAAACGAGATCGATTTCCCTTTCGTCGAGTGTACCACCTCTTCCCTTCGATATTACGATATATTCCTAAGGCGACGAAACGAATGACACTGAAAATCAGCAGCACGTTGATCGTGAAGGTATATCGGTACGAGGAACCCGTGGATATATTTCTCGTTTCGGTAAGAAATTTATTTCCGTCGACAAAGAGTAGCAGTTCGACGAAGGTAAGTTACGATCGCACGGTATGCAAAAGATTCGAGATTTTATACGGTAGAAAAAGCAACGAGGACCGAAAAATTTTGTTCCGCGACATCGGAGAGAAGTGTAGTGTATACCGTAGAGCGAGCTGTAAGAAGAAAGAGAGAGAAGAGAGACCGAGAGAGAGAGAGAAAGAAAGAAAGAAAGAAAGAAAGAAAGAGAGAAAGAGAGGGGGAGAGGGAAGAGAGACAGAAAGAGAGAAAGAGAGAGAGAGAGAGACAGAAAGAGAGAGAATGAGAGAGAGAGAGGCAGAAAGAGAGAGAATGAGAGAGGGAAGAGACAGAAAGAGAGAGAATGAGAAAGAGAGGCAGAAAGAGAGAGAGACAGAGGCAGAAAGAGAGAGGGAGAGAGGGGGAGAGAGCTCTTTCCGTTCGTATCATAAATTTCATCGTGCCACGTACTTTGCACCGTTACTCGGCCGTATATTCTGATATCCTAGAACTCAACCTTGTTCCCCGCAACCCATTTCAAAGCACTCTCGCGGTTACTTTGGTTCACCCGGCTATACGTGTATTGTGAATTCCGATATTCGCGACCACAGCCGCCCTATCCTTTGGAAATGTATTTGCTTCGAAGCATGAACTTAACCAAAAATCCCCGACGAGAATTCCTTACATCGTTGCCATTCGATTGGTCCGGTTCCCATTCTATCTGTTTGCTTGTTTATTCACAGTCTTATGGTTTTCACCGACAGCTCTCTGTGCTCTCATGCACGGTTGTTCAAGTCAGGGTAATAGAATTGTGGCACGCCGTTGAATGTCTTTGTTCTAGTATTCTTCTAGCAACGGGATGTTCAAGTATTCGCGATTCGATAATTATATTGGAATGTGGAAATTTGTTAGTAATGAAAACGTTTTAGGTTGGTTTTTACGAAGATGATAAAATACAAAAACGTTGTGCTGTCATGGAATGGGAATATTAAAAATACTATGTATAATACAGTCTATTCTTCTATAACATGGCATTTTGATTATACGGTTTCCATATAACACGATACAAAAATTGCGACAACCTCTCGTACAACACGGCATTCTGACAACACGATCTTCACATGTAATACTACTTTATCCGTCACACTGGTTCGATTAACCGCTTTTGATTTTAATATTTTGATTTTAATATCGGAAATTGAAGAAACCGCTGAAATTTCTGACTTGAACTTAAGGGAAACCCAGATATGTTTTTAACCGCTTTATTCTCTTGGACGTGTTATGTCGCGACGCCGATACTACATAGTCTGTATCACAGTTTTTTTTTTCTTTTTTTTTCTGAGAACTTATTCATTTGGCGTTTTCATGTTCATAAAGGCAGACGTACTTTCAAATGTTGTCGGAAAATGAGTTACACCGACAGTGGTTTTAAATGACAGTGACGATACAAATTAATTTCGATTTGTATTTTACTGGTCAGTATTTTAATCCCCTTTTGTCAGTATTTAAATAATTTGGTCAGTATCCTTTATTCAGTATTTATACTAAATTGTCAGTATTTAAATAAATTATGTATTGATCATTTTTTTATTTACATACTGACCGTTTAGTAGTTTTATACTGACCTTTTTGGTAATAAAATACTAACCGAAAGTTTGTTTAAATACTGATCGAAAATACATTTAAATGCTGATCATTTAATTTGTTGCCATTATAATTTCTTATGTCTTTGTTATTGCAGGAATTTGTCTGGTTTAGTTTTACATACATTTTGAATTTTTCTTAATTTTATTTTTGATTTAGGTTTTTGTTATTCCAGAAATATGTCTGGTTTAGTTTTAAATATTTAATTTGAATTTTTTTTTAAATTCTATTTTGCGTTTATTTTAATTTTGACGTACGATGTCTTCAGTCTTAATATCATTAAAAACTTTGCAATAAAGATGTTTGTTTCTTTTTTACATGGAGATATATGTTATAGAACGATTTTTCCGCTATAACAAAAAACGTACCCAACCTTGATATAACATAGAACTCATTTCCTTGATTTCTACGTCATCTGCGTTTCGCTAGCACGGTTTCGATATTACACGCTAACCAATTTCAATGTAACACGTCTTAACTCTAAATTTCCCTTAACACAATTTCGATACAATACGGAACGAATTAACTGTGTTATAGGAGGGTTGACTGTATCTTATCTGTTTATATATACAGTGTGTCTCGTAACTCCTGTAACTTCCGGAAATGGGGGGTTGCTGAGGTGACTCTGAACAAATTGTTCCTTTACTGTATAACATAATTAATGTTTTTTAATTATGTATTCCATAAAAAAAGAAATGTTAGATGGGTGAGTTCTTTAACAAAAGAGAAATCATTCGAAATGCCAGACATTCAAAGCACGTTCATTCGAATATTTGTAACAATTTTTTGACCAACGAAATGAAATAACTGTAAAATGCACCACGTTTCTAAATTACAAAATAAAAATTCACATGAACAACCATTCACCTCCAGGGCAAAATTATTCATAAAGCAAACCAGAATTGTTCAAGTGTATAAAAGGAAAATGGTAATAAAACCAGTACTGGAATTTCAATATTTTCAATAACTTTTTAAAATTGAATTTCATCCAAAAATTTAGTGAATTCTCAGAAAAATAAAAGAATTCCGCGTGTCCAATAAAATAATATTATTGCTGAATGTGCAATTTCTATAAATATTTCTAAAATTGTGGACTCGGCGAAAAAGTTATTTCCATTATTATTCTGTACAATGTGCAAAATACATTTTACGTTTATTTCACCGTCAGCCATTAGTTACAATAGATATAATATAGTCAACATCCTTTTTTACATTCCGCAGACGTGAGCTTCAAATTTCACTTGAAACTTCAGCCGAGTAAAAGTTAAATTCGTGGAAAATTTAGGACTTGTATGCCTGAATCGATAAAATCCAATAAATATTCATGAAGCTCAGGATTAAATATAACTGAAATTGCACGAGAGGCAAAATTGAAAAAAAAAAAAAAGAAAAGATAAATTTCGGAAGTTCTTAATAAAATGTACAAAAGTTCGAAATCTCGAAGGAGAGAAAAGTATACTTGTAGTTGAACCGAACGTTCAAGGTAATGAAAACGAAGAGATCGAAAGGAGCTCATGTTTTCTTGAATTTCTCACCGAAATCTCAATAATACGGTTTCGCGCGTTAGAACTCGCTATAAGAACCAATCGAACCGATAGAAACGTTCACGATTATAATATTAATGGCTCGAGACCTACATTCGCCCCTTACAAAAGAATCAATTCACAATGGAGGTAAATTACGAATCGATGAAATCAATGGAATTTATTATTGGATTAATTTACATATTGGTCTTCTTCTTTGCATGAACTTCTCGGCAGAACTTTCTTAACGTTCCTCTCGTTTCCTCGTCTTTCACTGATCCATACATTTACGTTTCTGAAAAGGTCTCCAGCAGGTCTGACGTAAATTTGAGAAAAGTTTCGCCCCTCCCCTCTCCCTTTTTAAGATTTAAATGTTAATCGAAGGAATTAAGCGAAAATTTTAATTTAATTGCTACTCGCTGCCTCCGTGTCCCCTGAAATTTATGAATCACGAGGCTTGATTTCTCTGAAGCTCTAACTGGTACTCTACGTATATAACAACGGGACTAAACTAGCTCGCAAGTTTTGAAAATTTACTTTATTTTCTGGTTTGAACCGTGACAAAGTAGGAATTCTTATTCGCTCGTTAGGTAACCACCTGCGGTACTTATTAAAATTACAGATGGTGAAACTCGTTAAATTAAAGATTCATCTACTTCTGGGTTGTAACGTGTCGCAACTACGATCCTAATATGTTACACGTTTATTAATGCAACCGTAGCTTATGAATTACGATCGTTAATTCTGACGGCATAAATATTTAATTTTCAATTATAAGATCTAATTATTTGAATCCATTAAATCTTGACGTTACGCTAATGCAATCTTTCACTCGCAACTTTTCTCCAACTAATGTTTATTAATTACTTATATTTTCTCATGTTGTAAATACAGATGAAAGTTTCGAAAAATTGCTTCATATATTTTTTTTTTTTGTCGCTATTTCTTTTTCCATCTAAATTTTACAGCGTTCCAAAATTCCAATAGATTGGAGCACTTGTGACGCTATTTTTCTTAAATCATAAAAACATTTTTGTGCATCATTTTCGTATAGTGAGCTTCTACGTAGTGTCTAGTAATTTTTATGTTTCCTGGCAATTTAACGGCAATTCCTCGGAGACCCAAAAGTTGTATAAACGCAGCATTTCATTACACAAAAATTAGCGACCCAAAAAATTATACATATTTTTTCTTATATATTTTTATAAGTAATAAGCGATTGTATGTATAAAAATTAGCTTGTTTCTCTACTTGGGACTCGGGTAAATTTTAGAAGTGTGAGTGTACGCGTGCATATGTGACATTGACCTTCACATATGCGAGAAAGAAAGAGAAGAAACAGACAGTTTTTTTTCAAGACTGCGGGTTGAAAGGCAGTCGATGTTTTTACGACGTAGAGCTCGGGTGCGGTCAACGACTGTCCGCTATTTTTAGCTAAGATTTATTGTGCTAAAGTTTGGTTATTAATATAATTGTTCAGTGAAGTTTGTGTTGTTTTATTGTGATTATCCTACCCTAATCATCGAAATTATGGAATATAAAATTTAATATCATTATCGTTTGTTTCACAGGAACGATGACGTACAGTGGACAGCGAAAGTATTCATACTGTCTTGTTTTTTGAAATTAAATCATAATATTGTAACACTGCAGTTTTTGTATTTGGCTATTTGTAAAGAATACATTAAGAATAGATATAGTTTCACCACGTAACTTAACAAGTCTCCACTTAAATGAACATAGATTGCATTAGTACTTATTTATGATTCATATGGATTTATGAATACTTTTGCTGTCCACTGTAGTTCATTCAAACATAAGTTAACCTTAAAATATAACGAAAGTTCAATTCACGTATTACCATAAAGAATATCAGTTACATGAATAAGCAAAACTAATAACTGTCCGTAATATTCTCGTCAAACTTTTTACATATAGGCTAACAGATTTATCGTGAGTCGCGACATTACAACTCAGCGAATGTCAAATTCTGTGCTTTCAACGTCCGTGGTTCTAGTTTCGTTCGATTTTTTTTTCTTTCTTTTTGTTTTTTTTTTTTTTTGCTCTATTCGACCCATCTGGTATTCAAACGGTGTCCCTTTTCCACAGGCGCAGCCATTCCAATATCTCAGTATACTTAACCTTGTGCCCGCAGCCTCGTTTCAAAGCACTCACTGTCTCTGTCTCTCCGGTACCTTTTTCCTAGTTTATTCCCTCGTTGCTTCGTTCGATGCCAGTATGACTTTTACCTTCGTGTAGGCCGCTTTTTTTTCTCTCTCTCTCCATAGGAATAACGTTCTGACCTCTCTGTTTGCCAACGTTGCGGTATTGTTACGGTGGTGCATGGATTACAACGTGAAAAGTTTCACGTCGTTATCCCTTTCAAGGCAAATAACCCCGAACAAATTAAAAACTTGAAGAAGTATACAGTGACTTCCATTAATATTCAGACACCTTTTGAAACAAAATAACTTTTTTAAAATTGAGCCAAATGAACTGAATTCTCGCGAGAAGTTAAAAGGATTAGTTTACTAGGTGTGTAAAAAATATTTTGGAAAAATTGCAATTAGTCGGAATTGCAAAGAACATAGTAGAGTTCTCAGTTTACAACTCTTTTATCTGAGCTTGCAATGAAAATTTCAAGAATATATTTTGTAGATTTATGTACGTTTGAAAATTCGAGTCTGTAATGAAAATTTAAAAAGTAAGTTTTGCAGATTTATGCGAGTTCTATGTATGCTGAAAATGTCATCAAAAGATGCAAGAAGAAGGAACAGGCATTGAAAGATGTAAAAATTTTTCGATTTATCACAATTACAGGCGAAAAGTTTAGATAACTTCGAATTTTGCCGTTTTTTATCGTTTGTAGTTCGTAACAGTGTTTACCGATTTCAATGAAATTTTCTGCATATCTGTAATTGACATAAATCTACAAACTGTACTTTTTAAATTTTCTTTACGGGTTCGGCTAAAAAAGTTGTAAAAGGCGACCGTTACTGTATTCTTCGTAATTTGGTCCAATTGGAATTTTTTCAAAACTATATGGTACAATTTATATCTTTTATCGATGATTTTGATCGATTGTTGAAAATTTTAAACATGCATATAATTTACAAGAGGCTATAAAATGTATATTTTTCAAATTTTCATTGTTCAGAGTTCAGAGGGGAAAAAAAGTTGTAAAAGGCGACTGTTACTATTTTCTTCGTAATTTGGACCAATTGGAATTTTTTCAAAACTGTGCATGTCATTTAGTAAACAAATTCTTCTAACTTCTCACGAGAACACAATTCCTTTCGTCAAATTTTATTATTTTTTTGTCCGAATCTTAATGGAAGTCGCTGCATATACATACATATTCGTCTGGTTATATTTTCGACGAATAACCAATTCGTTTTCAAAGCAACTCCTTTCAGTTTCGTGACGAAAGTTCAACTGGACTGGTAATCGGTGATTGCTCCACTTTTCCCCTAGTTTCGTTCCTGGTTGGTCGGGAGGTACACCGGTTATATAGCCTGTATTAACGATTTTTGTTTGTTCTAGCAGGGAAATCTGTTTATCAAAATATAGAAGTATACGAGACTAGGAAGTAGCTTGTTAAGTTCGTTAAAATTCCTCGGAAGTTTTTAACGAGCACCGCGGAGGAATTTGTGCACGAATTACTTATTAACTTGTTTTGTTGGCAAAAGTCTTGAGAAATCTATGCCGCGAGGTATTTCAAAATTATCGGCTTCTTCGCGAGTACATTGCACTCTCTTCTCCTGCCAATTTACCGGTGAACAGCTGATGTTTGTTCGCGCAATAAGGATATTTGTGCCGGATAAATACAATTGCGCTTCAAACGACTGTTCAATCTATACCTACTGTAGAAGCTTTTCAAAATTGTTTCCGGGGAACGCTGTTTATTCTTAATTTTAATTCCTGTTTTCGTTGTTGCCAATTTCTGTTTTGCTATTTATAGAAGATCCGGAAATAGAATGACAATAGGGTTTTGCAAATATTTTGACTTGCTTGCATCCGTGCGTCAAAAGTTTTAATACAATTCTTTGCCTCCCTATAGCTCTAGAAATATAGTTCTTGTTCAACGATCAATTGTAGTATTTACAAACAGTTGGAACGAAACTCGTGTATTATTTAGATTTTAATGATATTTATCGAGTAACTTAAGTGAGTATTTTTAATACAAATTGTGACATTCTTTTTTGTTACTTATGCAAGTGTAGAAAACTTAATTAGCTTGTTTATTGTTAAAAATATGTACTATAAAATTATGAAATTTCTATTTTACGTATCTGAACGAATATTCTCATTATTTATTTTGTTTTTTGTTTTTTAGTTGGTCTTGAATTTTAGGAAGTTAATAACGCGTTGCAATTAATTGTAAAATCATAATAGTAGATAATTATACATCTTGTGGTGCATTGAAACACTAAAGATTAAAAATTTTAAGATAAAGATTTTTTTATTACGAGTTTTCTACATCTTTACAATTTCACCTATATTTTTTGAACATTTTATATACTGTACTTACTTACAATGGCTCGTTTGAAAAAAATTATTTAACATTAATTTAACCTAAATTTCAATCTATTTTCGAGCATTGAATAATAAATAATTCCTTATGCAGTATTAAAAACTTCAGTAGAAAATGATATTACTCTTCGATCGACCGACGCAGAGCGTCGAACGTTGTTCCACTGGAAGGATTAATTTCATCGAGGTCTGACGCATAAATTTTCCTAAAGTCTGACGCGTTTTCGTCGAACTCTGTATTCGGCTTGTTCATTCAGTGTAGATTCTGGTATCCTAGAACTTAACCTCATTCCCTCAACCTACATCGAAGCTCTCTCCTTTATTTTCGTTCAACTTTCCAGACACGCAGGATCCCGTGGAGCCCGCGTCTCCAGGGATTCTAACTGTTTGTAGGTCCTCAAACCTTTTATCCTGTGGCACGATAGTTTGTCTTTTAAATGATAAAAAAAAGGGAGAAATTATTGAATAATTTTTTTGTATTTTTGTTGTCGAATATTTTTACCGAAATACACTTGTGTTTGAACACTAAATTTTGTATATACTTATTTCTACAGACTCCCGTCGAATAGGCGAGTAAAAGAAAATGCTTATTTTAATATACGTAAAAAGTTCTTTCGTTTAATTTATAAACAATTTAGTTATATTTCGGTATAAAAGACGTTACATTTATTCAGCGCATGTTTTGCAGAGACAAGTTCAAATTCTGTATATATGTTACGGTAAATGTAATTAATCTGGTGATTATGTATAATTGCCGGTTATTATATATAATCACCGCTAAATTTAGTAAATGTGATAAAAGTCCATAACTTTACCAACATCCATGTCACTTAAAATAACCATTCATTGAATTTTTAATTGTAAATTATAAAATATTGTTATTCTAACCTAATCTTGGTTATATCTAACATAACCTAACCTAACTGAAAAGACTGCGCTGTATTCTACTGGCTCAATCAGTCAAGATATTTATCACATTCGCCATTACAAGTTGGAAATTATATAAACTCGTCGGTTAATTTGATAAATATTCAAGAATTCATCACATTTACCAAATTTAGTGGTGATTATACATAATCACCGGATTAATCACATTTACCGTAACATATACATTTTCGAACGTTCTTTTTGCACTTTCATAATTCGATTTAATTTGCTTCGAAACTTGCGCCAGAACGATCTTCACCGATAACTTTTATTTTTTGTATGTCACCGTCTCTTCTACACTCTCGTGATGACTCATAAATCGATTTCTTGAGAGAACAGTTCGGTTTTTCATTCACTCGAGAGAAACCCGTGAACCTAGTGTTAAATATCGTACAATCAAATCGTTCGTTTCAGATGAAACTTCCGAGTTATTCTACAGGATCGACCGTGATGTTTATAAAATAAGTATTACCGTTATATTAGACTTATTTGTCGCGTAACGTTTCATAGAATATTTCATAAGGCTTGACTCGATTTTTGGTGCAAAATGTGAAGAAGAGAGGGCGAAGTAGTGTATGCGGGATATAAATCTCTGAATTGCTGGAGATCTCCAAGTGTGTCTCCAACCCATATTCTGTTCGCATCATGGGTTTTACTGTACGCTATACGTCACCCAGAATCCGAACTATTGGATTACAACAAGCAACATCTGTATGGACGTCAGAACAGATAGTATATCCTTCGTAAAGGGACTACTGTAGATGTTGCCGTATTCTGCGAGACTTTGCAATTTTATTAAGAATCCAGACTAAGAGTTTTCGAAAGCTGCGTTGCATGCTGAAGCTTCAATTTTTTTTCTCTCTTTCTTCAACGTGAGCAAAAATACAGCAAACAGAGGAATTACGATCACAATTAATTTCTTTTCTTTTTCGTCTTTTTTATCGGTTAACTTTATGACAACGAGCAAGTTTTTTTTACCCTCTCGTTACGGCAATTTTCAGCCGTAAACTTTGTCAGATTGTTATCGAATACTTGAGAATTAAATACTTTCAAATTTGTAAAATTGTAAAGTTTGCTTCGTTAAATTAAAGAATAAAATTCAGGCGCGCAAGTGGTAGCATAAGAATACGAGCCAAATTTTTAAAACGCCTATAGGCGCCAACAGTAATGAAAAAGTTAATTAATATGTATACAATAGTGATGAAAGAGAAGAAATTGTAACTTAATAAATATGTGAAGTATGAATTGGAAGGAATGTGTCATTAATTTCGTGTTATTAAAAATTGTACTATAGTAGTAGTATGTTAAATTATTTTTAAATTATTCGAAGCTGTTTATTAAATAAATATTCTTGCAGAAATTTAATTTCGTCCTAAAAGATGAAAATTTCTTTTTTTTCTTATTCGTTTATGATTTGTTTCTGCACAAATAAAAACTTAATGTTTCCGAATTTTTAGAAAAATCAAAAAAACTGTTTATTTCACGTTTATAAATCTGTTAGATTTTGAGAACTATAGAGAAATGAATGTATATAAATACCAAATATTAAAACCAATATCAGATAATTGAAGAAATTTTCGTGCAAAGTATAGTCTTGCAAATAAATTTATAGGATAAGTAATAGAACAAATTATTTTTATTTTAAGTAATGCATGTGTCGATTTCAATGTTTCTGATAGCGATTGAAATCATAATTAGCATACAAATGTTAATATAACTTCAAATATGAAATATATAATGTTAATATAATTTCTAATATAATTTTATATAATTTCTTAATATAAATAAAAATTTCTTAATATTCTTAATAAAATTTCTTAATATAATTTTTAATATAATTTCATATTAATTATTAAAATAATTCATATATGAATATTAATTAACACGCACTGTAGTCACGAGAGAAAAGTGAATGTTTTAAAAGAATGTAAAATCCGAGTGAGAAAAGCTTGCATTAAAATATTTATTTAGAGAAAAATTAAAACTCGATCGAATTTTCGATACTCCAGTCTTGCATCGACTTTTGCATTTCAATTTAAAAACATTTTAATATTAAAATTTGTTTAACTTGAATAATATATCGAAAAATATTTTTATTTATTCAGTGAAAATTTTATATTTGTACACCGTTGTTGAATATTGGTAGCTGATGAAACAACAGAATAAAATAATAAAATTGTTAAATATTTTTTTCTGAAAAGTAGGTTACAAGTGTTGAATAAACGTTAAAAATATTTTACAATAAAAGAAAAAATAATACTACAATCTTGTTGTGGTTCTTTTTGCACGATGATTTTTGACGAGATAGTGATTAACAAAAATTTCGTTTATTGTTTCGTTTTTATTGTTAGATGAGTATGAAACTTCTTTTTTTCAGTATTTACTGATGGAAGCTTCGGTAATTTATTTTCGTATATTGATTTATTCTATCCATTCATTTTTTTTTTAATCAATTGTGTATTTCGTAACATCAATAAATAAAATTTCTTCTATCCTTTCATTTTAATACTTATCTCTGCTTTACTGACTTTACGCCACTAACTTATTATTGAGAAAGCTTATAAATAAATTGCAGATTTTTATGCAAATTTATATTTTTAAGAATACAAATTCCCTTAGTTCGATATTTGAAAAAATTTGGTTTATTTTCTACAATAATGATTAGACTACGAATTTTTATGCAAATTTGTATTTTTGAGAATACAAATTACCCTAGCTTGATTTTTGAAAAATTTTGTTTATTTTCTACAATAATGATTAGACTGCGAATTTTTATGCAAATTTATATTTTTAAGAATACAAATTCCCTTAGTTCGATTTTTGAAAAAATTTTGTTTATTTTCTACAATAATGATTAAACTGCGAATTTGTATGTAAATTCATATTTTTAAGAATGCAGTAAAAAGAAATGGAACTTCTGCTAAAATATTATTTCACCCAGTAGTTATTATGAAAAGCACTATAATTTGTATATTTTGTATATTTTTCCATTTCATTTTTACGTGCATTCTGTGCAATTTTACAGTTTTACATTTCCTACAAATGCATCAAATTTCTCAGTCTATACAGTTTACGTTATGTTTCTAAATAACAAATTTTCCTATTGTTAAAAATCATAATTTTTCAATTACGGATTCTCTAAGGTGATGCAAAATTGCGGATTCACGTTGGACTGTAAACAGCTGTGCAAAAAATTGTCATCACGGTGAAAAAGTATTGACTAATGACTTTCTGTCGTCCATTTGCATTAACTCTTGAAACGGAACGACCAGTTAGGAAACCAATTTCCATAGTTAAAATCAATACCATTCGTAAAAACAATTTCCCCGGCGTCATACTGCTTCTAGTCACCGGAAAATTTAAAAATAGTAGCTTTCATTCAGATAAATAATGTGTTAAAATTAATATATTAGAAATCTCTGTAATAAGTTCAATTAATACAACACTATGCTAATTAATGGCATGAATGCTTTTAAATTCTCTCGAAATCGTTGTAATCATACTTTTCAAGAGAATTGACAATTTTCATTTAACTTTTTTTCTCTTGAATTTCATGAAAAAATTATGGTATTTTATTTAAATTGTTATAAAATGTCGCGTTTTGGTTATTTGAAGCACAAAATATTTTCCTACGATACTCTTCTTTATCAGTATCGTTAAAATAATCATAAAATGCAACTTTTAAATTAAAGATCAGAAGTTTCTTTACGTTTATTCTAGATTTACCATAAAAATCTTGGTAATCCAATACTCCGTTTCTTTACTAAATAATATTTCTATCAAAAGTCAACGGACAATGGAGTAGAATGTAACAGTTATATTCACTTTTCCTTTCATAAGTATCAGAGCAGTTATTGAATGTGAAGCATACCGAAATCTATTGTGACCTATTGAATTTTGCTGAAATCTCTTCAATTCTATAAAAGTCCACTGTGTTCTAGTAATACCTATCGAAATCTTTTGACACCTGCGGAGATTTACTGGAATCTATTAAATTTTATTAAAATCTACTGAATTCTATAGACATCATCTACTTGCTGAACGTGGAGCAAGTTTCAAATAAAATTGTTTTACGTATAGAGGATCGTTGCAAAATTGTTAAGATCCTTAAAAAGAAAATTATATCGTAATATAATACTATCTACATATTAGGATTGCCAACTTTTTTTTGAGAAAATATAGTTCTTTACGGTCAAATGTGAATTGATCTATTATTTTCTCAAGAACCCTCTCGCACCCTGTATATTTGCCATTTTGACTCTAAATTGAAACTTAGAAAAGAAACAATTAATACACGTTTCAACTCAAAAGAAGGAAATTTGCACATTTGTGTCTTAGGAATAAAAGAGACGATATGTAGTCAGTGATTTGTCTATTATTTTCTTAGGAACACTTTCACACCCTGTATATATGTCATTTTGACTCACAATCGAAACTAAAAAAGAAAACGAATTTAATATACATTTCAACTGAAAAGAAATTTGCATATTCGTGGCTTTAAAATATAAAGGAGCGATATGTGCTCAGTGATTCGTTTATTATTTTCTCAGGAACTCTCTCACACTCTATATATTTGCCATTTTGACACAAAGTCGAAAGCAGAAAAGAACGCATTTAATATACATTTCAACTGGAAAGAAGAAAATTTGCACTTTTGTGCTTTCGAAATAAAAGAGACGATATGTGGTCAGTGATTCGTCTATTATTATTCGTCTAACATCCTGTATATTTGCTATTTTGACTTAAAATCGAAACTTAGAAAAAAGGCATTTAATATACATTTCAACTCAAAAAAAAAAGAAAAAAGAAATTTGCATATTCGCGCCACTGGTATAAAGGGGACGATATGTGGTCAGTGATTTGTTTATTTTATCAAGAACTCTTTCGTGCCACGCACACTTGTTACTTTGACACAAAATCAAAAACAAATAGTAGACATTTAATACACATTTCAATTCAGAAGATAAAAATTTGCATATTTGTGCCTTTTAAATAAAAGAGGAGATATACGGTTAGTGATTCGTCTACTATTTTCTCAGAAACACTCTCACACCTTGTACATTTATTTTCACACAAAATGGAAACGTTAAAAAAAGGCGTATTAAATACACATCTCAACTCAGAAGATGAAAATTCGCACATTCGTGCCTTTGGAATAAAGGAGATTGTACGTAGTCAATGATTCGTCTATTATTTTCTCAGGAACCCTCTCACACTCTATATATTTGCCATTTCGACACAAAATCAAAAACAAAAAGAAAACATTTAATACATATCTAAACTCGAAAGCTGAAAATTTACATATTCGTGCCTTTGGAATGAAGGAGACGATATGTGGTGAGTAATTCGTTTATTATTTTCTCAGGAACCCTTTGCAGATCCAAAGGTCTTTGCTTAACTATGTTTTCACAGGACTAGATCGAAGCCTGCTTGCTTATTTCATCTAAGCCGTTGAATCCGTCTAGTCCTTCGTCGACTATATTGCTGTTATTCGATCCTTCAAAGACAACATCGTTTATGCTAATCCACAGAGATCCTCGAGTTTCCATGCGTTTCGGTCACTGCATAGAACGGAAATCTCGAATTGGGTATTACGTCCGACGAACATTGTGTTATACCTGCGCTAAACACGCGACATGCGAGTATATCTCTGAGTACCTAACATTGAAGTCAATACAATTCCTATAGAACCATCGAAGACGTTCACAGTTACCACGTGGCAAAAATTCCTCCCCTAAAAATTCTCTGTGGTGACATTTTTTTTTTGTTCCTTTTTCCAATTCTTTTTTTTTTAATTTTTTTGGCTGCCGATTTCCTTCCACAGCTCTTCTCCTTTCTTCCTTTTTTTCCCCTTCTTTTCTCCCCGTCCCCTTTTTATCTGCGCCTCTTTTCTTTGCCATTATCTTTCCAATAACGGCGGCACAGAGTGAAAGCGCGCCGGCACCGTAGAATCTAACATTACTCCGCCACTAATGGGAACCGATAATTACTTTTTCGGCCACCTTAAATTCGCTCGGCTACGTTGCGATAAACCGTGGATAATGCGATAACGGAGTTACCGTGTCACTCGATTTTTCCGTTTCTCATTAGCGCTTTTAATTACTGGCCGGCTATTGATCGACACCTAGAATGAAATTAATTATTGTCCTCCTTTAAATATGAATATTCCCACCGGTCAGGACGAACGAACGAACGAACGAGCGACGAGAAGGTTGGTTTTTAACACGTTAAGCGTCACACAGGTCCTTACGGACCGACGCTAGATTTTTTCGTTTAGGTTAGGTTAGTACTTCAGGACCAACAACGTCAAAGTTAGAAAGTAATACTTTATCGTTCGTTAATCATTTTATTATACGTCGAAGTATCAGTTGTTTATTGTTTTAGTACCATTTAACATAAGAAACGTTAATGTATTGTAGATTAATTACAATTGGTTATCCTTAATCTTATAAATTATGAGGAAAGTTAGAATAAAAATTAACCATTTGCGTTGGTAACTAATTCACAGATGCGCGTGCCAAAACTGTTTGCTGTCACTATTTTCGTACAAAATAAAATATAAATATTAAAAGGTACAATATCTACTAAATATTTGTACTTCGACACACGATTTTAATCGATTACAAATCAATTACAACTGCCTATCGACGTGTACAACACACGACTTTGAAACAAAAACCTTTCGACGTGCGTGGCATATCTTTCCAATGCAAGTGGTTAATGTTTGTTAATAATGTAATTGTTTTTCTCGAATCTTAACTAGACTCTGTGTTACGAGTCTAACTCGTTGTTATAGGGTAAGGAATTAATAGATTTTATTAGACCAGTTTAAATAAATGTACTGTTTCTCCTGTAGGCGTTACAAAGTTACAATTTTCTTCGTTGAATTGATTGTAACACTGTTTGCAAAATTTTCGTAAATGGACCGCTAAATTTTTTCTTCAGACGACGTTGGTTCTCGAGAATTTAACAGCTTCAAATTTAGAAAACAATTCTTTATTATTACTTAATGGATTTCATTGAAACAGTTTAGACAAAGATACAACTTTCCTCTGCAGGCGTTGTAAAGTTACCATTTTCTTCGTTGAATTAATTGTAACATTGCAAAATTTTCGAAACTAAACCACTGAACGAAAAGTCGTGCGAAATCGGCGTGATAACCCTTTGATGACTGTTTGAGCCTATAGACGCTTTCGAGATTTCCTCGTACTCTTCTGTTACAATTCTCTTATCGTAATTTAATCCTTTATTTTATCCTTTGCGCACTTGCTGGAGCAAACTTGAAATTTTTTAATCTTTAGAAATAATTTAACAAATTTTGCGACTGCGAATTTAACGTCTACCTTTCACTATGCAGGTTACATATCTGTTACAGCGAAAGGGTTAACGTGTTAAGAAGAAACGAGATTAGCTATTGGTCAGTAAAAGTGTCGCGACGCTGTTTGCTTGGAAATGTCTTGTTTTCTTCGTTTGATGACTTTGTCCAGCAAATGTGCGATTACACACATGTTTGATCAGTGAATTTTACAAGCAAAAAAGTTAAAAATTTGCATTTGTTTGATACTTAAATACTGATCGTACGATCTGATCTACTCTATAATGTAAGATTAATAAAGTTAGATATATACCGTTTTACACAATAAAAATACTCTACTTGCAGAATCTATTTGTACAAAAACATTAAAGTTGACATTCCTTTCTTCAAAATGATAAACTACGATATATCAAAATAAGAATGTAAATTTTACAAAACAAAATAGTTAAAAATTTGCATTTGTTTAATATTTAAATACTGATCGTACGATCTGATCTACTCTATAATGTAAGATTAATAAAATTAGATATATGCCGTTTTACACAATAAAAATACTCTACTTGCAGAATCTATTTGTACAAAAACATTAAAGTTGACCTTCCTTTTTTCAAAATGATAAATTACGATACATTATAATAAGAACGTAAATTTTACAAAAAACAAAAGTTAAAAATTTGCATTTGTTTGATACTTAAATACTGATCGTACGATCTGATCTACTCTATAATGTAAGATAAATAAAGTTAGATATATGCCGTTTTACATAATGAACGTACTCTGCATGTAGAATCTACTCGTAGAAAAACATTGAAATTGATAAACAGCGATAAATTAAAATCAAAAGTACAATAATAATTTTCAAGTAACATCTTCGAAAGCGACGACTTCACAATCACATGGAACAGTGATCGACACATAGAAGTTTATAATAGCGCCTGTCAACAAGGATCGAACAGGTTACACCAAAACACGCGTTGCAATTGGAGTGAATATAGTTACGTAGTAATAGAGGTCACTAGAAATTCCTAGAGACGGTAATATACTCCGTTCTGTAACTTACCATATCGCTATAGATATCCGGGAACTAAACCTTGTTCTCATAACCCACGTCGAGTCTCCCTCGTTTATTTCAGTTCGACTTCTCCGGCATGTTACACGTAGTAGGTACGTATTGCCTTGGGGAATTGTAGGTTGTAGGTCCTTCAAAGTGTACGCGACTCACAACGATCCAATAATAATATCTCCCAATTTTATAAGGTCCCAAGTTTATCAATTAATTCTTCTTCTTTTTTTTTTCGGTCAAGTGGTCACGAACGAACCGTAAGAATTTAATAATGCAAAATACTCGAAAATATTTCGCAGAAGGGATAATCAGCGTATGAAAAGAGATTGAATTAACATGCCAGTTGAATTTTATTTCCCCTTCTTTCCTCGTTTTCTTATTCTTCATTTTTTCATTTCACGTATACTTACGTCCAAGGATACTCGAGGAACATTATACGAGCAACGAAAAGTTCTTCCCTCGGTGGAACGTGATTAAGCACCTTTACGCGAAGCTATCATTTCTCTGAGAATCTTTAATCTTTACGATTTTACGAAAGTTCCCGGCCAGACGAAATTCGCAATCTTGCTGAATTTTATTTGACTTGGTGAACTTCGTTCATCGCTCTCGTGGAAACATGCTGTTTGACCGACGTAATATCTCCCTGTCCGCGATAATATTAACACATTATTAACTGGTTAAATTTCACCAGGGCAAACTTGTCGAAACTTCAGCAGTCCGTTTCTTGAGTACGTTCGCGATCACAGGTTTTACGATCCTTTTTAACCGCACGATTCGATCGTTCTTCGTATTCATTAAAGAACTGTTATACAGAGTACTAGTCTACTTAAATAAACCCATCTAAATATCTCCTCGAATTATTGTGATGCAAAAAATATTTTTGACGTAATTGATGTGGTTTTAAGAGATCAATCGGAAGGAGGTAAAGAATGTTTAGAAATTTTATTTTTAATGATTCTTTTCAATAACATTTGTGTTTTCTTTACGTATAACTACAATTTCTTTTTGTCGTATCACATATGTGGTCAAAAAATACGTTCAAATATGTGTAATACCATGATTTTGAAATTAATCTGGATTTCTAAAAATTAAAGTTAAATAGTAAAATAATAATAAGTAAAAATATTTTTATCACTTTAAAGATATCTATTTTAGACTTGCACACGGATTTTCATTAATTTCATTTACAATCATATTTTTATTTCCTTATTTTTTTTTTTTTTTTTTAACACAACCAGTTTTACGAAAATTATCGATGAGACTTGCACGTGTACAGCGTGATGGACAAATGCAGCCTAAAAATGTATCTTTTCACGTTCGAACTATTCCTCTTAACCTATTTGTATCACAGCTTTAAATACTATGCTAACTTCACAAATCAGGAATTAATAAATGGCGCGTATCACCACGGATCGATAAATTTTTCTTACTTTCGGTTTTGCTTAGAAATTAAATGCAATAATCAAAGCAAAAGACTATTACGCGAGTGAATTTTTACGCATTGAATAATAGGTGACAATCTTCTTGTGCGAATTATTCTGCTTGTGGATGTAAATGGGTTAAATACTGATCGCTTTTACCATAAATGAATATCATGTCGTTCTTCTCTTGAAGTCGCTGAATAACTCATCTTGAACAGTACATTGATAAACTGACTAATTGAAAATGTTCAAAACTTCAACCAGTCAATGATCATCAGTATTATAATAGTAAACATGTTGATTTACGTTCATACAGACTTAAATATCTCGTTGTGGTCAAGGCCTACGATCTCAGCAGACAAGTTTTACGTAAAACTTTAATTTTTAGAGATCAAGGTTAATTTCAAGATCATGGTATTATACATGCCTGGATATATCTTTTGACCACATATATGATGTGATAAAAGAACAAGTTGTAGTTATACGTAAAAAAACACAAGTGATATTGAAAAGAAATCATTAAAAAATAAAATTTCTAAACATTCTTTGCTTGCCTTCGATTCATCTCGTAAATCCATATTAATTACGTCAAAAATATTTTTTGCATCATAATAATTCGAAGAGATATTTACGTGGCCTTATTTAACACGTTCAACGCGGAGTCGATTTTGCTTCACTTTTCGTTTAGAGAAGTGCTCAGCGAATGCTAGGCACACAGGAAAAAAGTAAACTGTTCCATACGTCTCAATAAGATATATTAAAGAAATATAAACATTTTTTTTTATAAGTATACGAATAGTAAAATTTATTTTTTAAATTTGATACTATCGATTTCCAAGAACCGACGCTGTCGAGACGGAAAGTTGTCGCTCCTTGGGGATCGACGCCGCGTTTAATGTGAACCACCCTATATAGTCGTCCAATCTACACGACTACATGTATTCTTTTAATAAAAGACACACTATTTTGGAATTTTTTCAAGTTACTTTTTTTTATTAATTGAAAGTATGACTCATTGCAATTCAATCATGTGTATCATTCAAATATGCACCATGACTACGTTAATAGACATTAATTCAACTATCGAAATTTTCAATAACTTTTCGACATGTCGCTGAAGTTATTTAACAAATTGCAACTCGAATGATATCCTTCAGGTCATTAATTGTTCCTAGCTTGTTAGTGTAGACTCGACTTTTCAAAAAATCATACAATCTCGGAAGTCAATTGAAATCTGCATTCCGTGAAATTATAAATAAATTATGACGAATTGAAAATAAATCATAGCGAATTTGATTTATTCAAATTTGGGAAAAGGATATATGAGTCAATGAGGATCATTTTCGCTAGACGCATACATGTGTCCATCTCATGCAAAGAATTAAAGTCTATGGTTCAAATTGTACTATTTTGTATTAAAATAAAACGATTTCTGCCATTAAAAAAAAAAAAAGATATAACTTTAAACATTTTAAAGTGTTCAGATTTAGACGTCACATTTAAATGACCCTGTATAAATAATTCTATTTTTTCGTTGATTCCCTATTATCGTGCATCTGGAGTTCAAATAAATTGAACCAAAGAGATGTGAAGTAGAAGATGAACACTAAACAAGAAACCACGAAAATGCAGTTCAACTGTTATTAGAGATCGTTAAACGTCGTAAACTCATTTTTATCATAGACTCGATTGTATTTTATACTTTCTTTCGTAATTTCGTCGTGGATTCCAATATACGAGCAAGGCGTGTTTCCGTAATCCACACAGAATCTCCCCCGTTTATTCTGGTTCAAGTTAGCCTGGGGCGGAGGCGTGGTACTCATTCCTCTTGGGAATGTATCCTCTTGCAAGTGCTTCAAAGACTACTTGCCGTGATTCAATAATGGCTCCAGACTACCGGGAACATCGCACGAAACTCTTAAATTTCTAATTAATCATCTTCGGGATCTGTCTAGTTAGTCGAAGCTCACGTGCAACCAGAGAACAAAAGAACGTGCAGATGTTCTATGAAGATAGTGAAAGAACAAATACAGGGAAGAAATATTCGTAGAAAATTTTATTTGAATTATAATGTATAAAATATCTCTGCTAGATTAAAGTACAATTATATTTTATCTTGATAGCAAATAACTTCGTTAATTCTATGGATTTAGTGTCGTTTAATTTATGACACTTTCTTGTTAAGGAAACTATTCGAGCTGTTAATTCTTTTTTTCTTTTGTACACTATTTATGAAGTACAGTAAGACCTTGTGCAACATTGTTCTGATTAACGTTGTTTCAAATCTTTAAAACAGTGCTGAATATTTTATATACATACACTGAAGCATGGATATTTGGTTGAAAAGTTTTTCTTGATAAATAATTGTTCATGATTTGTATTAAATATTTTTATATTGCTATCATTCTACCCATTTACCAAGTAATAAGTCACGAATATTTTATTTTTTTTTAATTTACAGAAATATATTCCTAAAAAAGCTTCTTCTCTGCTTACATTGCTTTCTTGACATTTTTCTTTTTGTTTCTTTTGTTGTATTTGACATTTTCTATTCGACAAAGTAAAATTTTGATTGTACCCAAAAGACGAAAAGAATTTATTTCTGCATAAAATACTGTAATACAAATGTACTAAAATTGAATGCTACTTTGTAGTATTAAATACAATTCGTATAATTAATCATTATTGTAAAGAAGTATTATTGTGATTATAATTGTGGAATTCATCTTGCCGTGAGTTATATGTACGTGTATCAAAAAATATATACTTCTGTTTAAAAAAAAGAAAAAAAAAATGGTGACCTTAAAATGTCTTTTCCTTTAATACATAAAACATAAAAACCTTTTCACATATAAAAAAATTCAACTGCACGAAAAATGTTGGTCTTAAAGTACTTCAAATTTTCTTCAGAAAATTTTTTTGTATCAGTAATATTTTCAAAAATATTAAAGTGACACATTTTTTTTATATCATGATAAATATACATATATGTAATTACTCATGATACTTCGTACATTATAATTTAAAGAGTCAAAATAATTGGAGTGTTCCTTATCAACCTGAAGATTTCAATTTTCATATTGGGGCGGAAGTTGTATATTTATTAGTGAAATACTAGCCCATCATCAGCAATATCTTGCTCTCACACTTTTTCCCCACCTGTTTTTAAACATATCTCTCTATCGTGAAATTCAATTTGTAAATTAAATTCGTTCTGTAAATCCGGGGTGACGGATTATTCCGGTGACTTCGGGTAGTTTATTAAAATCGCGTGTATTATTGGAAATGCGTATCGGAAATTACGGGAATAGCTTTCTCCGCTTGTCTCTCGTCTGGCTTGTTCCGTTTCCATTAACAGAAACAGGTGGAAAAAGAATGAGAAGAAAGGTAAACGGACAAGACATTTTTAATCACTTTGATTTAATTCTCTATAAAAGGCAAATATTTTGTGGATTTTGGTGTTGTTCGTTAAGCCTTTCTCTTTAGATCCCAAAAAGAGCTAGTTCCATATTATCGGAGTAGTCTAAAAAAAAAAAATGTATAGAAATCACATGCTTTTGCTATCGTTACATGGAAATCCTCTTTTAAGGGGGGATTATACATAGTCTATTCAAGAAGTTCTCGAATTGATACTATACAACAGCTTCTAGTGATGACATCTTCGTTTTAAATCTAAATTTAGTTATCGAGAAAAAGGATGCTTAAAATATTTGTAAAATATTTTTCAATAAATGATACTCATTGACACATAGTTTGGAATTGAAAAAAATATATAATGACAAAAATAAGCATGGCAAGGCTCGAACTCACGACTAAAAAATATCCAGCGATTTTACACTAAGAACCTTAACCACTTCGTCAATCACACTGTTGAAAATTAGTTAAATGTTTCAAAATATAATGAACACATTGCTTTTATTAGTCCAATTTATTCAACTTCTTCAATTTGTATGCTGTTCCTTCGAATGTAAAAATGTTTAAGGTTGAATGGTATACACACTGTACACAGAAAATGTAAAAATTCGAAGTGAAAGTTACTTTTTCGAAATACCTTAAAAATGTCGGGTTTTAATTTTTTTGACAACTGCGCACACTTAAAAAAAATATGAAAAAAATTGAGGATGATGGTTATGCTAATATACTGCTAAAAAAATATAAAAGTAACGATATTTTTTTTTTTTTTCAAAAGATATTCACATTTTTTTGCGTTTTTTATTTTTTACAACTAGAATTAGCAACGAAAAAAATCGGAAAAAATTCCCTAGGATGTGCATTCATATGTGTAATAGGTCAGATTTTTTTCAGAAGTTTTGCGTATCAATAAATAGGGAAAATAAGTCCAAAAACTGATAATTCTAATTTACTCGGTAACTACCCCCACGGTCGAGCTAGAGAGTTAAAACTTAATGTCACATGTTTTCTTTTGGTAAGCTATCGAATGGTGCATCGCACCACCAAACCAGTTTAAGAGCACTTTTGCCTTTTAAACCCTTTGTCAATTTTGTTTCGTTGTCAGTTTTCGCAATGGAACAAAGAGCCGCGATACGATTTTGCTTTCTAACTCGAAAAAGTTGTAAAGAAACATGCCAAACGGTGTAAGATACGCATGGAAATCATTATCTTGGTCGTGTGTAGTTATTTGAGTGGTATTCACGTTTTAAGAATGGTCGTAAGACACTTGAAGACGATCCAAAGAGAAATCAAAAGTGTAGACAATGTTGATTGCATTTCTTAATTCACGAGGAATTGTATACAGTGAATTCGTACCATCCGGACAAAAATTATAAATGGAAAATTTGATCAAAAATTAATGGATCGACTTCTAAAGCGGATTCGACAAGTCAGACCGGAATTGTACCAGTCCGATCAATTTTTTCTGCTTTACGACATCACACAGACTATCATTTATTCCGATCCTAACAAAATTTTTTAAATGATCTTAATTTACGTTCAACGAAGGAATGTTTTACTAAAAAAAAAAAATCAGAAATTGTTTCAGCACATAACAATAACACGTGTCAAACCATTTTCCTTCAATCCCATAAACCTTGCATATTGTGTGAGATCAATAATATCTTCAAAGTATAGGGAAAGTCAGAAAGTTTTGGACCTGAGTTTCAAAGACTTGTGCCCACTATCGACTTTTACTAGCCGCAGAAAAGCATTTGGCTTCAAGACACTTAATTGCTGAATTTACTTTCGCCTAAAGAGGGAACAATTTTCAAAAGTTAATACACCAATATTTCGATTGGTAATTAAATGAAATACTATTGGTCATAAGTTGTAATCTTTTTATTACGAGGGAATTTTAAAACGAAATAGTAGTGTACGGTCTTAAGTGCTACATTTCAAGGGTATAGTTTACAAACAAGCTATATCGTTGCTTGGGCTATTCCCAGCCTGTCGCGCGATGTACAGAAGTTTGGTAACAGTGTGGAATTTCCACTAGGTTCTGACTCTTCGGTTCTGCGTACAGTTTGAAACCGATGTTGAATTTACCCCTAGGAAACTTCAGTTTTATGACACGTCTTCGGCTATTGAGGACTAGCAAGATGAGATATTAGAATGTTAACTAACAAGGTAATTTCACATGGCGAGGATATATATTCATGAACTTAGAAATAGCTTTTCTTTGCCATCGTGTCATAAACCGTGGTAAACTTGATTGTTTCGTACGTAGGACGTGCCATGTGTTCATCAGTTAACCTAGAATTGTTATTTGCGATATTTCATTAAAACTTGAATGTTGCTACAATTTGACAATATTTTAATAAATCTTGTGACCAGTGTAGACGAAAAATAACCGACGAGATAATTAAAAGAGTAAACATTGACTCACAAGCAGAGTATAAAAGAGCGCGAGAAAAACAGCGAGGATTGGCTGTAACCATTTAGAATTTAAGTGTTAAAAATAAAAGTGAATTTTTTAAAAACAAGATCTTCTCATCTTCGCCTGTGACAATCTGCTTCCTGATTACATTCTGCTTCCTTTCTTCTTCTTGATGTCTGCTTGAAAATTCAAAGAAAGCGTTAAACAGTTACAAATTTACTGGAATTATGGGTTCTCAGTAATTTTGGCTTTGCCGGTCACCGATGACCCCCATAGCGCTTAGAACAATCTCAGTACCAGTGACTCCCCATAGCGTTCAACCTGTTAAACGACAAACACTCCAAGAGCCATGTGGATGTTGCTATTCACTATAATATTGTTTGTGTGAATAGTGTTTGAAGTTACATTAAATGTATATACAAGGTGTTTTTCGTTTCAGTCTTTTACTGCTGCAGCAATTTATCACTAAGGGATTGAAGTTTGAAGATTGAACTCTGATCTCGTGTTTGTTTGCATAACGCTTGATTTCTTCTTGAACAAAGAGGACATATAATGTTTTGTGAATATCATCATTTCCAATGCACCAGAAAGCATCTCTGATTGCACAAACAATTTTTCCTTCTTACTTTTCCATTTTGTGTGCATGTGATTTAGCTGCCGTTCCCCAGAGATGGATTCCATAAATCCAAATTGGTTTAATTATACGTTTGTATATCAGAATCTTGTAATTTCGAGAACATAGATGTCAATTTAGTAGAATATCAATAAACGCTAACAATAAAGATACACATTGACAAAATCCAAACTCACAGTTAATTCGATTATGAGATTTTTAGGCATTGGAGAAGCGCGACCTGCCACTCAAGCAATTAAAAAAAGAGATTAATTTTGTTTTTTAACGTCTACAATAAAATACTCCTCGTTGAGTGGAATATAAAGCACACGGATTCATGTTTAACTTAGCCGTGTTACTTTCTTGATACCTTTATGATTCTATTTCCCAGGAGATTCTATAAGCCTGGTAGTCCTTTAAAGTATACTTACAGTCTGCTTTCGGTATTAGCTGCAGCTCACGGATCGCCGAGTTAATTTTGCAGTCTCAAAGCTGTATTCTCAATTAATCTTACGCTTCGCCCGGAAGCGTTGTTTCTCTGGGCGTCATCGTTTTAACAAAGTTAATTTCCTTCGCGAACGAACGAACGAATGAACGAACGAAGGTTACTACTCTTCAGCCAGGGTTGAAATTGAAACGTATATTCTATAGGTCTTGTTGCGCGCGTGCTTGTTGTTTGCCGTTTCGATTGCTGTTCCTCTGCCAATGATTCTCTGTGTCGGGGCTGGAAAGTTGCTTCGCCTCGGTTGCAAGAACATTTAGAAGGATTAAAGGAACCTCTGAAAATTGGACGAGACTTCCGCTACTCTCCCTCTCTTCTCTTTGGATCGTGCTCCTCGATAAAGTGTGTTAAAGCTTCGCTGGTTCAAAGAAACGGTTATTGTTTGGAATGTTACGCTTTCTAATAGGGAATTGTTATTCCGTTCGTTCGTTTGCATTGGAAATCTCTACGTTAAGAAGATGGTATGATTTTTTATCAAACCTGTGAAGTATTAACCCCTGAACGACGAGGATAGAGTAGTTATTTTCATTTCTTCCTATGTGAACAGGGAATTATATTTTGAAGTTTGTAATTGTTTATAGATTGTTCATAAATTGTTTAAACTGCTGTGAACTTTTAATACATCGTATCCAATATCGTAAAAGTATTTTATTTTATTTTACTTTAGTTTGATTTACTTCATTTTACTTTATTTTATTTTTTTACTGAATTTGTTTATATTGCAGTTAAATTATTTCATACTAGAGCATACAAAATCTGATTTAAAGAGGAATTAGTGATTTAACTGTGTCTTATATAGTTAAAGTAATTATTTATACGTAAATCAACGTCATATTTTTTGCAACGATATATTGACATCCTTTTTTTTTGTATTTGTTCGAGAAAATGATGAAGTAACAAAGTGATTCCATAGAATGTATAGAGGACTATAGCATGTAAAGAAACGTAGAGTTTGTCGCTGACTAAAAAATATATTTAGTGTGCATAAAATATGTTATATATGTTACTATATTAAATTGTATATATATGTTATTTATGTAAAAAGTAAAATATATTATACGTGTTACTATATATATGCTATAATATTAAATATGTTACTGGCGTAAAACATCATTGAATTTCTTTCTACTAAAACAAAATTGTATAAATGAAATCATTATATATGAATACAAATTTCATTTAATTTTTCCTTCTTTTTTAATAAAGAGTATAACATTTTTGGTAATACTTAGACTATAGTATTTAAATGTACAAATATCCATTTAATTAATATTCTTTAACACGTTAATAACGGTAATAAATTTTAATAATTTTCTTACAAATAGTGTCTTTAAAAATTACAGCTAAAAAGTCTCTTTTAACACGTTCACTGCAACGAGAAAATAGAAATAAAAGTTGAGCACAATATTATGAACCACCTATATATTCGTTAACATTCTAAATAATATCACCATATTGGTAATACTTTAATATACATTTTTATAAATAAAATTTCAGAATGGATTAGTCATTATTTAAGTCTATTTATGTACAATTTCAAAATGGATTGGTCACTATTCAAAATTATTTATCTGCATAAAATTCGAGAATGAATTAGTCATTATTTAAGATTATTTATCTACATAAAATTCTAGAATGAATTAGTCATTATTTAAGATTACCTATCTACATAAAATTCTAGAATGAATTAATCATTATTTAAGTCTATTGATCTATATAAAATTTCAGAATGAATTAATCACTATTTAAGATTACTTATCTACATAAAATTCTATAATGAATTAGTCATTATTTAAGTCCATTTATCTTTATAAAATTTCAGAATGAATTAATCACTATTTATCTATATAAAACTTCAAAACGAATTAGTTACTATTTAAGTATATTTAATAATTTCTTTGTTCTTGAATTAAGATCCTCTGTCACAGCTATTTTATGTGACAGATTTCCCTTATAGTCGTGTATTATTTCTTTTATTTAAACAAATATTTCGCTTTTATTTCTTTTTCTTTAAATTGTAAAGTATTAATTAATAGGTGCAAAGTAACTACAATAAGAAATTATTTTATATCCATTTTTCTATAGATTGTACTGTTAGACAAGGTTTGCACGTGGAACAATGAACATGAAACCAATTTACTTGTGGTACTGTATGCCATTGATATAAGGGTTAGGAGAAAGCCCGTTAGGGAAATTGGAGAAATTGAAGCGGCCATTGTCGTTTCTGTATTATCGAAGCTATTTTCCAAAAAGCATTACACGTCAGCTTCCGTATATTAAAATTGTTTTACATTCACATCCTGTAATCTTCTCACTGGGGCTATCGAATTTTCTGTGAACAATAAAACTGTGTTCCGTACAATTTCATATTATGCGAACACGAATACAAAACTGATGTGTTCTGTAACAAGTTTGCCGGAATCCGGTTACAGAAGCAATTTGCGATAAACCAAACTTCGTTGTTTAATAATCGATAAAAGCATTCGTTTCGATTAACGCACGTACAGTATTTCAGTATTAGAGATATAAAACTTAATTACTGTTTGTAATACGAGGTGGTTTTATTAAACGTGTTTGATATTCACATAATGTCTGATGTTACAAAAACATTCAGTGCTTTAGTAATTAATGTGTATCGTTAGAATAATGAGAAATATTATGTTGACTTAAAAACTCGTGTCGATTTTTAAGTAAATCATTAAATAAATAAATTTCTTATTTCGAAGCACAATTTTTATTTTATGTTTAGTTCTACAATGTTTCGTCGTCGTTCCAGCAATTTGAAAATTTCATTTTGCCGAAAAATTCGTTTCCTTATTTTTTTTTTTTCAATGTTAGAATTGTCACTTTTCAATTCTGAAAATCAATTTGCAAGTAATTTTGTTTGATATGTTACCGACTGTTTTTACATTACATACCTCGTTTGCTGTTTGGTCAATATTTTTCTTTTTCTGGTTAAAGAAGAATACTAAATGTCGGAAATGTACCCTTATTTCCTTTTATTATATATTCAAGACAGTATAACTCCGGGAAGAAACTAATACTGGTAACGAATAGACTCTCAAAATGCACGATAATATAGTCTTTCAGAATAGTCTACGAATTTCAGGTTTTCATCTAATGTCTTTTCCTTCTAATGTGTACAAATACTACCCATTCAAAATCAGTATAAAATTCCCAGATGGCGTAATAATAACAAGAAACAATAACGTCGAATTTATTCAAAAGTTTATTTTTTATATTTATTCAAAAATTTATTATAAAATATATATAAGTATATATAATATTTATGTATATATGTAATTATTATATTACTTTTTTATATATATATGCATATTTCGTAGTGATATATTTGAATAAATTCGACGTTATTGTTTCTTGTTATTATTACGCCATCTGGGAATTTTATACTATATATATATGTATAAATATATATACACCGAGTTCTGTATAGTATATATATATGATGTTGTTCGTTTACATTAAGAATTAACAAACACCGTCTCTTTTTTTCCTTTAAGTTTTCAACGTATAGTAATGTACTACACGTTGTATGTACCCTAATCGATTTCTTATTTCTTTGTTGGTATATACCTTAACGGAAAATAAGAATATTTATACAATATTTGTATATAATAATAATATTTGTTAACAAAGAAATAAGGAATCGATTAGGGTACTGCATGTGACCCTGGAAATCGTGTAACTTTCGTCTGAAACATACGTGCAGCAAATTATTTACGAGATATTTGAAGTCTTCATGTTACAAGACTCACCCAGTATATTATCTAATTCTATATATTATCAATTCCCAGCAATTGCTGTTTCATTAAAAAGAAATAAAGATACAAAAATGTATATAATCGAAAATAAGAAAAGAAATTGTTTTTGTATATATAACAAAGAAATAAGGAATCGATTAGGGTACTGCATTTGATCCTGGAAATCGTGTAACTTTCGTCTGAAACATTCGTGCAGCAAATTATTTACGAGATATTTGAAGTCTTCATGTTACAAGACTCACCCAGTATATTATCTAATTCTATATATTATCAATTCCCAGCAATTGTCGTTTCATTAGGAAAAAATAAAAATACAAAAATGTATATAATCGAAAATAAGAAAAGAAATTATTTTTGAAACAATTCCAATTATACTAAAAGCTAACTGACGAAGCAAGAATTTCAACTCCGCAGGAAACGTACCCAATTTCTCGGTGAATGATCAACGTGTTAATAATACATTCACAATTAGATGCACTCGGGAAACCATGAAATCGTTTTCTTCATTTGTAAGCAAGAAATGAGATACCTATGAACGATGCTGGATGGTAGAAAGTCAAACCCAGCAGCAGCAGCAGCAGTAGCAGCTTCTCTTCACCGCCACTTTCGTTGTACTTCCACTCGACTTCCTTCGGTGCTTTAACGCGTTATTCCCTTGGTGGTCGGGCTTCCCAGGGGATAACAGTGTAACGGCCCTTCGGAGTCGCGCCTGCACTAGTCACTTCTCATCCGTGTCTCCAGGAAAATTCAAAGTCTGCCAGTGACGGAACAGAGGACGCCCCCGGTCTCTTGGCGTCACAACGCCTCCAGAGGTCTATTTCTTGCACGATGCTTCCACCCCGGTCTCCCATGGCAACTAAACTGACGCATATATACACACTTATGTGTGCCTCTGATCGTTATTGCGAACAGTCAACTTCCTTTCTAGGCCCAGAAGAAAAATCTATCACTTCCGTTCATAAATCAACATGAGACGCTTAATAAAATTAGAATTCGGAGTTTTAATTGTTAGGGACAACAGATCATCCTAAGTTCGTGATACGATCGACAAATCTGCTATTTTTCAGGGCTATAATGAATATTTTTATCTTCATTATGCTATTAACCAGTTAGCTGGTTTTGACGAGTACACTCGTCATGGAGAAATCGCAATATTTTGTGTTATGTCGAGTATAAAACGGTTGTTTCGTTACAACTTCATTTTGTATTATAATAGCCATACATACTCTGCGTTTGATGAGTGTACTCGTCATCGCTTACTTTTTGCGATCCTTTTTAGGTATATTTTTATTTTATTATATTTTATTTTTAACTGGTTAACCGTACAATCAGGAGAAAATGCCAAACGCTTAATTGGTTTTTAAATGTTTGGTCATTTGTGCTCAATAATGATTGATGCATCATAATCTTATGTTTTCAAACTAGAAAGTGATTAACAAGGGAACATCGGAGACTGATACACTCCGATTTTGATGAAACTTTGCATAAATATTTATTAGACCTATCTAAAAAGATAGCTGTAATTCGTTCGTATTTATTTTTCACTATGAAAGAGATATCAATCCTTTTATCTGAACCGTCCTTTCTATATACGTGCTTATAAGTCGTAAACAAGAAAAGATATCAAAAAATGGTTGAAATGAAAGTTATACAGTTTTTTGAGAGCTATAAAACTGGATGTAAATTCTTTTGAAAAAATCATTCTTTTTGGAAAATTGAATCCCCCCTCCTTTTTGAAGAATTTTAGCTTTACTTTGAGTCTCGTCGTCGCCTTGAAGTAGTTTGAAAACTAAGAAGTACATTGTTTATGTAGGAAATTTTAATTTCGGTTAGAAAATAATATCTAACGCATTTTTGAAAACAACTGTTTGGCGTTCGTCGCTTATACAAGAATTAATACCAATGTCTGAAGACATCAATCACACTTGTCAAGATATCAATGACAAATTAACATCAATGCCTCATTTCAAATATGCACAGATAATTTTAACATCCATTTAACGAACAAAATATATCGATTATGCCACCTTTGCACACGGAAACCTACGAAATATCGATTTTCAATTTTTTCACTATGTGCCCAAACTGCAAAAAATCTGAAAAAAGTATATAATAATAACCATAATAAGATACTCTAAGTGTAAAAAATGTGCCTTTATTATTTCAATATAAAAGGAATATTTAAAAACTTTTCAATTTCGAAAAATTCGATTTTGCAGCAGAAAATTCCGAAAAGATTTGCAAATATGTAACCAGCAGAACAGAATACCTCTTTCTTTTTTTTAGAATTTTCTATTTAGTAGAATAAAAGAAACGAGGCTTAAACTGTAAATTACATTTCACCCTGTAACTATCTCAATAGTCGAGAAGCAGGATTGAAACTTGGCAGAAAGTGTTTTCTTTGAACGATACTTGATATATGCCACATTCAGATTGGTTTGGAGGGACATTTACCATGCTTATGCACACAGAATTGGAGCTGTGTTCAATAAGTACATATTTTTCTTAACATTTATGCACATTCTAAACTTCCCACTCAGATATAACCGTAAAATGGACAAACACAACAAAATACACAATAAACTCGCGATAGAAAATTATATTCATGTTTTAATAACTTTTCCTTGAAATGTGCAACTGTCCGATGATTTATGGACGCGAGTGTATATGCATCGCGACGTCTACGCTGAGAATAGGGAGGAAACGGCAGTGACGTGTTGCTTGCAGCAAAAACCTATCGCGATCAACGGTTATTCGACTGTATTTTCCATCTGGTATTTGTCGTCTGCTTTATTCTTTTTTTTTTTTTTCACGCCGCATTCTCTTTCCTCTATCGTATGTTAACACTTTTTCTTTTTCCCTTCTGCACGCGAACTCGTTTCTTTGCGCAAGTACGCGTGAACTCTTTTCCACGGGACGCAGTGAATGACACGGAAGTGTCACTCGGAGACCTTGGGGTCTTTCGTTTCGCGGGGGAAATTTCCTCGGTGAAAATGTTGTCGGGATGCATCGAGAGCAAGGGACAACTTCGTGGTTTGCCATAAGGGATGCAAATGTAAGTTGGTAGCACGAGGTCGATTGGGATTGTTCTCTGACATTTTCCACTTTGATTTCGTTCATGTCTGTGGAAACAGCAGCTCGTCTACGAAGAAGAGAGGAGTACTTTTATTTTCGTGATTTCTTACGAGCACACTCTACTCTCGAGTACCATCTTTATCAACGAAATTGCTCTCTATCGGTAGACGAAGGATACTTGGTAACATTTATGAGAACGTTTGACAGACGAGGATCATACCGGAAACAGTTGGCGAACGGTGAAAAAGGCGTATCACTCGAATCGGCAAACTCCTGTATTTCATCTGTTAAACCGGCTATTTGAAATTCAAATCACGCTGAAGTTAGCGCTTGCATGCTTTAAGTTTGAACTTCGATGTTGAACGAATCGTTGCTTCTGTTTCAGTTTTCTCGCGATAAAGCTTGAGTATTATGGTGGAACAGAACGGTAGCGTGAGAGTTATGGTATTTGTAACGAATGTGTTATATTTTCAAGTGTGAACGGTGTGAGTTTCGAATGAATAATTAAGATTGGTATGCAAACGAAATACATTGAGTTGGAAGGCTTTCTAATTCCTTGGTTTGTAATAATGAGTTAGATTTGAGGAACAGATTCCGATCAAAATGCGACAAAAATAGCTGTATTAATAGTAAAATTTAATTTTAATTTCTGTTAAACCAATCTCATCATAAAATACAATAGAACACTGCTTTTCACTTCTCGTTCCTGAACCTACAAATTCTTGTTCTACCATAAACTAGGGTTAGGTTTTTTAAGACAAATTTCGGGTTTTGGGTATTTTTGTTTCGATAGAATTTCCATTTTTTTTTTTTTTTAATTTATTAGGTAAATTTCAACGTTTTCTAAACTAATTAGTTTCTGGGCTTTTCTCTGACCTCGCTCTAATTTTTCAACCCTCTTCGATTCTTACTTTCTCTTTCCACTAATTTCATGTATTCCATATTTTCCAATTCCTTATTTCCACTTCCATCAACATTCAACCAATCAGCACACACACACAGACACGCACATACACCAGCCATATAATTCTTTTTCGATACAGTGGACCAGAAACTTCAGTACGCTTTCACGAAACTTCAAATCTTTGGAAACAAAAAGTTTCGTTTTGAAAAGGAAAGATTCTAAATATTCGCAAATTTATTTATTTTTATTGCTTCTTTGGAATTAACGTAGGTGTAATGATCAGAGAGTGGTCATGTAACCAAAAAATTAGTCTAAGTGGTCTCCAAAGAAAAAAAAAGAGAAGTTTAATATTTAAATCCCATGTTTCATATTATTATTAAAAAGAAAAAGAAAAAATAGTCTCTACAGAAGAAAGAGAAATTTGACATACCGAGTGGACTTCTTATTAACACATTGACGTCAGATGACGCAAAAACACGTCATTGAGATTTTCACGTATCTGTCTCAAAGTAAATTCACGAAACGTTATAAACGATTCAATTTGCATTCATGAACGTCTTGACAGATGTTTCACGTATTAAAACAATTATACAAGTTCGCAACTTTTTTTGTTTTATTTCGTAATTGTCGACGCTGAAACTAGAAATCTTAATCCACGGTGAAAAATGAAATTTCATCATTTTCCAATGAATACAACCGAAGCTTGACCGGAGGGAATCTCTGACACGTCGAATTCTAATATTTAAGACACAATAACAGTGGATAAACAATCAGATCAACTATACGAAAAAGAAATAACTAACTTCGATAATACGCGACTGGAAAAAGAACGTCAAGTTTTTATCTTCCAGTAAAAAAAAAAATGTTAAAAATCTCTGATAATTTTATGTTTAAAAGCGTAAATTATGAGTAATTTGCCACCTTCTTTAAAATTTCTTTAAAAAGTATTAATAAGTTAAAACGTTACAGCAGTTTTATTCAACGTAACACAATTCGAAGAAAATCTCTTCACACTTGTGTCAAAAGCGCGTCTCCAAACGCCGCGACGCCAATGTGTCAAAAAATTACTATACCAACTACTATACTATACCAAGAATTACTTTACCGACCGGAAGCCTATTAATTGGCTGTTTGCTGCCAACGCAACAAATTAATTAAACCTCGTCCAGCCAAAGCTGGGTCACTTCTGATCCATGTCTTAATTATCCTATAACAAGAGAAAATGAACGATATGGTAAAGCTCTCTCGTGAATTTTGATTTAATATTTTTAGAGCTGTAAAAGTAAGCGCTATAGCAAAAACTAAATGAATAGTGAATAGAATGAGCCGATCGGTAAGGTGTTAAATATCTCCGGAATTTGAAAGTAAAAGAAAAATTTTTCGAATGATAGTTTACTATGATTGTAGCGATTTTTTTTATAGATGGAAGAGCCGCTGAAGAGGTATGAAGGTCATCCTTATTGTTTTTCATTTTTTCGCTAATAATGGAGCTTAAAATAAATACGATAATCTATATCATATCGGTTAAGGTTATACAAGGTTGTTTATGTTGCTATTATTCACTCAGTTGCTTATTCAGTGACGTCAAAATTTATTAAAACACATGTGCCTCTGTTGGCCATGACTGACCTTGTGTCATAAATCTTTTTGCTCATTTTAGAGATTGCTATAAATAAATAATTAACAAAAAGAAACTATGACATGCTTTTAAAGAAACAGAAATGACTTCTTTTCAAACCACATAATTTTTGCACGACAAATTTTTTCACTATTTTCGTAAAAACTCATTTTTATTGGTCCACCGTGTGTATTCGCCATTTTAAGCGAAAAGAGCGACAATATTTCTAGAAATAATAAACACTCGCCGTATGCAAAGCAATAAAGCGTTTGTATGCTGCTGATGTGAACGTACAACAACGTAGCACAAATTTCATGTTTTTTAAATGGTACAAAAATTTGCCTTTGTTTAAATAATATTTAAAAATATCTGTGAAATTCATTTTTATTATTCGCGATTAATTATTCGTTCGCCCGGTGTTCCTGATTGCTCAGAATCACACATTTCTATAGTCAGCGTTGAAACAATTAGACTTCGCGTTCGCCGGAAGTGGAAACTACTGGTGACGGAAACACTCGACCGGTCTTTATCGATCAGCACTCGGTAGCGATATACGTTTACGAGAATTTTCCGCTGAAGTAGTGTTCTTCTATTAGAAACATTTGCACTCGTGCGAGTCGTTACATTTTCTTTATTGGTTGTATCGGTTCGGTGCAGAAGTTCTTGCCCGATTTCGCATTTAAATACCAGCAAATTTGTCGTGTGAATTCTATTTATTAGTCAATTACACAATCTCTTGTATTTTGTATCATTTTCTCCTGGTCGATCTGTTGACGTTCAGTTTCTCTGCAGCTTCTTCAGTTTAAATTCGCAGATTAATAAGCACACAAATAGCACATAAAGCACGATAAATTAAGCACAACGTCTTCGTTTATCAAAGAAACTCGGCTAGAGCGTGGCTCGTCGTTTAATTTGAAAGTTGCATCAAATATTCTTGTTTTTTAAAATATCCCTATTCACTGTAAATTTCTACAGTTGGATATCGCTCTTTCTATCCGCCATGAAATTTGCATATACGACAAGTGTCATTCGTAAACAAATAATTTAGTGTCATCGAACTTTTGCACTGACCTAATATCACTTGAGTATTCGTAATGATTTATCCATTGTGACCCAGACCAGACGTAAACAATTAACGAGATAAATTTAAAGCATCAGAGATAAATATTTACACAGAAAGAAAGTATAAAAGACACGAGGAAAAACAGCGAGCGATCTATTAATCGTCCGAAACTCTCTTTGTCAAGATCTGTATTGTATATCTGCCTTGTATAAGTCTAGTATAAGTGTAGTAATAAAATTATTTTTTTTAAAAACAGAACATCTTTATCTTCGCCTGTGACACCATCGAAATATTTTATCAGATTAAGAAATCGCGGATTTAGTCAGGTTGGAGATTTAACATTCCGAAGGGAACAGATAAGAAACGAAAATAACGATAAACACGCAGATGTAGAATTAACGTTAGCAAAATTTACACGTTCTTTGTGTTCGTTCAATCAAGCTGAATATTCTGTAAATAGAAAGAGTTCTTGCAAAACAGAGCAATTCGTAGTTGAAACGAGTTCCGTGATAAAAGTCACAGTTTTCTGAACTTCCGTTCCAATTTGCTAAACAAACATTTGCAAAAATTAAACTTGGTTTATAGAACCAACACTTTGTAGAAATATTTAACATTGTAGCGTTCAATTTTTAAAAACAACTTTTAAAGCTCGACCTAGTTGTTGAGATAATGAAAAGGAATCACATTCTGTTCTAGAATTTGTTCAATCTTCCTTTGCAATTCTTTCACGTTAATGTTACACGTTTAACCTATTTGCATCACATCTTTAAATACGCTATTAACTTCAGAAATTAGATATGCTCAAATAATAGTTGATCCATATCGTCACGTGTCGATAAGCTTTTTCTTACTTTCGGTTTTGCTTAGAAATTACGTGTAATAATCAAACCAAAAAATAGTATCATCTATTTGTACAATAAATACACTTGGAATAGTTTATTAGACTTTATCAATTAGTATGATAATTTTTAAAATGATCGATACGTAGCAGTACATCGTAAATATCATATTTAACCCTTTCACTGCTATGGACGTACATATGCGTCCGCCTGAAGCTATGGATGTGTACTATGGACGTATATATACGTTCGTCGATTGTTTCTATCTTATACATACAATGAACAAAACCCCCGTGTTATGCGAAACATGTAACCAGCCTATAACTATCAACCATATTATTCTAGAATGTAGGAGATACAACGAAATACGAAGAAGACTAAATATTAACCCCTTGACGTATGAATTCTTTTGCTGATTATACATTTAAGCATCAGCTATTTACTGTTTTCATACCATTTTACGCAAAAAACACTAATGTATTACAGTTTAATCACAATTGGCTATCCTCAGTGTTATAAATTATAAAAGAAGCTAGAATTAAAATTGATGTTTATTACTAATATAATTGTTTTTCTTGAATCTTAATCAGAATCTGTGCCACGAGTTTGACTCGTTGTTATAGAGCAAGGGGTTAACACGTTCCGTGCCAAGCCATTTTTGCCTGACTTGTCGTTCAGGCCATTGGATATTTTGACTAAAGATTGATATATTATCACACAATATTTCATTACATCATCAATACATAAGTAGTTCTCTTGTTTAGAGTAGCTATCACATCGTGTACCACTTGTGGTACACGTGGCGCTGCGATCAGTTCGATTGCAAAAGTCTGTCGATTCGAAACTTTTCGATTAGTAAAAAACCTGCTGCATTCGAATTTGTTAAATAAAAAACGAGAGAAATCAAATATTTAACAAAAGAAGGAGTAGGTAAATATACGGAGGTAACGTTTTTTGTTTTTCATTTGTTTCTGTTGGAAAACAAGTTTCTATTATTTACTTTCGTTAGATTGTTGTTTACACGTTAAATATTCATATACTATAAGAGTAATGACGTATTGAAGCGAAAATTGCCCGAAAAAGCTGTTTTTATGCCTCCCTTGCTTTAACAAAATCCACCATTAAATGTAATTATTAATTATTGTATATATAACAATTAAATAAACCTATGTGTTTTGTTCTATAGTGCATTTTGTATAATGCATCACTTTTTTTCGTTGAAATATATTTTACAGAATTACATTTGTCATAAAATACATGTTTTCAGCGCAGTAAATAAATATGACTGCGTGTACCACCGGTGGTACACATCGCACGGAACGTGTTAAGGACGACCTCGCCGAAACAATCACTTCATCATTCTACCAGAACATACTGATCACTTTCTGCAAGACTATCGAAATTTTCGATAAAATATTACAACTCTGCAGCTTTCTAAGTATCGATCCATAGTGAATGTTTAACTTAGTAAACAGTCACTAATAACCTTTGATGTTCAAACTCAAAACTCTAAAAAAAAAAAAAAAATGAACAGAAAAATCATCAATTTTTAAGACAGACATATTAATAACTTTCCATTGTATAGCAACGAGAATAAATGAAATTCTGTTTATATCAGCCACTCACTCTTTGTTTCTCAGAGTTTATTTCTTCCAATGGCAAATGGCTGTGATTGTGCAGTAACTTATCATAATCTTTCACTTGTGGTTTGTGTAATTTGTTATATTATATTTTAATTGCTGTGAAATCTTTACCCTTAAAGCTCCGATTATGTTTTTCAAAATGCCTCGATTATTTCGTGTAACAGGTTCGGTATTTTTCTACGGTAATGCGTTTGAAAATTGAAGCTTTAGTTTAAAAAATAGAAAATAGTCAACTGTTTATGAATTTTTTCTTGTTTAATTTATGTTATCAACAATGTCTGAACGACTTGTGGTCCAATGATTCTTGACCATACGCTAAAATTTATTCTTTCTGGCATTTCTAAATTTGTTGCAACATCACACTACTGTGTGTACGTCTTCTGGTGAATTTTTACTTTCACTTTTAATAACTACAATTCTTAACCTCCTTCGTACTATAATTTTGCTACCATTACTAGAAGTACCACAATCACTTACAATGTTTTTAAAATCGTTATTTATTTCGTGGTTTTGCTTAGTAATTTACAAGTAGAAAATTTATACAGTAGTAGATAAATATTTTGCAAGAGAATCGAATAAAAGAGGTCTAATTTTACTTGTTTTGCAACGTTTGTATAATACGTTTCGTTGTAAAATAACAGAACAACAAGTAACCTGAGGAATAAGAGTATGTTCAAACGGAGAACCTTTCGCAATTTTTTAATTAAACATTGACGGACGTATGTTTACGTGATATATGTCTAACCATCGTTTAAACGTTTACGTAGACACGGGAAGCCGACTATTTGAGGCGGTTTTCACGGAGACCGATCGATCTAGCAGTCTTTTGATCGGCGCGCGTGGCTTTGCGCGCATTCGTGTGATTTCGAAACCGTGAAAAGCTTTGAACGAGAACGTTTCTGTGATTATTACGCGTACACCTTTTACCGCCCCATGTTGAAAATCCGACCGGTTTTTTGGCTACGAGCCTTCCATCGGGCTCATCTTTCGCGATACGATTCTCGTCCTACGCGGTTACATTTTTTGGAACGATTTCAACGTTACACCGCCGATCGTCGCGGCAATCGTTGAACTTTATGCCAGATAGTTTTTCATTTCCATAAAATGTTCCGAAAGACACGCTAGAAGTGACGTTTTAAATAGTGAACGTAATTTGAAAAAGAAATTTAAAGCTATTGCAATAGTTAAGAATTTTCAAGCTTCAGTATTCTTGAAGAAATATTTTCTTTTTATATTATATTTTAGTTTATATTGAATTTTAACATACTGAAAACGACTTTTGCATAATCTGTTTATTTACTAAACTATATTTATTAAATATTGTATTTTTATTCAAATATTTAATAAACTGAAAGCTTTACAATGTTTTAACATACTGAAAATGACTTTTACATAATCTGTTTATTTACTGAACTATATTTATTAAATATTGTATTTTTATTCAAATATTTAATAAACAAATCTAATTAAATAAATTGGGAACTTTACAATGTTTTAGCATACTGAAAACGATTTTTGCATAATCTCTTAATTTATTAAATTATATTTATTTATTAAATGTTGTATTTTTATTAAAATATTTAATAAATAAATCTAATTTAATAAACTGAGAACTTTACAATGTTTTAACATACTGAAAACGACTTTTACATAATCTTTTAATTTATTAAATTATATTTATTTATTAAATATTGTATTTTTATTCAAATATTTAATAAGTAAATCTAATTTAATAAACTGAGAACTTTACAATGTTTTAACATACTGAAAACGACTTTTACATAATCTCTTAATTTATTAAATATTGTATTTTTATTCAAATATTTAATAAGTAAATCTAATTTAATAAACTGAGAACTTTACAATGTTTTAACATACTGAAAACGACTTTTACATAATCTCTTAATTTATTAAATATTTTATTTTTACTAAAATATTTAATAGATAAATATGATTTAATAAATTAACACTTGTCCTATTAGGATTATGTTAACACTTTTCTACATAATTTCAATAATGAAATTATCACCATATTCATTTTCTAAATAAAAATATTTGTTCAATATGTATCTGTCTGGGTTATTCGTGGATATAAACACACAGTTTATAATGTGTTTAATAGTTTATTAAAGTTAATACATAAAATAACGCAAATGAAAGTACGTGGAAATGATTAAAATCGACAAAGGAACCAAGTAACAAAAGAACTCTATAAACTATGTCACGCATACATCTACAAATATCGATTGCCATTCGGTCGATAATTTATCGATTATCTATCAGTATCTGTAATATTTAATTTTTTAAAATTTTGAGCAACAAATAACTATAAGGATCATGTTGAGAAATAATATTTCTTATATTCACATATGTACCTACGAATAACAGAACATTGCCGTACTCAGCTATAGTTTTTTGGAAATTAAAAGTGTTAAATACTCAACTACATCTGTTAAATCGAAACGAAAATTTTATTACAAGCAAGTCGCTACATAATCTCGTTGTCGTAATCATAAACTCTAGATTGAAAGAAGCTCAAACAACCTATCATTGACAGTGATTTCACAGTGCCAACCTTAGCATAAATTGCACGATTTGCACTTTTGCAAATCTGCATTGACATTCGCACTGTGTAATAGAAAATCTTTCATCTGCCTCCGATATGTTTCACATAGATTTTACCTACTACCTTTTTGCACGATTGTTTATGTTATAATTACAATGTACCCTATTAAAACATGAAAATTTTAATAACTCTTGCTTGATTCTGTCACCCGATTTACACGAAATTCTGAGGATATGAGGTGTTAAAAAATTATAAAAAAATCGTTTTCAGTATGTTAAAATTCTGTAAAATTTAATATTCTAAAGGCTTCACAGTGAAAACAGAAAAAATGAATGAAAGAAAACGAGGAGAGTATTCAAGTTTGATGAAAATACATTTGACTTGATAATTTGAAATATCTTATTAATTTCTATTCTTAAATATCTAATTAAGCTCAATATCTGCAAAATCATTACTTGTTATTTTTTTTTTATCTATGAAAATAAGCATGGATAAAGCTTGTTAAAAATAATTCCTTTTAATTACACTTATTTTATAGAGTGTTTAACAATGTTTCTAAAATACCAGCTAATTTATGGATAAAAAACTTTTCATTAATTTTTTATATAGTTAGAAGTAATAAAATAATAACAATAGTTTCTTGTATGTGAGTATGTCAACATTGATTTTATTCATTAATATACTGCTGGTCAGCAGAGAATTGTTAATTCACCAATTCTATAACATTTTTCCTATTCTTTTTTCCTTTTTAATCTCTCACGTGTTCCTAAAATTTTGTAATTTTTGCAAAATTGAAGCTGGAAACTCCATGTTTTAAGTTTCACTGTTTTCAAGGCACATTATAAAAAATATTGACTGCTGAATATTTATTTTGCGCTACGTTTGCTAGATCTGTTTTTCGAAAACTTTTACCTTTACGTAGATTGAAATTTTCCACTGAACGCACATCCACGCTTTTTCAAAAATTGCTAACATGATATTCTACGTTTAACGAAATAATTCCAATTAAAATTCGTCGAAAATGCTCGAAAGCTACATTATAATGAAAGCAACTATTAAAATCTCAAATATTCTCTGAAATAATTGCATATCTTACGCAACAGATCATTTATATCTATTGGTTTGAAAATGAAGCTTCGTGAAAATGAAATAATGTTATTCTACATTTTTCACTCATTTTTTCATGTAAATTCAGTACTTCACCGATAGCTTGTTTCTGGCAAAATATAAAATAGAGCTCGCTATAATTAACAGATAATTGCAACTCGCAGATTTAATTTTCTTTGAATTTTGCTCTTCGATTTTTTTTGTTTTCTACCATTCGATGCTCAATCTTTCGCAAACTTTTCCAAACACACGTTGCCATACATCTTTCATAAATACACATTCGTTCATTGAATAAAAACGAAAAATAAAAAAAAAAAAATGGAAGTATAGTGCATATAACCCTTTGACAGAAAAGCAGTTCAAAATTGCTATCGATTTGAAATGATTAAACTTTTGAACCATTATTTTATACAAGTCTTACTTCAATTTAAATAAATCAGATTGACTAAGTAAATAATAATATATGAATTCATAAATAAGCATGTATCATTTTTTCGTTTCAAAATGTAGCTTTTCGTTTTTGAAAGTTCTGTAAAAGTGTGCTGATATTGATGATCGATCATATAAAAAACAAATTATTGGAGTTCAATGGGTTAAAATATAACTATGTAAAAAATTAAATCAGTTCTTTATAAACCTTAGAAAAATCATCTCTGAAGAGTTCGAAGTAGACAAAAAAAGAGCTAATACTTATGGTAGCAGATTTCTGTTTTTCCAATTTTTCGCAAAATAGCGGACATTTAAACGCAGAGGTCGAATTCGTAACAGAAAGTATGAATTTCTTTAATTTACAAAAAATAAACTATGGTGTTTAGAAAAAAAGTCCTACTTCAAAAACAAGATAATTATATAAAAAATCTCTATATCAAATTTGAAGTAAATCGGTGCATTAATTTTCAAGATATAATGATTAAAACTTTGAGAAAAATGTGTCGATAATTTCAAGCACAAGTAAAATTTACACAAATTTTCTTTTTCATGCTTGCAACGAATCATCGATTCCTGGACCATAAAATTCACTTTCTCCTGCAGCCTCCATTTAATTTTTTTATTTTTTATTTTTTTTTGGCACGATTCCAATTTTACGAATTTTCCACTGAAATTTCCAAAGAGTATAATTAACACGTTGATCGCTACGTCACCCAAATTTGAGTGACAATTATGTTTCCGTAGAGTCCCCGTCACCCATCAGTAGACGACGCTTTGCTTTGTCGAATTAAGCAGAATTTTACAAGAAATTTGCAATACTTTTCATCAGTAACACGATTATTTATATACTTTCAATAAATATAAATATTTTCGTCGATCGAATCCCTTTGCATATTACTAAGACTAATATTTTGAGTACACGTAACAATCCTTGATCAAAAGTTCCATAAATTTTGATATTTCAATTTTTTATAATGTGTGCATTTACGAGAAAAATCTCAACAAGTAAATGCAACGCTAATTTCCAGAATTTAATTTAATATGTTTTTCATTTGATACTTTTATGGACAAAGTACAGCTTTCAGTTGGACATAACTTTGGTAACTTTGTTACTTCATACCTGTGTACTATATTTTAAATATATTGTTTAAATACCAATCTACCTTTCCAAGCAATCGTTGTTTCATCAAGAAGAGACAAAGATGCAAAAATGCGTAACATTGAAAATCAGAAAAGAAGTATTTAAAACAATTCCAATTGTGCTGGAAATGAATTGATAAAACAAGAACTTGAGTCTCCCAGGAAACTTACCTGATTTATGGTGGGCGATCAACGTGTTAAATTGTTACACCATCGAATAAAAATATGTTTGAAAAATCGATTTTTACGACTCCCCTAGGTGTTATGTAGCTTTGGAAAAGTGTACACATATCTTTTCATATTATATAAATGGTAAAATTAATTTTTTTTAATTTGTTACTGTTAGTTCCCAGAAACCAACGCTGCCTAAACAGAGAATTTAATAGGCGGTCCCTGTGGGGCCAATATGTAAAACTGTCTGATATTTATCACACGATATCCGAACACATCACTCAAAACATGATTCATATCTTTTAAACCTTTCCATCAATATTATCAATTCCAATGTAAACAAACAAAGAGAGGCGTGAAATTTACGCCAAGCCGCGATCAGTTAGATTAAATCATAATCACTGTAATAACAACGTTTGGTCAATTTACATACATACACGCCATGTAATTACCATCCACCGATTGATACTTCTTAAATAGTCATCGCTCATTTTGCATCAACGACAGTCCTATGTTGAGCTGTTATTAATACCAGCAAATTACACCATCGTTCCAGTGTAAATAATTTCTCGAGCCAGATATCGTCGAGTGTAAATTACAATTAAGCCGATTACCAAAAGCTCTGAAGCGTCGCGTCGATGAAATGCTACTTCAATGTTTCATCCTTCCCTGTAAGCAAACTTCCGTAGCAAACGAAATTAATACTTAAAGGACTATTAAAACATTCGTAACAGACGATGATCGAAAGAGGATGGACAAATATCTCCCTTGATAATCTTATTGTATCGTAAAACCAGAGAAAGAGCAAGCTGCAGTTGATTGTAATCGATGTGGCTTTTATAGCCTAGGAAACACGGTGTCGCTTCTTTGTTTTCTATAACGCAACCAGCCCCCCCGGGCTTTAATCCTCGATCTCGATGAAATCCTGGATCGGCTAGCTTTTATCGGGGCTAATCTTGTTGTGCGTTTATGAATGATGAACCATCGGTGTACTTAAATAAGTATAAGTATAAGTTGTATTTGAATAAGGTCGACTAAATATCTCTTTCAATTATTGTGACGCAAAAAAATATTTAAATAGGTATAAGTTGTATTTAAATAAGGTCGACTAAATATCTGTTTGAATTATTGTGATGCAAAAAATATTTAAATAAGTATAAGTTGTATTTAAATAAGGTCGACTAAATATCTCTTTCAATTATTGTGATGCAAAAGGATGTTTAAATAAGTATAAGTTGTATTTAAATAAGGTCGACTAAATATCTCTTTGAATTACTGTGATGCAAAACAATATTTTTAACGTAATTGATATGTTGTCTATTACCATTTCCTAAGTAATTCTTATTTTTATCGTAACTTTTTAATAAACCTTTAAACGACCTATCTTTATATAACATTTTTTCTTTGACCCATAGAATATACTAGTAACGCTGGGATTACAGAGTGTTACGATTTTGTACTACTGTTGCTCCCACAAAGTTCGTGGAGCTGAATATAGAGAAAATAAATGTCCTTATTTGCAAGCACAGTTTTTTTATTTAAACAATAATAACAATATTGAACGATTTATGTAATAACAGCAACAATGTCCAGTTTGTGTAATGTTATTTAGTCCGTGTAAATAATTATATTCATTAAAGGTACTAAAGTCCGCAAATGTTCTTTTTAATAATTAATTGTTCGAAACAGTTAGAGTTCGAAAACGTTCAGGTCCAAAAACGTTCTGCTTTGTCCTCGTCCTGGTCTTCCTTCGAGATTGGGAGACATTCCCCCATACTTTTTATGATTTTCCCTCCAAGACGCTTTTTGTGGGAAAATGTAGAACAGTGGGACTTAGAATTATCCAATTAGGAATATGGGCAGTTTCCTGATTATGCAACGCCTACAGGTTACGTCCATCGTGTAGTAAATATGACCTGCAGAACGTAACACAAAGGTCCTTTGTTCAGGAAACAAGCTCATAAATTCTAAGTCTCTTTTTCAGTGAGTGTAGGTTTATGATAAGTCAATTACCGTTGAGGGTGATCTGACTGGACACTCTTCCGAGAGAAATTTGGTGTCGTCTTGCAGTCAGACCCAAGTCCTCTAGAAAATTTACAATCCATGGTAAATTAACTTCCTCAAAAATGGCACTGTCCTATGTCGACTACAGCGTAAGCCTAAACACGTGGCCCTAACAACTACGCTACTTCATATTTTGCTCTTCCAAGCAGACTTTTAGCGTTATTATACTAACGTTTACACAACTTTTTGCTAAAAAAAAAAGAACATATCTCGTCGTGCATGGCACGTTATTCTAGCGCAAGAGGTTAATTCTCCATAATTCGAAAATTGTTAGATTCCGATATTAACTATCTATTATGGTCAACTTTTACACAGAAATCTTAGAAGAGACACTTAGTTTCTGGAGCCATTGCGATTCTTCTATACTGTACGATCTTTGTAATAATAATTATGTCAAAAATATCTTTCTAGTCCTTTTAAGGGTTCGCTAGTTTGGTTTAGAAGGTGGTGGAGATGAGGAAAAAGGCTGATAGGATTTCTAGGACTAAAGAGTCAGGCGTGTGATTCAAGGTTGATGAGTAACGGATCCAAGGGTCGTATGCGTAACTATGCAGAAGATGAAACAGAGTTTGGAGTCAAATTATCTTAATTTAATACTAATATAAAATTATTCACTAGCCTAGAACGATATCCAACAAAATTGAGCCTATGTCGGACATTTTTTAATTGTTTCAGTATGTAGATTTACTACTAGAAGTATTGACATGTATTTATGAAACACTCTATGTATATACATATGTACGTGGAAGCTTATTTTAACGTTATTCAAGACGGGCGTAATACGATTTGAAACAATGAGCTTTAATTCATCTATGGTGGTTTCTTGCTACGTGTACAGCCGCAATTAAAATGTATGGAATTAAAAGGGATAGAGTACGGTAGTGGGAGAAGGGGGATTGATCGATTTATTTCTGCAACGTGGACACTGGCCGAGGCACGAGACGTCGCGCATGTAAAATGCATTATCCGCGGTTTAACACTGGGACGGATCAGCTGGGTTAAAATCACCCATTGGAAACTTCATAAAAAAAAATAAATAAATAAATTGAAAACAAAGTGAATATTTTTGATACTGATATTATCCTTTGCAACTATCTGACTTTGTTTTCTGCGTGTTCATTTGTATTTATATCTATGTGAAGTGATATGTTTGTCACATTGCGAACTAAACACGCTACGAAGCTCTTAAAATTCCTTTTCTAAATTACTTTATTAGCAAACACCTTGAGTTGTAAGTAGCTAATCATTGGATAAGATAAGAAGTCAGTTTTCAACGTCTTTGAAATTTCCCGGCAATGGTAATTAGCGGTGATAGCATGCTGAGTCAAGTTCTCTTTTCTAAGTCTCTGTTCAGATAAGTTAACTCACCATTTGCATCGTTTGAAGGAATGAAAAATACACCCTTATCGCCAAATTTCTTCTTTTTATTAAATTCAAGTACAGGTTATTCAAGAAAATATTAAAAACTTAATATTTCAGTGATTTTTCAAGATTGAAAATAAAGAAAGAAATTCATGTACACATATTTTCATTTTTTTCTTTTTTTACTTCTTTTTTGGTTAGAAAATATGGTCACCATGTATATACATCATGTGTCGATTACTTTCTGATAAGAATTCAATGCCCTTTAATAAAAAGAGAAAGAAACGAAAGCATAGTAATACATAGATTTATTTTCCATTTGTTTACAATATGAATGTAAATTGTAACAAGCTTACACAGGGTGTCCCCGGATTAAACGATCAAACTGCACCAGTATGTTCTATGAGTAAAGATAAGAAAAAAATGTTGTATAAACATCGGTCAAGCATATCCATTCTTTTCGCAACACGCTGAGATCTCTCCGAGCGGTTCGAAAGTGTTGAAATGTATTTACATTAATTTATTGTGCAAAATTATTTATTAATAATTATTGTTCCATATCATTACAAATAATCGAGACATTCCGGATTGACAAAGTTTTTGCCTCATCCTGTGTGACCCATGAATCTTCTGCATATGTTAACCCTTTGCACTCTGAGTAAATTTTCTCATACGATCGATTTATCAACTTTAACACACTTCTGCGACGAAACTTTGGAAAACGAAAAAGTGTCACTTTGGAAAAACAAAATTGTACACCTTCGTGAATTTATTTATTCTTTTCTATTTGTTCAACTTGCTTTGTTTAAGTGTAAATAAAATTTGAACGGATTTATGGTGTATGTTATGAATGTCTCCATAGAGGCGCCATAGGAACGCAAAGGGTTAACATTTTGCGCTTTGAGTATTTTTCTTGTGCGATCGATTTGTCAATTCCGACATACTTTTACCTACGAAATTTGTTAGATCAAAAGTTTCGTTTTCGGAGAAAAAAATAAATTACAGACGTTCCTGAATTTTTTTACTTTTATTTATTTTATTAATTTGTTTTATATCAGCGCAAGTGAAATTTAAACGGAGTTATGCTTCGTATTACGAATGTCTCCTTAGCGGCGCCATTGGAGCGCAAAAGGTTAATAATGTGGGATTATAGATGACCCAGTTTCATCAGTAGATGGTTAAGTTACATAAAAATTCACTTTTAGAGTGTCGCTAATGGATCATTTTGACTCGACCGATCCATCTAGCATTAAACAGTTCCAGTAACCGCGATTACATTTCTTTTATTTTCCTTTAATTGCAACGCGCGTGTAGAAACGTTGAAGACAACGCGAAGTCGAATTCTGTCGCACAAAAATTCGTCTTTTTTCAAGATATCTCGTGAAAGAAGAGCGTGTTCTTCTTCTTCTATCGATTTACTTGCCAAAGAAATGGAAATTAATTTTCCCGCTGTGATAAACATAAATATTGTATATATTAAACTCTACAACAGCGAAAGAAAGAAAGAGATATCTTCATTTTATAAATTAACCGAAATATTCAGCTAAACTCATTGCTAACTCTTCTACTCAACTCGGAATAAAATGAGTTCAACGAAAAGTTGGAACGATAACGTTGAGCGAGATACGATGATCCTAGAATAGTTTAGCAAACGTTTCGAAGCGATTTTTTGAGAAAAAAGCAAAAGAAAAAAAGGAAAAGAAGAAGGAAAGGTGAAAAAGGGCAGAGAAAAAAAAATGAAAAAGAAGCATCGCAGGCAAAACTTTCGAAAAAAGTGTCGGAAAGCGAACGGTTGAACGTCGACTAAGGCGAACCGGTTGGTTTTCGCGTTGGAAAAATTACGGACAGAGATGAACTGAGTAAATGAACCGGGCTTTTTTACGGCCCTCCTTTCTTGCTTGACCGACTTCGAGACTTTTCAGGAGCATATATCAGGACGTCTCGAAGAAAGAGCTCGATAACGAAGACCTTCGGGGTTCAGGGAACAATTCGCACAGCTTCACGGTATCGCCTATTTTTGCTATGTCACGTCCAACAAACGACAGGTTAGCTTTAAATGAAATCGTTTTGTCGTTAAGTGAATGGTAATTCACCAGTGAGTCTATTCAATTCTCTACGCACAATTGTACAGTCTATTTTTCCAAAAGATCTAGAGTTCTTCCTCTTTTTTCTTTATCTCTAACCTGATTATGCATTATATAATTTTCTCAAGAGATCTTGAAATATATATTCTACCATCCTCGTTAGATGTAATATCCCAATTTTATCATTATTATATTTGTATTATATTTATTATCAATATTTAATGATAATACCCCATATTAGAACACTTATTACATTTGTATAGAAAGTATTGTGATATCAAATACGAGGGTTAGTCAAATATAAATCGGATTATGTATGCCATATCAGTACAGCGTCAGGTGGGTCGGTGAGACTGATTAGGTGTTGAAACGAGAGTAGTTTGGTAACTTTGCACTCCCTGTGACACTCTACTTTTCGTTTCATTGGTGAACAACGCAATGAATGAGAAATCAGTACCATCTTCCGTTGCACAACGTATTATAATGAAGTTTTTAACCGTTGAGAAGCATAAAACCTATTGAAATTTTGCATTGGCTGTATTTACAGTTCGGTGATAAGACACTATCAAGAACTCAAGTGTTTGCTTGGTGTAAATCGTTTTCTAGTGGACGTCAACACTTCGAGAACGCATCTCATCCGCGACGTCCAAACACGAGTGTGACATCAGGAAATATTGAAGCTGTTTAAAAATTTATCGAGAACGATCGACGCATAAAAATTGACGAAATTTGTTCAAAAGTTAACATTAGTCATGGAAGTGTGGCTTCCATAATTCGAAAGGAATGAAAGTTTCGCATGACAACGTTAGGCCTCCACCACCATTCAAACACAGGAAAAAATTAAAAAGATACAGTGGACAACACTTGATCATCCTTCCTATAGTTCAGATCTGTCATCATGTGATTAACCCGTTGCCTTACAATGACGAGTCACACTCATAGTGTTGATTTTAATCAAGATGTGGGAAAAGAAAAATTGTATGCCTATTAAATTTGTACTTTTGCACAAATCTTAGCTCAAATTTAAGACCGAGGATCGCCAAATACAAATCATTTATAATATCCTGACTTTGTTTCATATAAATTCATATCATGAATTAAATTTCATATAAATTTGGAACAGTGAATAGCTGAGATTGACATACGTAATGTCTAAGAAATCGTAAGGCAAGGGGTTAACGACGTAGAAGATGCAACATCAATGTTTATATACAAAATGAAGTACTGTGCAAAGCTGGAAAGAATTCGCGCGAGATAGAATAAGGGCAAATGGGATATTTCATTTGTCCTGCTTGAATCTTTCGTCATTTGATGCTATATGTTATCTCTTTCGGTCAATAACGACAATATGCGTGGCGAATTTTTGCAATTGTTAGGAAAGATGACCCAAGCAGTATACTTCGTAGTCTTTCAAATTCTTATAAATGTCTCCATTTTCACTTCATCTCCATTTCATTTGAGTTTTAAATAAAATCCCAATCTTAATGTCTACACAAAAATGATGGAACATTGTCACAAATTTTTATCAATTTTTTCATTCTAGTGTTTAATCTTTCCCAAAGTTTGAACAACAAATAATTGTACGCATCGTATCAAGAAGAAATACTTTTTATATTTACACATGTTTAAATAGCAATATTCAGCTATAGAGTTTTGAAAATTATATGCAACATTCAGCTAACCCTCTCGTCCGAGAATCGCCAGTCGTGAATGTGTTAACCCTTTGCACTCGAGAGGTGACCATCAGTCACCAATTGGTTCGATATCGCAACTCGAATGATAATTAAGAGGCGATAATAACTGTTTTCCTGTTTTTAACCATATATTCTTCTTCTTCACATTGTAACTGATTGTATATGCAATTCAAAGTATAGCATTGTATTTAATGAAACTTATTGTTTGATATATCAGGCTGTCTTTGATGATTGTAAAGCATCGAGTTGAATGATGGAATTAGTAGCAGTGAAGATAAATTCGATTTTAGATTATTTAGAAGTCAAATCAATAATATCATAAGTGAGAAATTTGAATTAAGTAATTGTAACAATAAAAACTGAAACTGATTCTAATAGCACACGGGAGAAAGAGAATTCGGATAGATACTACGGATTCTGAGGAACTATCAGGAAGAATAAAATTCAGAAACGATGAAAAAAAGCTGCAGAATCTCAAATATCTGCAATCCGTAACGGAATCACTATACGTATCGAATTTTAATCGACAAAACCACAAGTGAAACGCAAATAATTATGTTAAAAAGAAACTAAGAAGTATTCAACTTCGGCACAAAGACTTCGAGTGCAAAGGGTTAAGATTATCGTGACAAGTAAAACGAAATTATAAATTCATGTGCATTCTTCTCTTAACGTTTGAGTCGTAAAAATTTGATTCAATTTTCTCAAAAATATCTAGACTAGGTGTCCACTTCATAAACCTAATCGCGTTAACACTTTGACTGCCACGTTGGTCATATATGACCTGCCACAGTTTCTCCTATGACGTCATTGGTGATCGGAGAGCTTGAACTTTTTACAATTGTAAAACTTGAATGAAAATTGACAGTCAGTGTATTTTGAATATAACCGATAAATAGAAGATACTTTGAAATAAAAACTGCCCTATTGAACAATTAAAAATTTGTATTAGAACATCAATAAAAAAATTTAGAAGCCATTATATGCTTTGAATAATAAAAATACTCCCGTGGCGTTCTGAGCGAAACATGTGATTTCGGTGTGGCAGTCAAAGGGTTAACAATCGACGGTACAATAAACTTTCAATTTCGATTTCATTCGTAACCCGTTCCACGTTTCTGTTTACGTACCATGCTTTCGCCCTAGTGTGTATCTAGTATAAAGTTAGAACCGGATGTTACGGATCACGGGAACTTTTCATGCCTGTATCTCGAAGAGTGAACCTGAAACTGGGTTGAACTAACGAACCGACTATGTCGACCGTATATGATCGAATCATACTTGTCGACTAAAAATGCTGATCCCATAGAATTCTTCGAATTTGAAGTGAACGGCAATCATTATAACCTGGCTGTATTCACTGATACAGCGGCCGGATGTTACATTTTACGTAATGGTTTTAATCGATTCAATGGCAGTAGGTCTCCTCGAACATATGGTAACGCAAAGATAAAGCGAAAATGCAGTATGAAAGCGGTCATTCGATTCGTTGTCGAATTACACGAAATTCAAACTCGCTTGTGCAATTATTGACTTTCGATCGAAAGTTTAGCGTATTCGGTCGAGCGAAATTGCCGGCCTGTTCCATCGAACAGAAATTGATAGTACGTGCGTGTAAACGAGACGTGCAACGTTTCATTATTGGGAAATTAGAGGGCTGTTCGCTATATGACAAAGGTGTCCTTTCGAGAATTGAATCTATTGTGTTTGGAGTGACATTCTTTTGTTAAGGATAAAGAACCAACACTTGTTATCGAACCATCCCCTTTTTTTTTGTTTTTTCTTTTTCATTTTTTACATCAAGTGTTCTATGTAAAAGTGTTACACATTGTTATTGGAAGCAATCTACTTTTTCTTTTCTCTTTTGGCACTTTAAAAGCTTATGAAGCTTGTTTCCAATACGTGTAGCATGTGTTTATATAATATTTTTATTTACTATAACTAATATTATTTATAATTACAAGTAAAATAATATTTTTGTTTATTATAAGTAATATTATTCATGATTACAGTTAATAACATATTTTTATTTGTTATAATTAACGTTATTAATGATTGTAGTAGAATACTAATATAGTATTTTTATTTACTATGATTAATATTATTTATAGTTGCAGTTAATATAATATTTGTAATTATTCCTTTTAATGAAATGAAATAGGAATTATTGTATTTTAACGTTTTAGTTTTTATTTGAAAAAAGTGCGTGGGTTTGAGATACTTTTTTCATATTTTATATTTTATGCAGTTGGAGAAATATGAGATATAATAATATTTTTATTTATTATAATTAATATTTTTTGCAATTATGGTTAATACAATATTTTTATTCATTATAATTAACATTATTTATAATTATAGAGAATATAATATTTTTTATTATTCCTTTTAATGAAATGAAAGGTAGTATATTTATTTATACAATAGAAAATTTGTCATTTTGTATATTTAGAGTAATTAATGTGAATATTCTTAATATATCATTGGTAGACTGCAGATTTTTATGAATTTATAAGAAATTTAAAGGTGAAAAATTGCACAGGAAATATGTAATACGAAAAATATATAAAATATCGAAATTATAATGCTTTTTATAATACCTGGTAGCTGAAATAATTTTCCACATTTTGTTACTATATTCTCGAAAGTATGAATTTGCATAAAAATCTGCAATTTAATCATTAGACGTGAAAATTTTTTTTATATTTGCTCATTTCCATGATATTTCTTGCAATTTTTCATCAAACATTAATTATGACACTTTTATAGAGTGCTATGCATCGGTAATTTTTTCATAAACAGTTAATATTTATATAAACTGACTATTTATAGTATACAGAAAAATGTAAACGATTCAAATGAAAACTCTTAAACGAGTGTATTTCTACAGGTTATTCGGTGATCAAAATATTATCGATAAAAAGGAAACATTTCCTCGTATATATAATAAAATAGCATTTAATTAACAGTATCAACATCGACATGTTTTTATCAATTTTCAGGTTGTCGTATCAGATCATACGATACATTAAAATTTTTCCGCATTTCCATATATATATATGTGAATTAAAATAAATGTAACTTTTTTGAATGGGAGATAAAAACTAATTTGCGTGTTTTCGATATGCGTTCACCGATGAGAAACAGAATTGCTAAGTAACAAACTTCACTTTAAACCTTTAAAACTTAATTTTTAATCGAAAATTAAACCTTTCCGAAATGAATCACCAAAAACACTAATTTGCGAGGAAAAAAGTGAGAAAACAACATTATTATTAATTTGTGAACAAAGAATATATATATATATATATATATATATATATATATATATATTATAGTGTATAATATTTAATTATGTTCAAGGCTGTGACTTTTAAAGTTTCCGAAATGGCGGTGTGTAATCATAGTTTTATGGTAATGAATGTAGTAAATCAAAGTCGCCATAAAATTGTATAATGAACGACTTTCACATGTAACTTGCGGCATTAATAACTCTTGCTTCAAAATGCTGCATCAAATATTAACTTTATTACGTTGGATGCATTATTTACGATACTTTCGATTTAACAGAGTTATCCTCTTTAAACGCATCAATAATTGTCTCGAATTTTATAAACTAAAAGCTATTAATGACAAGCACTTTCCTAAAAGATCGATTCCTCAATGTTCTAAAAAATCGATTCTTCCATTTCTTAAAAAATCGATTCTCCAATCTCTTAAAAAATCGATTTCCCAATTTTCTAAAAAATCGATTCTTGAATTTTCTAAAACATCGATTCTTCAATTTTTTAAACGATCGATTCCTCAATTTCCTGAAAGATTGATTCCTCAATTTAAAAAAAAATCGATTCTTCAATTTCCCAATTTTCTAAAAGATCGATTTTTCAATTTCCTAAAAAATCGATTTGCCAATTTTCTAAAAGATCGATTCTTGAATTTTCTAAAAAATTGATTCCCCAATTTTCTAAACGATCGAATCCTCAATTTCCTGAAAGATCGATTCCTCAATTTAAAAAAAAATCGATTCTTCAATTTCCTAAAAGATCGATTTCCCAATTTTCTAAAACATCGATTCTTCAATTTTTTAAACGGTCGATTCCTCAATTTCCTGAAAGATTAATTTCTCAATTAAAAAAAAAATCGATTCTTCAATTTCCCAATTTTCTAAAAGATCGATTTTTCAATTTCCTAAAAAATCGATTCTTCCATTTCTTAAAAAATCGATTCTTGAATTTTCTAAAAAATTGATTTCCCAATTTTCTAAACGATCGAATCCTCAATTTCCTGAAAGATCGATTCCTCAATTTAAAAAAAAATCGATTCTTCAATTTCCTAAAAGATCGATTTCCCAATTTTCTAAAACATCGATTCTTCAATTTTTTAAACGATCGATTCCTCAATTTCCTGAAAGATTGATTCCTCAATTTAAAAAAAAATCGATTCTTCAATTTCCCAATTTTCTAAAAGATCGATTTTTCAATTTCCTAAAAAATCGATTTCCCAATTTTCTAAAAGATCGATTCTTGAATTTTCTAAAAAATTGATTCCCCAATTTTCTAAACGATCGATTCCTCAATTTCCTGAAAGATCGATTCCTCAATTTAAAAAAAAATCGATTCTCCAATTTCCTAAAAGATCGATTTCCCAATTTTCTAAAAGATCGATTCCTCAATTTTCTAAAAAATCGATTCTTCCATTTCTTAAAAAATCGATTTTTATATATAGATTTCTAACACACAAACGGTTAAAAGTTGAATTTTAAGCATCACTTTAACAAGATTCCTTTATATTTATCGTTTCGTTGTCGTACATTTGTTTTTATGAAATATAAGACACGCACATTACCATAAATAAACAGATCCCCAGAATCAGTGCGCGTTATAGAGACGTTGCGTTAAATTTAATGGATTCTCCCTTGACAAAAGAGCCGCATTCAGTTTCCCTTAATATCGGTCTAACGATAAACACAGCTCAACCACCGGGGAAGGTCTGACTTACTCGAAAATACTGCGTGTTTTCGAAGATATATAAGACCACGAAAGAGAGTGTTGCGGAAATATAAATCAGCCGATGCAAGATACCCTCGCGCGATGCGCGGTTTTATTTTGGAAGAGGGGGTTACTACTTTTTCTCTCTTTTATTTATTTTTTTTTTTTCTTTCGTTGGTTATTTATCGTCAAAGCTACTTTGAATTTATCGTAGCGAGTGATTTTTCACGCGGTTTTTCGTGCTACATGCACTCAGCGTACATTTGTTCACATTTAGAGTGGTAAATATCATCCTGTACTTCTTTCGATGTTTCCATTTTATGTCAGATTTATAATTGCGTTTATTACAATTTATTGTGCCAAATAGCCTCGTTTAATAAATGAAGAACATTCGTTATTACTTGGTTCCGTAATATTTTGTACATCGTGTACAATGAAATCTTTGTTGTTTCATTGTTTAATTAACTACGTTAATAAGTAAAATGAAATGTGAGGAAATAAAAGAGACCAACGTAAGGATATTGTTATTGTTGTTCAGTAACGACATTTAATGATACTTTAATTATTAATTTAATTTTGAACCTAATTTATAATATAATTTTATATTGTAAAATGATTTGTCTTATGATTTAATCTTGAAACTAACCTAACCTAACATTTATTGATAAAGAAACATCTTGAATCCGCAAAAAAAATTATGAAAATTTTATATATTAGAATTATTTCGTAGTTTTCAAAAAATTATGTAAATTTCGGGATATACATATGTAACATATATTGTATATAGGAACGTATTATGCAATTTTTCTTTGCTGCTTAAATTCACATTAAGGGTGTAAAGTGAACTGCTGAAAATCCGACTATTCTTTTTTATTTTGTGTTACAACTCATGAACAGTAACAGATAGAAACAACATCTTGAAAAAAAAGGTTACTTCTTTTAAGATTACTTTTTTACTTCTTTTTCGTCTATTATTTAGTAAAACATCTATCAATTGTTTATATAATTAAAAAAATGTTACCTATTATATAATTAAGTGCTCTTCTATCGAGAGGACATAGGCAGTTTTAAAATTACACCCTTCAACTGTCACGTGTGCAATGAGATATAGAAGTTCTTCGATTGTTGAGGAACACAAAGTTTGTATTTGTATTTTTAGAAAAGTATTTCCTTTTTTAAGGTTTTTTTTGTAGTTATTCAAAGCACTGATTAAGATTTCACGTGAGAAAATGAATTTTACGAGGAATTATTCATACTTTTCTTCATAACTATATCTGACCCTGTTGCCGCAGTTAGGCGAATAACCACGATATGCCAGGAATTGAACCTGACTCTGAGACACAAATTTTAGAAAAAGCAGAAAATTAAACAAACATTTTTTTCACACGAAAAACTCAATAAAATCAATTTACATTCTCTATGGATACTTTTATTCGTCTATACTTCCTCAAATATAAGTCGATGCATTACTATGCACGCAAGAAATGCCTTATCAATCTTCATTTGTCACGCACAAAATTAAAGGACAACCTCATGACACTTCTTTTTATATTTTACCTGTCCGTGTGTGCATACATACTAGCTAAAAAAAAAAAGAAACAAAGGAAAATGCAGAATTGCACAGAACACCCTGAAAGTCCATAGATTTATGTATTCTCGGTCGGTGTATCGCGACATCGAGCTGAAACGCATCCGGTAAAAGCTGCATAAACTTCCATTACGTGTAAACACAGGAATCGCAAATAGGACGCGTATGCACGTGAAATTATTGCGAAATATTTACGATTTTGACAACGAGCTTAACCATGTATCAAGTTGGAATACCATAAATCGACTAATCTTGGTGTCTACTCGATTCTCTAGCCGTAGCAAACCTGTAGAAACAACCTATGCATACATTGGACATATATCTCCACTTAAGGGGATATTCTAGTCTAGACTTCCATTTTTCTGGTCTTTTTGGGGAATTTTTTCAAAAAAAAGTATAAGTTTCTCAATATCGAAATTTTGCATACATATTTATTTATATTCTGCGAACGTTTACAATTTTTTTTAAGTGAAAATGATAAAAGCTTACGGGGTTACATATCGTTGAACAAGGTTTGTTTAAACAAAAGTGTCCTACTGGCTGACACGATTCCAATCATTCTGCTCATTTGAAATGAAAAAATCAAAAGGATTCCTGATTAGTATGGTTGCGATTATGGTGTGAACCAAAATGAAGAAAAAAAAGTGAAAACATACAAAATGGCAGCACTTTGAATTTCGAATGTCGATTTTCTTGGCTTCTTTTCATGTTTAGCGAGCTGCAAAAAAGAAGAAAAATTTTTGTTTGCTATAATTCTGGTTCAGACGATAACGGCACATCCACTGAAGATGTACGTCAAATTTGAAGTCAATCGGTTTACTAGATTTCGAGATATCATGTCAGCCATGCAAAAAAACATTGTTTCGAGAAAAACGAGTTTAAAGATCCTCATACCCGTTATATGAGAATGCGCGTCGTCTTCTTTAACCATCTATAACTTCGCCAATTTCACGAATTTGAAAAAATCCTTCTACAATTATACTTCTACAAATGTCTACTCTCAGAAAATGCAAAAAAAAAAATCAATTTTTTGAATGGTCTAGACTAGAATACCCCCTTAAGGGGTAACATCTACGTAAAAATCGAAAAAATTTTGTTTATCTTAAATAATGTATTAGAGTCTTCAAAATAAGGTGAAATAGGTCTCATACGGAAAAAATTGTTTAATGTGGTTTTACAGCTAATGTTTTAACCGTTTGAGTGCAAAACGACGCGATCGCGCTTTTCCTGTTCAGTGCCCAAAAGTGCCAGCTAATAAGTCTGTAGAATTGAACTAACTACACTTCTGAACTTTGTCAATGCGTGTCTTTACTGTTACCATTTATGGATGTTCAACTAAATTAAAATCCATGCTTTCGTAAGTTTCGAGCTGTTGTTAAAAAGAATTTTTTCATTTATTAAAAATTCAAAGTAACGTAAACGAGAAAAAGAAAGAAAAAGCTAAAGAAAAGCTATCGCGCTGCTTGACATTCTTCGACTGAATTTTTACAAAGATCCGTGGTACTCAAACGGTTAAACTAAGGCGTGATATCGTCTAAGCACATCGGAGCAGCAGAAATTCAAGATTTCTAAACTCTTTCTAAATTATATAATATTTACTGCCAACGAATAATAAGTTCCAGTATATTCTTATAGGTGATACAAATACTAAACAATTGAAATATATACTATGTAACGCCAGTATAACCTTTAAAACGACGCTGTTCGCTCTCAATCTAGAACGTTGCTGCTTCAGTTTGCAAAGTTGTGTGGATAATTATTATCACCGTGAATGATAAAGTGTACAGATCAAAGAAAGGTACTAAGAAGAACACGTGGTTTTCACAAAGAAGTAAAACTCACAAATAGGCAAGTGCTAAATCGATACTCGATAGAAAGAGAGTTTGAAAACTTCAGTACATCGGCTAAGAAGCTAAAACTGTTGAAAGATGAATATCAACATAAAACGCCTCTTTCACAGAACATTTTCAATGCCATAAAACCAATATATGAAGATTTGAGTAAGGATGATTTACTCAATCGTTGTTTAGGAGGATTCACACAGAACATGGTGCTGGATTTGTTCCTACATATTTCCTACGTAGACATTTGCCTTTTCCTTCACGATATCACCTCTACAGGAGGAAAACCTCTCTATTATTGCTGTATCCTTGGCAGATTGCGACTACATTAACGCAAACACTAGACTTAACGCCTGAGCGAATCAAAAAATATATATATGACGGTGGTGGTGATACTCGAAGAATTTTGACGAATGCTCGAGAGAAGAGAGCATAAAAAAAATGTCTGGGCAACTCGAAACGAATCGAATAGTCGTGCACTCGTGTCCGGAATATTCTTTTTCACTCTTCGTTTGCGTTTAATTAGTCGAATGAACGCAGCACGCGGAAATTTGCGGATCTGGCCTGCGCTTTTGGCCCGTTCGCACAAGCAGAAAACGCAGCCTCGTAGTTAACTGGTAGCAGGTCAAGTAGCGGGCTTTATGAAATTAATGAAAGGTTTTCATGTACGAGAGCGAAGGTGGTACACACACGCATAAAGAAACAGAGAGAGATCGTATTTGTTGCTTTCAATCTCGTGTATACCCGTGTTTTCTTCCGTTTCTCTGCTCTCTTTCTTCTCTCCTTAAACTCATTTCTTCTTTATGTTTCTTCGTTTAAACACTTCGTCGTGCGAAGACTGATGAGCTAGGTTGGAAGATTATTTTCTGAACCTGCTCTGTCCGGTATTTAACACGCGATTGGTTACGTTAGAGCGTGATAACAAAAGTGATATAAAAATGTAATGAAATGGATTAAATGCATACACTACTTTTATTTCAGTTCGTTTGTTTTATGATATACTTACAGTCACTCTAATTAATATTTGGGCACTCTTTAATACAGAATAACATTTTGTTTTTTTAATGGAACCAAATGGCGTGAATTCTTTTTCTTTGAGTAGTTAGGATTAGTTTATTAGCTAACGTGTTAACAAATTTTGAAAGAATTGCAACTGATAGGAATTGCCAAGAAAATAATAAAGATTACTTTCTATAACGTTTTTGTTTGAGCCTGGAATAAAAATGAAGAATTGTTATGCCCATGATTAGCATCAGCGTAGTTGGCACTGAGAAGAGAGTCATTTCATTTTTGTAATGATTCCGATCATACTCGCCCTCCTTGTTTTGCGACTGCTGTCGTGTATGCTTTTTCCGCTTCTTTACCACTGATATTATTAATTTACTCCTTGCAATGTTATTTTTCTTTTAAATTGTTCACTTAATAAATAATTCCTAACAAAACATATGTTTCGTAGATTTACGAAACATACCTAATCACTGTAGTTCGAGCCATGATACAGCCAAGGCGTGAATTAAACTATTAAAAATCGGCACTGATTGATATTGCGACATTCAAAACTGCGTTATACTCTATTCTAGGGTTTGAATAATAAATGAGTGATAGCATATGATTTGGTATTTGAATTAGTGAATCGTTAGATTAGCTTAGATTTCCATGTACAAATGAAAAATATGTAAACACTAGTTACTGTATGAAATAATTGGGGTTCCTTAACTTTTTTTGCACTTTTACTATTTGTTGTTCACTATTTTTCTATGTTTATTAAGAAGAACAATTACAATTGATTATTACAAATTTATATCTCGAGAAATGTTGAAAGCAAGAATTAATAATTAATATGAAGAAATTAACTGTAATAATACAACAATGTAATAGTATAGCAATGAACAAATAAAGTGCAATGTGTAAAGTATGGATAAATGGATATGTAACTATAGAGGGTTAAGATGTTAAGGCTTCAACGAGACTTTTATCTGAAAACTAAGCTTCCCTGGTCTGTCTGAGTAGTGTGAGATTTCACCTAACTAAAACTCACACGGTGGCCTACTTCCGGCGCTGTGGGAGGGCCTCAGAAACTCTTCCCAACACATCTGGGCACCCTTCACTACAATTTCTTACGGCCCTACTTGAGGTGCTAAGATATCCTCAAAATCTCTTAAACAGTAGCAGCGAGAATCACATTCGATATTGTTCGACAAAGCAAATTTAAGACCTCAGGCGGAAAATAAAAATATTTCACTCACTCTTGCGTTTCTTCTCACAATCAACCAATCACGGTCGCATAATGCTGTCACACTTACTCTTCTGTGAACAATAGGCGATGGTTTTATCTCACTTTAGTCATTTACGTACACCATCACTTCCCCTACAGTTGCTTCGGGTAGAACTTGAATAATGGGGTTAGCCTACCCGCCTATTTTTCTTTTTATTGGGGCAGGCAATGAAGTCAGAGGTCTGTAGCTTATTTTATTGAACTATAGACACTCGAATAGTGGGAGTAGTCTTCCCGCCTATTTTCTTCTTATTTGAGTAGACGGTGACGTCAGAGGTCTCAAGTTTGCCTTACTGAGCTATAGACACTCAAATAGTAAGGATACTTTGTCCGCCTATTTTCCTCTTACTTTAGAAGGTTATAATATGAGTTCTCAAGTTTACTTTACCAAATTATGGATACTCGAATAGTTGGAATATCCAACCCACCTATTTTCTCTTTGCTGTGAAAGCGGTGACGTCAGAGATTTCAAGTTTGTTTTACCGGAGTATAGATACTTGAATAGTAAGGATAATCTGCCCGCCTATATTCCTCTTATTTGAGCAGGCGATAACACGAGGGTTCTCAAGTTTACTTTACCAGATTATGGATACTCGAATAGTTGAGATATCCAGCTCATCTATTTTCCTCTTGCTGTGAAGGCGATCAGAGGTCTCAAATTTGCTTTACCGGACTATAGACACTCGAATAGTGGGGACAATCTTCCCGCCTATTTTCCCCTTAATTGAACAGACGATGACGTCAGAGGTCTCATGTTTACTTCGCTAGACTATACATTCTTACGGTACCTCCACTATAAAAACGTTGCTCAAATAGGCATGACCTACTGCTCGAATATCATTCAATGCTCCAGTTTGTCTGACCACTTCACACAGAGTAACTTCGAGATCGTTTCTCATATACAGTGTAGACTCTCGCAGGCCCATAATGGGAATAAAGATTGGTTGGCGGGGCAAGGGAGCAGGGCGGGGTGAAAGAGGGGGGGATGTCGTGGGAAAGGAGGACGAAATAAATTAAATGGCTACGATTCAAAGAACGCGACCGATGATGAAACTCCATGCTGTGGCCGCAGCCAGAAGATTAATTAATTAAACCGATATTGCTAGGTTCCCGGTGGTTGTTCGATTCCTCGAAAGTCTCGTAAATATTTATCGGTGACGCTTTATGACTAACAGCAACGTTTCCATAAACTGGTTGCTAGCGTTCAACCGTGGAAATCTGTTTTCCTTGGTAGCATATCGGTGCCACCAGTTGGCCCGAATGATTTTTACCTTTTGGAAGCTGGCCACCGGTGCGTGTTGGGATCGATCGAGAATGGTAAGTTTCGCCTCCTCCGATAATGCGAAACGTTCCTGACCCAACCGATGCTTTGAAATTTACGAAAGCGGTTTCCCTTCTGCCCCTACTTTTTCGTCCACTTTCCGTTCGAATATTCATGCTTCTTCCTGTGTAACCAACGACGCTTTTCCATCGTAGATTCTTCACCGATTCTGCTTCGAATCGAGACGATTAGTCCTTTGTGACGATACTTTCGCAATATTGTGAACCTTGTTAACCTCCACGATTGCTTATTGCAAATCTTTGTCGAATTAAATTTTATAAAAATCATCGTTAACCCGTTAGACTCGCGACACAGATTCTGATGAGGATTCGAGAAAAACAGTTATATTCGTAACAAACGTTAATTTTAATTTCAACTTTCTAAATAAACAAAGAAATAAATAGACAGATGGATAAGTAGATAAATAAACAAAGAAATAAATATAAATAGAAACGATGTAAGCCGATCTCATTTTATAGCCGGCGGGCAAAAAATTAATGAAATATATATATATATATATACATATATATAATTCCCACTTTCCTTGTAATTTATAAAACTGAAAATTGAAAATTGTAGTTGATGTATAAGACATCAGTATTTCTTACGTAAAATGGTGCTAAAACAGTGAATGGCTGATGTTCAGATGTATAATCAGCAGCAGAAAGTATAGTTCAAGGGGTCAATGATGGATAATTGATAAATTATCGAATATGGCAATCGATATTCATAAGTATTTGCGTGGTTTCGTCCACAGCGTTCTCCTTCGTTTCTTTTTTAGTTCTTTTACCAATTTCCGACGCAGTCTTCGCAGTGCTTCAAGTAATTAGTTATTTTTTTTTTTTATTTGTCTGTTGTATAGATTTGTCATAGTAAACTATTAAGTACTGTATGAACCGTTTATGTACTCACATTTAACCTGACAATTAAATTACATTTGTTGCTTTGCATTTAGGTGTGTTATTTAAGTAAATTTGTTAAAATTTGTTAATTATGTAAAGTGAATTTTAAATAAAATTTTTGGCGTCTTGACGCTTTAAGTCCCAACGTTGCACTAATGCAACATTTCACTCGCAATGTTTTTTCTGAAAATTTTCATTAACAATTTCTGTTCTCATATTCCAAAAAATTGCTTAGTATTTTTTTAGTCTGTATAAATTTTGTTTCTTTCGCTTAGATCCTACAATATTCATAATTTTGAAGAAATTGAAGCTTTTATAATACGAATATAAACCAATTTTTTTTTTAATCTAAATCCTGAGAAGATTTTTACGCATCATTTTCATGTAGCGAGCTTCTATGTAGAATTTAGTATTATAAAGCACTTTTTTATAAATATATTTCTTGGTAACTTAATGGTAATTTCTTGGAGACTTAATATTGCGTAAATGCAACATTTCGTTACACAGAAACTAATGATTCAAAAAATTTTTCGGTAGCAATTACATTTTTTTAAACGTTTTTATAGATAATAAATAAGTATATATATAAAAATTATTTTTCCACTTAGAACATAATGGATTAACTAAATATTAGATGCTGTAGCGTATTAGTATAATATTTGATAGATCAGGTGAGAAGAAACGTTTAAATAACTTCACTTCTAATTACTTTAATTCTAATTACTCTCCTTCAGTCAACAATTCATTGAAACGTAATAATAAGGAAAAGATTTGCTAGGAATTAATATAGTATTTTCTTTCCCTTCTGAAATTGCAGTTATTTCTAAGTTTATATAGTCATTAGAATGATTCACAAGCAGTGCAAATTGCTACAAATAGTAAAACCGGCGCCTTGCTAAGTTCTATTATAGTATGTAATCCTACTAAAAGTGAGTACCCTATTATGCAAATTTGTTTTATTTCTCTTATCTGCATGTTACGTAATCAGGCCGTCGTTGAAGCAATTTTCTAAGGTGCTTTTTCTAAAATAAAGATTATAACACCGGTGATCAATTTCTGTTTATTAACAGATGGTTTATATCGATTAAAATATTAAAAATTCTAAATAATGCAACTATAAGAATCTTAGCAACGTGTAATATATTCGTGTATATTCATTTAATGGCTAAATAATTAAAATTTAATTTACTTATTCATCTATATTTATTTGATGAACGAATAATCAAAATTTAATTTATTTATTAAGTTATTATTATATTAATTATTTGAAAATATGTAGAATAGTAGTTTAAGATAAGTTGTTTTATGAAAACAAATGCGATTATTTATTACTTCATCTTAGCACTCTCACAATCGTCGCTAAAATAGCATAAATTATCACGAATTAGAAACAGTTTCATTTATTAACTCTGGATCTCTGTTATAGAAATACGAATGAAATATATTCACTCATGAGGTGTATAAGGAATATTAAAAACATCAAAATTACAGAAAATAGAGGAAAACAACGAATGAAAAAACCAAGCAGCTTTAACGCTTTTGAAGCTTTAAACGTGAAATATGTTTGAAATGACCGAACGAAACGAAATTATTGTACACTTGTAAACTTTTTATAAAACTTTATTTTTATTTCTCGTGTCATTACAGTTATTGCTTTAATTCCTTTATTGCTCTGTTTGCTGTTCATTTTTTTTTTTTATTAAAGCGTTCAAATTTTTCATAAGAAGCGGGGTGAATAACATATTTTATGTTAAAAAATTGATTCCTAGGTTTAAAAAGACTTACCGACTGTCGTACGAGGTTAATTGAAAAGTACTTGCGTCTGACTATAAATATACTACTTTCACTTGCGCTCTAACTTCTTATGTATCTAATTTTTTAAATTACGAGTATCATACATATCCAATTTATATTTAATTTTGCTGCAGCGATTAATTTTTCTATCGCAATTACGGACAGTCATATTTAATATTCTTTTATTTAAATATTAAATATTTAAATTTTACAACTATTTATATATTATTTGTAAAATATTTAATTTTACAACTATTAAATATTTAAATTTTACAACTATAAATATTAAATAATATTAATTTTACAACTTTCGCCACATAAGAATAAAAGCATAAGCTTTTACTATAATAGAGGTGGGAATATTTATTAAAATCTTCCAATTATTTATTTTTAGGAATTTCACAATTTGAATAACCATAATATTAAATTGAAATAACAAGAAATAAGTTGCACTTAATACAGTTATAAGTAGACTGCGAATTTTTATGCATTTATACGAAATTTGGAGATGTAAAATTGCACAGAAAGTACGTAATATGAAAAAATATACAAAATATGCAAATTACGGTACCTTTTATAATATTCTTTAGCTAAAATAATTTCCTACCAAAATTCTACATTTTTTTGCTGTATCCTCAAAGACGTGAATTTTCATAAAAATCTGCAAACTGGTTCTAAGGTATCTATTTTCAATCATAACCGAATACGTGTTACAAAGTGTTACAAATTACCACGAAATCGCTGTATATTCTGAATAATCGATCTCTGTCTCTCATTCTCTCTCTCTCTCTCTCACTCACTCACTCACTCACTCACTTTTACTCTCTTTCACTCACTTTCGCTCTCTCACTTTTGCTCTCTTTCGCGCGCTCTCTCTCTCTCTCTCTCACTTTCGCTCTCTTTCGCGTTTTCTCTCTCTCGCTCTCTCACTTTTGCTCTCTCTCTCTCTCTCTCTCTCACTTTCGCTCTTTTTCGCGTTTTCGCTCTCTCTTGCTTTTGCTCTCTCTCTCGCGCTCTCTCTCTCTCGCTCTCTTTCTCTCTCTCTCTCCCTCTCTCTCTCTCTCTCTCTTTCTCTCTACATATTAATCTCGCACTTACAACTAGCAAACAATTGAAACGTCACGTTTACTCTCTTCCAATAAAACACACACCGTTCAGCTTGATAATTAGTTTACAGAAACAATCGCGATAGTCTGTTTCCTCCCTTCCCTCCGAAACGATTCGCGGTAACATGAAACGCATAATTATTTGTAATTATTATTTATCATGCTCCCGACGAAATCTCCGCTTGATTCAGATAGGTGCGTCGTTTTGTAATCGGATTTAGCTGGCGCGGGGACGAGACGAATTTAAAGCCGTAAATGGGAAAATACGAGGATATAGAAAGCTCTCTTATCCCCGTCGTTTCCGGGATTACATCACATGGTAACGTTTTACATCGTCCGGGAGAGCAACGATTATAAATTCGCACCTTTTCGTCGTCGCTCGTTGTTCACCGATAAAAAGCAACCCTCTTTTGTCGGAGGCACGTTCCTCTCGCATTCGCGCGTCGTCCTCGCTCTCGTAACGATTTTCACGGGAAATTATTTGTCAAATACATTTGCCGAATTTTCCCTAATGTAGCGTTACATTCTTATCCAAATTTATCATAAGTTCCAGGAAATTTAATGAACGAAATTTCACGTCTTTTTTTTCGATAAACAGCAAATATTTTTGGGAATCTCTTTTTTCAAATTTATCATAAGTTCCGGAAGATTTGATGAACGAAGTTTCACGTGTCAGTTTTCGATAGACAGAAAAAATTTCTTTTTTCCGAGTCTTTTTTTCAAATTTATCACGTCTCAGCAAATTGATAACGAAGTTTCACGTGCCATTTTTGGACAAAGAGAAGATGTTTTCGAGAATCTTCTATATTTATCATCAATCCCAGAAATTTTTGAGAAGGAAATTAAACGTGTTATTTTTCAATAGACAGCACCTGCTATTTTTGGAAATCCTATCTTTAAATTTATCATAAATTTCGGAAACGAAGTTTCACGTGGTTTTTTCGATACACAGTAAATCTTTTTGGGAATCTTGTTTTTAAATAGAATCTTGTTTTAAATTTTAAGACATAATTTTATTTTTTAACATTCTTCGTAATCTCCTCCTTTGTTAATACACTTCTTCTTATTTTTATACAGTCGTCGGAAACATCTGAAAAATTCGTTTTCTAGAATACGGTTGTTATTATTTCATATATAATGCCACCAAATGTACTTTAAAATGAAGTGGTGAATACTAAATTATCTTTCGTACTTGTCGCTTCATTTCAATTCAAAGTTCTATCGCTCTTATTGAAAGACCCTATGTTTTCCCATAAAATATGTTATCGAAGATTTTGTGTTGACACATTAAGTGCTGCATCTATTTTACGTGAACTTTCCATACAGGTCGCGTGGGTCACTGGTGACCCACGTTATTACATTCGTTACGTTATTTATGAACAACTGTACTTCATCTGACGAATTGAAAGTGAATCGTGAAATATTTCTTCCATCGACTATACTTAATCCCAAATATCGTTCTAACTCAGCGTATAATGAAAAACAAACTGATACGGTGTTTCTTTTTACTGTTTTCTCCATAAAACACTTTTCAGTGTCGACTTCGTTTTTACATTGTTACCAATCCTCGATATCAAAATATTACGAAGTTTGCTTCCGTACGTCAGCCAATGAGTTAATCTTTCAGAATTCGACGAAAGTAAAATAAACGTTGTTCCACGTGTTGTCTGTTGATTTAAATTTTCTTGAACGTCAACGTACACTTTTTCTCGCGTCAGTACACATTTTTCTAACTGTGCCTTTCAATAATCTTTCACTAAATTCATATCATTATCGAGATGAAGCATTATGTTAATTCAGAAAGTTAAAAGGCAAAAGGGAGGGGAAATCTTTAATTAATAGAAAAGCTGAAACATTTGCGTACGTCCAGACAGACAGCACTGCATTTTTGGCGTTGCTTCTCATTCAAGTTCGTTAATATCGATAATTAAAAATCATTTTATCAGCCACGTTAAATTATACGAACTTTGACTTTCATAAAAGGATGGTCCTGAATATAGACACACACGAATAATATTTAACGAGCGGAGGAGCGAGGTATAGATATAGTAGAAATGCAAAATTCCTATTTTTTGCATACGCTGCTTTCAATATTAATCAACATATTCGTCGAAGTGTCTAGTACGAGTAAAGTATCTTACTGACCCGATTTTCTTCCGTTAATATCGTAATTTTCATTCCTTTTGGTCGATGCCCTCGTAAAATGTACTCTCTGTGCAAACTTAACGTCTCGTTATAGAATTATGCTATATTTGTGACTGGAAATTTGTGAAACTGTGAATTTGGAGAGATTCAAAGACAGCAAAAGTGTAGAATGGGAAAAATAAAGAAAGATATAAAAGCGTTTTTCGAACACAAGTAATTGACCGTAAACAAATATACAGTAACTCTCGTTAATGTTCAAACGCCCTTTAAAATAGAATAACTTTTTTTAAAGTAGACCAAACTATGTGAACTTCTTTTTTATGAACTGTTAGAACGATTAGTTTAGTCGGTAACGTGTAAAGAAGTTTCTAAGAAAATTGGAATTAGTCGAAATTGCGAAGAAAATAGTAAAGATCGTTTTTCACAACTTTTTTATTTGAGTGTGATTTATTACAGTATTAAACCGTAAGTCGTGGGAAACTTCGATTTACACCATCTTTAACCTGTAGCTTATAGTAATATCAACCGATTTCGATGAAATTTTCAGTATGTATATTACAGTCTGTATCACGTTCAGATAAATTTGAGGGCACTTTTACCGTGCTTATTCGACTATACCTTTTGCTTTCATCTGTAAAAAAGACTGTTGCATCTTCGAACAAGCGATATATTCGAGAGTGGTGGCGCTAAGTTGTCGCTGGTTCGCTGATGATATTTTGGTGGATGGTGTGATGCTGATTTAGATAAAGAATCTCACACGTATTTTAACAATATATTTTAAAATAAATATTTGCAAATGATGTCTTGGCGTGGTGTGTGTGTGTGTTGTTGATTGTTGTCTAGTTATTTCAATTTTTGATGCAATGTGTCTCTATTTATAAAAAAAATGGTTGTATAGGAGGTGATGTTTTGCACCAATTAGAGCGTGACTACTCTCCGGACAGTCCTCCAGGGCCCATAAGTATACCGCCCACTCTGGAAGTCCCAAGTTGGCTGGGTGGGGGTTGTCGCGTTGGTGGGGGTATGGGGTCCAAGCGTAGCTCGCTCGTAATGGGACTTGAGCGGCCAGGATGACGCGAAAGGTTTTATGACATGTCAATGGTTATTGAATGGTCACGAGTGTGCACCAGGAAGGCATGTGACCCGTAGAAACTTTATGTTTCTACGTCCGTAAAACGCTTCCTGGTCTTCGTCGCCAATTTAAAAGAAATTTAATTAACATAAAGCTGGAAAAAAGGGCGCATTCAAAAATAACGTGAACAGGCGACCATATCATAAACCCTAACAAAGATATTTTTCAAGAATGAAAATCTTTACTCAAGTATTTCTTCTCGTAATTCGAATAGTGAAATTCTCTACAAATATGTGTCAAAGATACTATGCAACATACATAACGCCCATTGATAGTTTCTTAACGACATTATACACCGTGATTTGGTGATATTTACAGTCAAAGAAGAGCTAAGTTTAGCAAAATATAATATAAAATAATTATCAGAGCATTCAAATTCACTACATGTTAGGACTATTAGTCTCAAGACTGATACAATCAAACAATCAATCATGTAGGTTAAAAGCATACACGCTGTTAAATCTGGCATTCAGATTTACAGTCTGTATCATGAGAACGTAGACGCGATATCTCTGTGAAAATTAGTAGAAAATTGAAGGATTGTATACAGATAGAAAGAGCATTTAAAAGATTAATACTCGCTTAATTAATAATGTATCTAGTCTACACCATTAATGATTATTGCTTGATAATGTCGTAGTATACTTTCAATCAAGTTTTCAACGTATGAGATAAGTAGAGACCCTCATATTTTTCGAATACGACGAACTAGTATTATTAGTATTAAAATACGTTTTCCCCGCAGTTTATGCTTCATGGTAAATCACACATTTTCAATTGGATTTGCATCAGGAGACTGTGTTAGCCAGTTCAGCATACTGATACAGTTTCTTGCTTTCCACTCGATGCAAACACGACTCCGATTTTTGGGATCGTTGTATTCTCGATGTGCTCACCGGTTCAAGTCACGTTTCAATGTTAGAATACCAATATTTATGCACTTTTTGCCAAAAGAAAACTAATTTTTCTCACAAGGAAAGTGTTGAATTCTTTGAAAAAAACTGGAGGATCACTTTATTTTTCCTTTTTGTAATAACCTGCTTTGAACCTCGATCAGGAAGATCATCAAAACACTTAGTTTCTTTATATTGTTGCACCTACATATTAACGCATTCGAGAAACTTATGCAGATATTTTTTGCATCTCTAATACTCATTGTTTGGTTCTTTCTTCGGTGACATAGAAAGACCTGTTCAAAAGGTTCGACGTCCACGGCGCCCATTTTGGACAGGTTTGTATTTGTCGATGACAAAAACGATACTAAAAGATTTAAAGGCAACGCGTATTGAAGGAGACTGTAAATGTTTATGTTAATACAATCTCTATCTCATTGGATATGAAGTTTCGCAAATATTACGTCCACGCTCTTGTAACATTGACTGTAGGTGTTTACGCAAGTCATTACTCTTCGTTTCCTTTTTAATCAAATTTATTTATTCGACACACAGAATTGGTACGGTATTTTCTCTCGCTTTCTATAACCTTATTTTATCGTATGTTAACAGGTTGAATCAAGATAATCGGTACTTAATTCTTTTTAAAAAAGAATTTGTTCAAAAGACAACGCGACTCGATTTCAAAATGGTAAACGGAAACTTTTGCAAACGCCTATTATAATAATTGACAGAAATCTACAAAATGTATTTTTCACGTCAATTGCTGTTTGGAAACTCGGCGCCTAATTTTTGACAACGTTGACAACTTTTCCATGGATCTCAAAAATTAGCCAAATCTCCAAATATAATACAAAATAACTGAGAATTTCATTTTTTTTTTTTTTTTTTTGACTTAGAATACTTTCACAATACTGACTGGAAAGAAAATTACAAATTTTCTCTAACATAATACAATTTTTACAATATATTACAATATTATTACAGTCACATCTTTCCATAAAAATTAATTGTCTGCATTTATCAGGAAACGTTAAAATTTTTAAAATCCTCCTTTCCCCTGTATCGTTATTTTACATTGCTCTCTAAAAATCCCATAAAAAAAAAATGATTCAATATCATTTAATTATATCCCTTGCGGAAAGTTGGTCTGAATTTTTCTACCGTTTTATACTAACATTTATAAAACAATAAACGCTCGTTCGAAATTAATCGAATAGGTTGAAATTATCGTCGAAGTATTGTTAATTTACATTGATACAACAGATGGAGAGAAATTAATTTATCATACGCCACATTCAACTATAGTCAATACATTGGACATTCAAGACTAAAATGCACCAATACAGAATTCATTACAATTATTCCTTTCGTATATTGTAATGACAACTCTCCCTTTTGAACTTGACAGTTACTCGATTCAATTCATTATTTCCCGCGATATGTTTCCTCTGCAATAGGCACATTCTTTAAACAGTAACCGGCGGAAATTTAATTACGATATTATTATCGCCTTTCAACTGTTTTACGATGCACGAGACATACGTGAAATATTTGATAAATAAAGAAAATATATATTCCACGACGAAGGGATTATAACTTGTCGGTTAAATGAATATATCCGTTTCCCTTCGTGTGATCAAACCATCGACAAAAGCGTTCCAACACCGACGTCGATCCTTTTCCCTTCTCAACCCATTCATTTCAGTTAACTTCAGCCGTAGGTAAAGTGAGAAACGTCTACCTAGCGGAGATTTATGAAAACCGGAGCATTCTAAATAATAAGGATAATAAATAAATATTTTCGTGAATAGTGGATGACGACAAGCAATCTTTACGGTAATTTGAATTTTATTTATTACGTTGGTGGAAAAATTATTGCAGGTTTTGTTAGCTTAAATTTGACGCTGGTTTCTCTAGTTAACACACTGACTGTGTATATTTTTCGTGTGCAATGTTTACAAATTTGACGTTGAAAAGTATAAGCACAGATATTTTGACCTGCTATTGATCTGATGATCGTTCAGGGTTTGTCGAAGTTTGCACAAAGGTATGCCAACTAAGTATTCGACTTCGAAGGACTATCCTCACGATTGAGGGACAAGATAATAATGTAGACTTGTGTTATAAACTGTGAGATCAAGTTTATTGCTAAATTACTAAATTTTTCTAAAGGTTTAAGTATGTGTTGGTCGATCACCGTGTGATTGACTGCTTATATGGTTATGTTTACTTATGTTGTTCGTATAACGAGTACTCTTACAATACTGCTTAGAATAGATTATGTATTCTATATACACATACACAAGAAAGTATTTGAACGCTTACATTTTTAACATTTAATGAATGAAATGTGTGTATTAAACTAAAACATTTGAAATAATTTTGCATATATAATATCGAATAGGTCTTAAGGTAACACAAGTAAAACTTGAAAATAATTCAACGACGTGTACACTTTTTATAATAGATTTATTATAGATATGGATCATAAGTGTCTTTTCCAAAGTATCTATTCGATAACAGAGTATTATTTATGATTTTTTTTTTAAAGTGGTCACTTTAAGGGTTGTTTGTAAAAACCACCCCCAAAAAATTCATTATGTTTTTCTACCCTTAATAATTTATTTATAATTCTGAAAAAAATATCTCAAGTAATGCTAGTTTGTAGCTCTTCTATATTGTTCTTCTCGTTTAAATATCGCAAGTAATAGCTGAGAAAGTAAGTAAAACAGTTTTGGATTTTTACCTTCGTATTACTTTTGAACGAAAAGATAGTGGTTAGAAATTTTGCAAAATGATTTTTCAAGCAAAACGCTTTAGTCCATTATTATAAAAATCTAAATTAAACGAAGGGATGGAGATCTGAAATTTTGCAAAATGACTTTTCAAGGAAACAGTTTTAACCAATTATTATAAAAATCTGAATTAAACGAAGGGATAGAGATTTAAAATTTTGCCGAATGATTTTCCAAGCAAACAGTTTTAACCAATTATTATAAAAATCTGAATTAAACGAAGAGGTAGAGATCTGAAATTTTGCCGAATAATTTTTCAAGCAAAAAGCTTTAGTCCATTATTGTAAAAATCTGAATATTGGTAACGAATTCCTCGAACGCGTTTTTAATTGTTCAATGATTTATCTGATTTAATTGCTGAATATTTTTGTTCTTTTTTTTTTATAAAAAAATTATCTAGATACTTGAATCTACGTTGTGTTATTCGTTCGCTAACGAATAATTATTTATTCGATATTATTATTTTTATTATTTATTTTATATTAATTATTATTATTTGATATTTTATTAACTTTATTCGAATACTATTAATAACGATTTTCTGTGCAATTATCGTATGACCTCGACGCTATTTGCTATGCTTCATTTCGGATGAGCAATTTTGAATCCCGGGGCTCTTACGTATAATCGAAAGGCATACCTTCTCCTTCCCGCAATATAGAAATTTTAACCCTTGACCCGCTTCCCTTGTATCTTTCTCACTTCGTGTTTTCCTTAAATACATTTGAGAAACAGGTCAAACGATGTCTTCTCATCGATAGAGTATCTTAACGTAGAAGTGATAGAATTTCTGTGCGCGTTTAATCTGAAATAAGTGTTGCGTGAACGGAGAACACTTGAACGATATTGTACAGAAGCTTGTATTTAAAAATTGTATCGCATTTTTTGTAGATGAATTAGCAGCAGAGAGATGAAATTTTAATACGTACTATTATGCAAAACTTTATTTATGAACAGAGAAACGTAAGCGTTCCTCGTGTCTATATACAATACATTTGTTTTAGATATTAATATTAGATTTACGTAACTCGTCAATTTGATGGATTTGGAACTTCACGAACAAAATTATATAATAGAAATTGTTGCGTCTACTCGTGGTTGCGTCTACTTTTTCCTAAACCTCGAGAATCAGAATCCATTCTGCTCCAGAAAGAAAAACATTAGAATCATTCGGCATAGAATTAGAAACGGTAGAATTCCCTCGGCTACTGTGTCCATTTACTCGGTACACAGTCAAACATTGTACAATATAGAAGTTCGGATCATAGTTAGTCTTCTGATACATGGAAGTGGTCTTTCGAGGCAATAATTAGTCGGCACAGACGTGCAAAATCAGCTAAACTCGAAAGATCATGAGACCAACTACGAGTAGGCGCAACAATCACTATCTACTTTATCTTTTATTTCATTATAAATTTAAACATGCATGTTATCAGCCTTTTTCAACGAGCAGAATCATCAACAGTGTAACGAGTAAGTTACACGATGCTTTGTGTTGTAAATCGATGGACGTCATGTGCAGGGCAGTTTCTCAGCTAAATAGTAAATTGTGCACGTGATGTACATACAGAAATATTTCATACATATTTAGTACATTATTTCACACAAAGTTACAACAAATGACTTTATGAAGTTACAGATCGATTTATATGCAAAATAACATCGAGCTTGTAATGTACGTTCAGAACGAAGATGATAAAAATTGTCGATTAACTCGGTATAAAAAAGACTGATACGAGGTACCTAAGTAAGTGACGATGAAATAAAGAAATTAGTTTGTCAGATAGCCTTGTTAGACTCTTCCTTATAGAACCAGTTACTGCTCGCGTAAATTTAGTTTGTTATCGAAGTTTGGTTGAAGTCTTCAAATGGTTTATTCTGAGAAGTTTCAAAGTGGTATTTGTCAGTTCTAAAATCCTACCACAACTACCAGGGTCCACAAACCTCGAACGGCTCGCTTCGTTAACTGCCCGCAATAATAATATCAAAGTACACTAAACACCTTTACACACATGGACCAACTAACTTTCTATCTACGTGTTAACTCGTTACAATTTACAAAACGACTCCAATCTGATCAAACCTCGCAATTGTTTTTTTTTTTTTCTTACAAAAATGCTTTGTATTAGGTTGACGCGAATGAAATGTCGTTTTCTCAACAATTGAAATTTGCTAAAAATTCATTGCAGATCGTTAAAGTTCTTTTTTCTCTCTCCCCTAAAGCTTAGCCAAGGCAGACGTTGCGATCACTTTTGGAAAATTCGATTTTCACGCTCGATCTTCTTCAATCGCGAGTCGTTCATGCGTCAAAGAAGAAATATGTCCCAGTCATTTTTCGCGAGATTGCTTATCGGCTACGCTAGGAATCTCTGATACTTGTATATGTTTCTCTATGTATATCTTACCAACACGATCTTTTTCCTCGCCGAACTTTCGAACGACGAGACTCGAACGGTAGAGCACTGGATATCCTAGCTGACACCTCAGCGACGAATAGCCATTTAGCAAAGAACGTTTTACAGGGATAAGGCAAGTAATTAGCCTTAATTAGTTGTTCCACTCTTCTTAACCCCCGGCTCGTCCGTCAGCAAGCTGTAATCTGATTTTCTGCTTGACATCGGACGTCGTGGGGAATAATCGAATCCCGTGGCTCGAATGGAAGCCATTAATCAACGGTAGTGAGGGGGCAACGTTCGATCTTATTCTGGTCTTCTATTCTTTTATTTTTATTTGTTCTTTACCTTTTTTTTTTTTTTTACACTGAAATTCGAATGCTTTCTGGTACTTCTTGCTGATGTCACGGTTATTCGTCGTTGAGGAAGAACTCGTTTATAATAACGATATTTGAAGGTACGAGTGATGAAAGTTGGTCTCGTCTAGTTACCCTTCTTTTATTTTCCCTTTCTTTCTCTTCGCTCGAGTGCGTAACGAAGTAGAGAGTAGCGATGTTGTTTTGCAAAAGGCAATTCGCTTATGTAAATCGCCAGGGAGCCAGCCTGTACGTAATAAAATTTAAACTACGCCTCGGCGTGTGCACGGAAGTGTACACATTTTGTTTGTTTGCCTACTTCTTTATCTTCTTCTATTCTGTTTTTTTTTTCTACCTTTCTTTTTTAACTGGTTCCCTTCTGCTGTTATTTCTTGCCTCATTCCTGTCCTCTTTGCTTTCGAACAACATAATGCTGCCTCGTTGCCCCCTAGCCAGGTATATTACATGACCGACGTTTCAGAAAGCGAGAAAATATGGGTTTGCGTTACGCGATGAATAGCCACCGTGAAGTGCCTCATCTGAAGGATCCGACGATATATTTTCAAGCGCGGTCTGCTTGTCGTAATAATTGAAAAAGTTTATATCGCCGGTGCGCCGTTGCCGCTTGAACGAAGTTTTGATTCTAGCGCTATTTCAATTTTACATAGGTAGGTTCATTAAGGGAGAGATACGCAATGCAGTTTTTCTTTTTTTTTTTTTTTTTTGTTATTCAATCTGTGTTTCGCGATATTATTCGTTAAATAACGAAAACGTTGAAAAAAATATATATTACATCGAAGATTTCGCTTTTGGTAAATCAGCGAACAATTTCCTCTGTATTTTCCTATTCAAAGAAAGTGAATTTCGCAAAATTGTAATGATAGAGTTTTTTGTATAGGTGTTGAATACTTTCATGAAATTTGTATGTATATTGTGTAAAAAAAAAAATCCTGAATTTCTCATTTGAAAGTACCATGGTACATGTATTGAAACAATTTTTTGTATGTAAATAGACAACACTGTGCTTAGTTGTGACACTGAGTTCGATCTCGATCTATTAATCAATGTGTTTGCAGCAGCTGTTTATGTCAGTCGATCCCAAGTGTGTTCTGCGATTTTTACAAAGAAAAAAGCTATTGAGCAAAGAGTTTGTTTTAAATTTTGCATTTCTAACGAAATTTCTTGTACTGACGCGTTGAAAATGTTACAGAAAGCCTACAGTGAGTAGTGCCTCTCGAAAACGCAAGCGTACAAATGGCGTAAGGTAATTCAAAGAGAAGAAGTTCAGGATTTGCCGCGTTTCGGTCGACCGTTAACGGCTTCGACAGACGAAAACTTCAAAAAAATTAAGAAAATATTATGTTGTTCATTTGGAATCCCTTCCGGATGGACAAACGGTCAATAAAGAATATTAATTGAGCGTCATGAGGCGGTTGCGTGAAACTATTCGTCGAAAAGAGTCAGATTTGTGGAAACACAATTCTTGGATTTTGCAGCACGATAATGTTCCGTCGCACACATCGATCTTGGTACGCGAATTTTTCACCAAAAACTCAAATGTTATCGATAAAAAATTGAGGGCTAATAGCGAGAGTGTACATGCAGTTTTAGTGAAGCTGAAGAAGTTTGACAAATTAGTAACACACTGTAGAAACTTCACTGTTTTCTGTTTGTGTCATCGCGAAAAAATGTACACACAGAGTTTCTGTAATCATCGTTGCTCTACGATTCACCGAGAATCTTATCAACATAATCGGGACATATTACAGTGGCCCGTATTAAATTATGTACATCCGCGATTACAGCGATGTCAAATTTCGCCCGAGTTCGTTCATCTCTGTAATCGGATTTCCTACCTCGATTCGTACGAACGGCAGTCGGAAGAGGAAGTTTAAGCATCAATTTGAACAAATTGAAAAAAGCAGAGGAGGAAGAGATTTTCATTATCCTTGAGCTGTGGATGTCGACATCCACGATCTCTGTGACCTCTCTTTAAAACTTCTTAATATGCTAATACTTTCAATATCTACCGACACCTTTGCTCCTTCCTTCCTTCTTCGTCTCGATATCTCTTCTGTTATTGTTATTCTCAATTTCGCTCGTTATTCTCAGTTTACTTTGATACAACGAGCTTCGAATAAGTTCTATTAATCATTTGAATGCCAAGCGGCGCAATGGCGCTTCTCCAGTTCAGTGCCTAAAAATGTCAGCTATAATCGAACTAATTGCACGTTCAGAGTTTGTCAATGCGTGTCTTTATTGTCACCGTTTATCGAGATCCCACTAAATTGAAATCCTTGCTTTTACAAGCTTCAGAGCTGTTGTTGAGGAACATTTTTTTATTTATCAACCTGCGGATGTGACAAAAACGAGAAAAGAAAGGAAAAACGAAAGAAGCGCGATCGCGCCGCTTGGCATTCTTCGGCCGAATTTTTGCTAAGCTCTGTGACACTCAAACGGTTAACCTTTCAACTGATGAAGACGAGTTAACTCGTCGTTGGTTAATCAATACTTAGAACACAATGGTTTATGTATATGTTGAAATAGGATTCAAAGTGCGAGGAGCCGCGTGCTTTCCGCTCAGCAATTGCTCCTTTTTTATCGATCGTGCCTGCTCGATCCTTTCTTGTTTCCGGTTGCCGTGTCTTCCTGAATGTCCTCAACGCATGTTCTAAACTATCGTAATTAGAGTAATTGTTGTAATACTTGATAAGTGAAGTGGTTCTGTCTTTTCTTATCATATCCTTAACAGTATGAAGATATTGTTAATTTTTAATTGTATTGATATTATCGTACTGACATCTGGAAAAATTAGAATGAAGTAATTCGTTGTTATTTTTGCTAATTTTTAATTGTGTTCATTTCTATTTGAAAGGTGAACTCAGTTAACAGGTGGAACATTTATCCTGGCTATCCTGTTGCGTTCGAAAGATTGCAAACTATGCTAAACATTTTCAAAATTATGCTTTTCTATATTTATTTTTCTGTTCCTTTTTTTTTTTGTATAACGTCGGAGTTAGAGCTATTTTAATCCTCTATGCTCCAAGTATTTTTTGTTTTTATATGATCCATTTATCAACTCCAGTACACTTTTGTAATGAAACTTTCGAAAATCAAAAGTTTCGTTTCGAAAGGAAAACTATTACGTTCATAAATTTATTTATTTTACAAATTTGCTTTATTTCAGCACGAGTAAAATTTGAATGAAGTTATGGTTCGTGTTGTGAGTGTCTCTTGTACAGTAATAGAAATTTTGATGAGAAATTATTAATTCGTCCCTTTTCGTTTTTCTTTTTTTATGTATCATTTTCGCTACAGTTTTGCATCTGTCTAGATTTTAGATTCTAAAGGATTCTTTTTATTTTTCTGTATTCTTTTTTACATTTTTAGTTATTGGACAATTTGATTGGGTTTAAAAGGTTCAAAGTACACTTCTTTTTAATATAAGTTCATTATTTTTTCTACGCTAGATGGTATATTTTTTTAAATTTTCGTTTTATATAATAATAATGATTTTTATTATTATTTTTCGTTATATGAAGGTACACAATTTTCGATGCTTCTCAAAATTCAAGAGGAACGGATCCAATATACCGACTCGTTCAACTTGACACTTCTAATTTCCACGCACCTTCGATCCGCCAGATTCTAACGCGAATGCTGTTTCACATTTTTAAGGCACAGCCTCGATAGCTTGGTTGGTGGTCCCGCCAAGTCTCGAGATATGCGCCAAATTGAACTTTTTTTTTTCCGCTCGCTTCCAGATTACATGGATGCCTGTTCCGTTCCACGCTGTGCGCCGAATTGCCTCAGCACGGTTACAGGTTCATCTCGACCTCTTTTCCTTATTTTACTACGAATTTTCCCGTCAGTGTTTAACGCGAAACAATCGAAACAAATGATTTTGAAACTTCGATGTCAACTATCGGAATATGCAATAAGAACTGTAGATTCTTATCTAAAAATTAAAAATCGACTTTTGCAAAGCTTCTTAAGGACATGATAAGATCATATAAACTTCTGCATGATCTGTCTCGATATTTTCCAAATTTCATTTGCAACACTTTTGCTTGTCTTCCATTTTTTTTCGAAGTATTTCCCTGGAAAAATTAAAATTGTGGAAATCTTGTATAAAACATTCAGAAGAGTTTATAACTGCCATTTTGTTCGAAATATTTCTCTGGAAAAATGAAAATGCTGAAAATCTTGTATAAAACATTCAGAATAATCTGCAACATTTTTTCTTGTGTTCCATATTTTTCGAAATATTTCCCTGGAAAAATTAAAATGCTGAAAATCTTGTATAAAATATTCAGAAAAATCTGCAACATTTTTTCTTGTGTTCCATATTTTTCGAAATATTTCCCTGGAAAAATTAAAATGGTGGAAACGTTGTACAAAACATTCAGAAAAATGTTCTCAATTTATTTACGTTGAAGTGTAAACTGTATCATAATTTTACATTTTTCAAAATTCATACTCTATTTTAGAAGATTTGATATAATTAACATATTAAACAATAAAAATTGCAAGTGATAGTGCAGAACGAGGATAATTTTTTTAACACATCTTTTATATGAATTTAGCTAATTATCCCATTCGGATTATATCTTCAGATATAAATTTAATTAGAAACATAGAATAATGAATGACCGTGTAATTATATTTAGAATCTTTTTACATTTTTCACAAGCAATTTTTCATATCACTTTTCAGATTCTGCTGGATAATACGATGCGTCGCAGTGTCAAACGACCAACAAGATTGTCAAATATGCATCTGCAGGTAAATTAATTACTTTTTCACATAAAATTTAGCTAAGAACCGCGTGTTCTATTTTTATATTGTAATAATTAATTATATTTAGTAACATATATCTGCATCATAACCAAAAAGACAATAGGCTATGCTCTGCTCAATTTAAGTTATGAATTGATGCGAAATCTTTTTAAACGACTATAATCGTCGTTAATATCAAAAGGGTTAATCTCACATGTAATATTAAATCTTTTCTCTCATCTGACGTTGCCTCTGCTAATCATTATGTCAGTATATCACCTAAAAATATTTCAATTTTATTGTTGCTATAAAATAATCTTCATTTAAAAGGTTTAAAGAGCCAGTTTAGTCGTATATGTGATACTGTATTTCACGTATAATACCATTGAATGTGCTTTAACCCTTTTAGTGCTGAACAACGATATGTCATTGTTAGCTACACTTGCTAAAAATGCTAACGACGATATATCGTTGTATATACGGCGCCTTACTATTCGCAACAATGCTAAGTAAATTATTTATGCGAGTAATAGTAAGTAAATATTACACATTTTCAATAGCTGAATAACTATAAATGTTTATAATGATATTACAATGTTATTTCAATGAGATTATACTAGCTACACGAATCACTTGTTTCGTAGCAGATAATCCTCCTGATACTTGCTGAGCATCATGGGATTATCATTTAGTTTTGTATTTTGATATTAGTAATTTTATTACGAATAATTGAAAATGTAGTATTTATGCTTTATACTACGTGCTCTACATGAAACTTTGACCAAACGATGATTCTTCCTATCTGCAGATACTGCTTATAAAAGAAAATTGATTTCTCCATTTTCCCTAATGATTTTGAATAAATATTATTAGCATGATTTTCAACAAATATTGAAATACAATTGGCATTAACGAATTCTCCCTTTATTTCGTGATATGTTCCTTTTTGAATTTTGTAAATATCATGTTGGCTCAAAGAATAAAATGAACTTCGACAAATACTGTTATAAACTAGGCTTATTTATTAACCCTCTATGGGCCGAATTTTTGCTTTAAATCCAAGAAATTGGGGGAACGAAAAATCAGCAATTATAAACCTATATATGTATGCAAATGAAAAAAAATGTTTCCGGTTAATCAATTTTATTGCAATATATTCACTATGTGACTTTCAGGTAACAACGGCCTATAATGCTTGCACTTCTGTGTAAAATGTCGATAAATTAAAATGTGACCTGAAAGTTACACGGGCCCATAGAGTGTTAACACAAAAAAAAAAGAGATTCCAAAGGAAAACTGTTACCGAGAGATATTTTACACGTGGCGAGAAGTTAAGACAAAAGAAAGGACAGTTGACAAGCAAAAAAAAATGAATATGAGCAGCTCCATCTGTTAGTGGCGATTACTATACTAACATATCATTCTTATGATTATTTTCTCAAACCTTATTAACACTTTGACATCCGCACGTGTTATGGAAAATCTTTCGTCTATCGTTGGTATTTCGCGAGATCATTCATATCGTAATTAGAATGCATCGTATGAAAACATGAAAATTTCAACGACTCTTGCTTGATTCTGTCACGCGATTTACACGAAATCCTGAAAATACGTATAAATAAATGTAAGCATTTTTATTACAATATAAATATTTCTACGTGGCACCAACGTGGTGCCATAGTGTTAAATTACATCCAATTGGTTCTTCGCCTAGGTACAATTCTTTCGGGTCGCCATTAAAAGGTTTAAAATAAAGCAGCGAGTACTAGATTATATATCGTACTTTTCGTTTCACTTTAATTCAAATTTCTACCACTCTTATTGGAAAACCCTGTATTTGTTTCACGTAGAATACATGGTACACTTTTTCTTTTCCTTTCAAAAGTCACAGCTTATTCGATGGTTATGTTTCGTGAAAATGCCCGCTTATTTAACCGAAACGTCCTCGTGGAGTGAACGATGAGAACCTACGTTTAATCAGTGTCTTTTAGGCGACCTATAGATAACACTCGTAATTAGTTATAGACGTTGCTTTGAAGTGGCGCCGATTCACCGTGCCGCGCTGCCCGTTCATCCCTGGCGCATCTTTAACCCGACTGGCGTTTGTACGTAATCCGATTTTCCGGCTGGTGTACGGGGCCGTCTCTCGTGAAAAGCGACCCCAACCAAGCCGAAGACTGCGGTGAGCCTTAGCGCCGCTTGAAAAATATAACGTGTTCCAATCTCCTTGTCAGTGTGTTGGTCCACGTAAATTTCTTCGTTCCCCTCATTACCCCCTTGAGATTCGTTAAAAGTGTACTTTTGTATTCTCTATCTCTAATCTCTTCGTTTATCGCGACTATTGCTCGCTATAATTCATGTTAGGAAACTGGTTCAATAACGATGGACGAAATGATTCAGTCAAAGAGGTTATTGTACTGTTAACATAGTAACTAAGTTCCTGATCTTTAAATTATTCGAAACACAATTATTTATTAACACTTTCACCGCGTCATTCAAAATTGCGTGACAATTATACGTTCTTGCAGAGACTTCGATATCTGCAAGAGGATGACGCTTTTCTTTATCCAATTAGGCAGAATTTTGTCAGAAATTTGATAGTGATTTAATAAATGTAAATAGTTTCGTAATAACAAAGTTGAAGTAATTTAAATATGTGTATAATTGCATCGCTGTTTCTGGTGACGTTTATTGAAACAATTCAAACAAAGTGGGATTGTTTCTAGAGCAACTGACACAATATTTTCCTGTTTTTGTTGTTGTTTTTATAGATTATTCTTGATCTAGACTCTGCCTGCTTTTCTTATAACAGAGAGCACACATTCTTCTAATTATTCTTCCTTGCGGATTTTTTCTTGTTTCTAAATTGTGTTGAAAGATGCAAGAATTGTGTAGATGCAGCTGCATCTGTTGAATCCCATTGCAGATTACTGAAGCTACTATATTGAAAATATACAGATTGAATGATATATTCAGATTGATCAGTAAAACTTTCATTACTGAAAATACTACATCGTTCATTTAGTTTTTTGGTTATTTACTGTTCTTTGAAAATAAAAGGATTGTTAAGATCCCTTTCGCCTGATGGCCGCCATATTGGTATCAATTTTCGTAATCAGTTTTCCTTTTCTGTATTTTTTACATGTAGCACTAATAAATATGAAATTTAAATATACACGCGGCAGTAAATAATTTTTTAAGTATTTTTCACATGAAGAAAATTATCCTGGTTTAGATTTTTCCAACTTGTAAGTCCAACGATCCTCCATTTTGAAAGATTCAATGTTAATATGACAGAAACTCGTAGTTAAAATTTTTGCTTCTTTAATATAGGTTTGAAATTTGCCCTAATCTTTGATAAAAAGTAATTTTGTAATTTAACTAATTTTTCTGTCGTTTAGGTTAGGTAAATAATATTACTCCTCATTTTCGTAATATATTTTGTAATAATAAATCAATGACATCTTCCGATATTTCGAACGTGTAATTGGAAAGTATAAAAAGGCACTCATAGTGAAATAATAATTAACAATAGCCGATTTTACAATATTGCAATTTATCTTTTTTTCAGTATTAATTGAGAAGTATATAATGCATTATTATTCCGAAATTCTTAATCGTAGTATTATGGGGAAATTCTGCTTTGTTTTAAACATCTCTGCACGTTTTCCACTTATATTTCGTTATATTTCGCTCGTTTTCACCTTTGTTACGCTGCGAATAAATTTGCAATAGGGCAAAACCTGAGATTTTGCACACGTGAAAAATATTTCACTTCAATTCTACTTTATTTCGTCTAGAATCGATTTCGATCAATTAATACAATATTTTTATTCATTTAACAAGGTTTTCGCGTACGCGAAACAGTGAGCTGAAAAAAGTAGGTACACTTGCAAACTGGTTAATTAGCAATATCAACGGATACGTTACATGTATTGTTTCATTGAGTACGGAATCAGATATTATCGTTTTCAAACGCGGCAAAAAATATGCGGAATTTCGATCCGTGCATATTTACTTATATTTATATCTCGCTCGATAAAAATCGATCTATCAGCAAATTGATAAATTGTTCGTTCAAGCAAAAAGGAATAGAATTCAGATTTATTGTATTCTTTAACCGAATATTTAAAATGTGTACGTATAATTACCCAAAGCAACGTTAACGTTTCAGTTTGTTTGTATAATTTCTTGAAAACAATTCTATTTATATTAAAATGATATTAACATTTTTACTAATATTAATATTAATAAAATAATGATATTTATAGTATGTATTTTATTCTCTAATTTTAAATTATAATATTTCTACTGTTTTATTTTTAAAAAACATTTAGTTCACAATTTTGCAATACTATATAGATTATGTACTACAAACAGAAGTAATAAACAATCTATTTTTTCGAATAATGTAAAAAAGAAGTATTCATTAGAACAATAACAACATTATTTATATTCTCAAAATTTAAATAATAATATTTATACTGTTTTGTTTAAAAAAAACATTTAGTTCACAATTTTGCAATACTATATAGATTGTGTACTACAAACAAGAATAATAAAAAATCTATTTTTTCGAATAATGTAAAAAAAAAGTGTTTATTGGAACAATAACAACATTATTTATATTCTCAAATTTTAAATAATAATATTTATACTGTTCTGTTTAAAAAAAACATTTAGTTCACAATTTTGCAATAGTATATAGATTATGTCTTATAAACAGGAATAATAATAAATATATTATTCCGAATAGTATAAAAAAAGAATGTGTTTATTGGAACATTTAATTTTTCATTGTAAAAACTGTCTTCGATGGATTTTATTTTTCAATACTTATGGAATGAGTGTAATTGTTCTCTTTTTCATTCTTTGCACGATCATTTTAATATGTGGAAAGTTAACACCGAACCATTCTGCTGGTCTATCGTGCATTATAAAGCTTCGTTGGCACGAGCAAACAAGAGCTGAGGTATTGTTAAAAAATTTCACACTTCTCATTCTGGTATCTGCGGCTTGTCAAAGCACGGCCGTCTCGTATAAGCGGAATTGCGTTTCACAAAAGCATGAAAACGGAGACACGAGCTAGGGATAGAGAGTTGGTCGACAGGATTCGCCATCGAATCACTTGCAAATTCTAACCCAAATTTCTCTGTCGGTGAAACCAAGCGTTCCTCGAAAGCTTTAAACAAAAATACGGTCCAGTTGTTTCCTGCTTCACGAAATCTTCAAACATTTCGTGTGTTTAGCGTTCCAATTCTTCCCGCATTAATAAAGCCCCGCTGGCGAATTCACGCGAATAAATATCTGTGAAACCCTGCCCGGGGAACTTGTAAAAATCGCAAATTGAGGGCGAACGAAGAAGCTCTTTATATACTTCACGAAGAGGAACACGACATTTATTGTTCATTTAAATCGAGACTATACTAGAGATATAAAAGTGAAATACATTTCAATAATATTTATTTGTTGCAATTAGAAATTTGATTTTTAACTTTCAAGTCAGATATTCTATTCTTTCATTTCGGCAATTTGCAAATCAAATTGTCCTCTGAAGTTAGATGGGAGGATTTAAAGTTTCTCGTTACTTTTTAATAATTATTTATGTATTATAAATTCTCAATAATATCCAATATTTTAGATCAGCATCGTGTGGTTGCAGATTAGTTTTACAGAGAACGTTTGACGAAAGCCGATATTGAAAATTTCAATTTCTATCAGTTTCATCCTATCTTCGTGAAAATAGTACCAATGGATTAACGAGGTTCTCCCGATAAAAATGAGCCCAAACACGACACAAATCGGATTAAATCAAATTAATCCTAACGGTAATCAAATTTGAAAACAAGCTCAAAAATTTCGGATATTTAAATTGATAAATGGTAAAATTAATCCGATTTATATCGTGTTTGGACTTATTTTCATCGAGAGAATCTCGCCAATCCATTGGCACTATTTTTGTGAATATCAGACGAAAATTAGAGAAATTGATGTTTTTTATATTTACACTATGTCTGTCAACTGTTGAACCTAGACTTTTGAGGTATCACGTCTATCTTACTCTCGTTTATTCTGTTCTCTTTCCTTGTCGAATTGTTCGAGACAATTTTTTTTTTGCACAATTTAACCAAGCATACGATAACTTTTTTTTTTTAAGTTTGCAAACCTTCACGATAGAAGTAAACAAAGCTCGGAAGGAAGTTACGCGTATTGAACGTAAAATCCTTCAGAATACTATCCCATTGAATTATTTGCGTTCAGCCGGTATTATTTATCGTTTCGCATTGTATACCTGCGTCTGTTTTGAAATTCCAGAGGAACGATTATCAGTTTTATTGTACGTCATATTTTGCTGAAAACACATTCGGTTACACGTACGCCAGTATTTACTGATTGCGATGTCACGAGTAATTAAACTCTCTCTACAAACAATATAGTTTGATATGTTAAACAACCAAGGAAAATTTACGCTTCTGAGCATAGGTATATAAATATATTTGACAATATGTTTGCGTATAAACAAATGGTTCCACGAGTTAATGCCCGTAAGCTCTGGGTAATATGTAACATTTGTAACAATTATTTTGTAACAATTGCAACGATTATGTAGAACATATAAATTATAAAATTACCACGCAACAGTGTTGCAGTTTTTTGGTTTTCACTGCATTTTAACCCTTATTTTTGCAATTCTTTTCGCAATTCCGTTTCAACTGGTTTGCTTTATATTTGCATTTTATTTTATTTTCTGTATTTTTTTTTTTTGTATTATACAGTTATAACATTACGATAAATATGACGTTTAGTTACGTTCGATAAATTACACAGAATTAAGAGTAAATTCAGAAGATAGTGACGATTAAAAATTACAATATTACTTCATTCTTATTTACACCATTATTATTACTATACGATTGGTTATCATTTTGGTCTATTGATAGAGCTGATTTCATATTGTGAATTTTTTATAGATAGTGATTTTTAATTGGTTTCGTACTTAAAGTGTCGGTTATTTTATTGGAAATTTTATCGAAAGCTCTGTAATATTTTGTAGAAACATGCGATTTGACAAGTAAAATAAAATAACTCTTTTCTAGAAATAAAGAACACAGAATTTCTATTCAAAAATATTACATTAACTTGATAAAGAATTTAATTAACTGAATTTATAAGTAAAAAAGGACCTTAAAGCTGGTCCAGCGCTTAAAGCTTTTCGGATTTTCCGTCAATGCACGATTTTTAATTCGTTATTCACTTCTAATTATTGCATACAAATAATAAAAATTAATTCATAAGAAATAAAATTAATTAAATGATAAATAACCAAATAAATGAAAAATAGAAATAAACTAATAAATAAAAAAAAACGTAGAAATAACTTCAATAATTATATTTTATATGAAACAAAGCAAGTGCCTTGATCTCTTCGGGGACGATCTTTCCAAGGTTAGAAAAGAAATGATTAACTTGCGAATTTTCATGCAAACTCATATTTTTCAGAATACAGTAAAAAAATGTAGAATATTTTCCTCTTAATTATTTCTTATTTCTTGAATATTTCTTATTAATTTAATTATTTCCTCTATCAGGTATTGTGAAGAACACTATAATTTGGATATGTGGTATATTTCTTCATGTTATTTTCATTTTGTGCAATTTTGCATCCTTCAATTCCCTATAAATGCATGAAAATCCGCACTCTAGAGACAATCTAATTTTTCAAGTACTTTAATCATTTTAAATCAGTAATACCTTTAAATATCTAAAATTTTCTCTCAAGGGATCATATTCACTATACTTTCTATCACAATTATTAAAATTGAAATTGAGATTTTTTTTATCACAAATATTGAAATTTTCAAACGAAACAAAAAAGAAAGTAAAACTAAACGTATACATACTACTTTATCAACCGTTTCATTCAATTCAATACTGACTCAATTTTTGCTGTCACGCTTATTCTTACAGCTCTAAAAATTTTCAATCAAAATTCGTGAAAGGGCTTACTGTATCGTTCACTTTCTCTTATTATAAAGTAATTAATTAATTCGTTGCTCTAGAAGCAAGAAACCGATTAATGAGCTCTCGATCGATAAGCGTTGGCAGCAAAAGCCGATTAATAAGCTTCCAGTTGGTAAAGTGTTAAGTGTCAATGTCCTCGAAGAGGTTAATACTTCTGAAAGGGAGTGTACATAAAAATCAGTTCAATGAAAGTAACTGTAAATGAGAATATCTGCCTCTGCGTCCTAAATTTACCTATTAATTAATATTTACTTAACGGAATTGTAGATTACCGACCCAGAAAATACTTTTTTTTTCTTCCTGTTTCTTTCTTTCTTGTAGTACGACATCAAAGAGTCGTGTCAGTGCTCCAGTTCATTGCGTCGCAACGCAAGCTAATCCCAAGAGAGTGTGCAGGAAGGTTCAAACTTGTTTTCATGTTACATACTCTAGAGAATCGCAGAGGTCTAATGTTTTTAGCATTACGTTGGTTTCACTGATCTGCATGTCACATTCTAATTTAATCCAATGTTACTAATGAGCAAGAGATACGTGTATATTCTAAGACTTCAGTTAACGATGTTTATATGCGTATTTGAATAGTGTAGTTGCTATCCGTTTCTTATTGGATTATAGGTGTCTTAGGTTGTTAGTATATTCTATGGATTGAGATAAAAAAAAGAATACTATGTAAACATAAGTTTTTAAATATTTCAGTAACTTTTTATAGTCGCTCTGAAGATTTTTTTTTTTTTCAAAATGCTCACCTTAATTTAATTATTGTAATTTTAACCTTTGCATACTTCCATTTTAATTTAACTTCCAAACAATTTTCCGAACTTAAAATTTTGTAATCTTTGAAAATAAAATGTTTTACTAACTTTTTTTTATTGCTGTTGGCGCTTATAGGCGCTTTGAAGAATTCCTTTTTTTTCAAAACGTTCACCTTAATTTAATTATTGTAATTTTAACCTTTGCATACTTCCATTTTAATTTAACTTCCAAAAAATTTTCCGAACTTAAAATTTTGTAAGCTTTGAAAATAAAATGTTTTACTAACTTTTTTTATTGCTGTTGGCGCTTATAGGCGCTTTGAAAAATTCCTTTTTTTTCCAAACGTTCACCTTAATTTAATTATTGTAATTTTAACCTTTGCATACTTCCATTTTAATTTAACTTCCAACAAATTTTCCTAACTTAAAATTTTCTAATCTTTGAAAATAATTTGACTAATTTTGCGAACAAACATTGAAGATCTGTCTTTCGGCACACACGTTACATACTAAAGTCTGCCGCAGGTTAAAGAGTTTTATTTATTAAAAACAATAAAAAATCACGGTATCTAGAAGAACAGAAAGAAGCTATGATAAAAGTTAAACCTAAAGAAATGAATACACATCAATCTGCAGAAATGTATGATATACTTTACACAACTCTGAAAAGGAGTAAGAAGTGCTAATAGACCTCACTGTCGTTGGATTATACTTTTTTTTACGTTGATTCCAAAGATTTTGTTATGAAAAACAATCTTTTTTAACAAACTTTTGCAGCAAATCGAATATTTCTCATTTATTTCGTTTTTTCTTCGGAGAAGAAAGGTTTTCAAGTTTGCTTTTACGTTTTATTATTAATATTCACACCAAATCAGAGTATTAGATACGAATTTATAATAAAAAAGCTAGCTTTTCAATGCCTGAGTATTATCTTTCTACCATCAAATAAAAACTGATCTAATTTTCTTTATTCAATCCTATATTTCTTAAGAATAGATCATTTTCATGTCTTATATATGAACAGATCATTATTATAGTCTCTCTTAATTTTCTTTTTTTAAACTATGTTTCCATTATTCTTCATAATTGTATCTTTGTTGTTCAATCATATCGCGACGCGACAAATGAATAGCATGTGAGCTGCTTTATTTTTATATTGATTAACGATAGTGTTGGTGTTCGATATCAATACTTTTAACACCTATATTAACAACGTCTTACAAAAACTGTGATAAATACAATACTGACATCGATGTGTATACATATTTGACGTGATGTCTAACTGCTTCTCAGGGTATTCTTGATCTCTACTCGATTTCTGCTCATAGTATCTATATTCACTGTTACTAACTTGATATGTGCTCTGATTGGTGATTTAACCACTTGCGTTATCAATTAATTCACAGATGCGCGTGTTAAAACTTTTTGCCATTACCATTTTGCTACAAAATAAAACATAAACATTAAAAAGTGCAATATTCACTGTTAATATGAATATGATGTAGCTCGTGTGTACTGCCGTACTGAGCCAACTGAATGATTGACAAATGCTTGTTGCCTTTCTAACTTTGTGTGTTTTATTTTATGTAAGACTGAATGGTCACGTTTACTTATAGATGGTTTCTTTCTGGTGACTGTTTCTCAACTGCTCGTCTTTCGAGTGCTCGTTTTAGCCCTCGGAAGCGTTTGATTAAAAGTACGCTGATTGGTGAATATTTTCTAATATTCATCGCCAATCAGCGTGCCTAATTTTCTCGCCAACTCCTTCCAGTGCGCCCTTAGCGCGCCTTTCCCTGGTGGAGTGGGAGATGATTCTAAGGGGTAGCCAAATGTTTATAATAATTCGGGAAATTCCCCCGGGTGACTCATCGGCTAGCGAACCGTTACAGACAGATGTACCCTTCGGAAACCCGTGGTTTATGGCATGTTCTTAAGCTATTGAGCGCGAAAGGTACGAATGGCTAAAAACTCTAATTAAGGAATTCTACCGGCCTTCGCTAGGATGGACGTTAAAGCATAAAAATAATAAATTAAATCCTAAGCTCAAAAACGGCCTGTTGGTGCGATCGTGCCATAAACCGTTACTAAGAAACCTAACATTCACTAAATAACTGTACTTTGACAAACAATTTGGATCGATTAAAGATCAATTACAACTGCCTATGGACGTGTACAGCACATCGTTGGCGACTTTGAAACAAAAACATCTCAACGTGTGTAGCATATCTTTCCAGCACAAGTGGTTAAATGTGTAGCTAATGAAAAATGCATGATGATTAGTTTTTCGGTGTGTTTGAGGTACGTTTGTCTGGTGATATAGAAGTGTAGGGAATTTATATGAGGAGGGATAGTAAGCTCGAACGGACTTCGTTTTATATTATATTTATTAATATTCTATATTATTACGTGCTACGCTAAGGATGTCGCTAATTCAATCGCTGGATTCACACTGTCTTTCGCTCCCTCGCATTCACCCTAATGTCGTCTTGCATACATGCACACTTTTCGACAGAAAGAAACACACACGCGCTCACGCACTCCTCGCCTGATTACTAAAACTAAACATTCGTTCAATATCTTTCGCGCTATCCCAAACACTCGACCTGGCACGCCGGTCCTTACCACTCATAGACCCTCACGCATTCACACAGACAACGCATTCATACAAACGACGCATTCACGCTCAGTCATCACTACAGAAGTATGAAAATTGTTATATACATTTGTTATACTACTATTTTCAAAGTACCAATGTCGAAAATCTGTTTATAGTCCTAACACATGTGGTGTCCAGCTGTAAGAGTCTTCAAATTTCTAGCGGTAATAGAGTAATTTAGTAGCTGTATCGACTAAGACCTTGTTGTAGAAAATATAATTTTTACGAATGCAGATTGATATATTGTTTGGCTCGTCAGTACGACCGAACATTGATATTCCACACATTTCCTCACTGATAAGAATTTATATAATGATAGAAATTGCTTGCATTGTTATTTGTGTGTATTAGAAAAGCTTCTACGAATCGAAATTACACTTTCTTGAGAATTTTCTCAACGACTCTGTGTATATACATATTCACTTCTCGTTATGAAACCAATACTTCATTCAGTGGCGCTATTAAAGTCATATATCGAATATGATCATTTATTATTAGTATGAAGTGCACGAAGTGTGTAGTAAATTTATATTGTAATGGTCGTGGAACGTAAACGATGCGACGTGTGCAAATAAACGTGTATTACTTTTGATAATGGAAACGCCGGATCGATGAAACCGCGACGAATCAGTGCTCCCAGTTGAAAAATATCACGTATAATACTCCCGAATCTTGTGACAACGTCTGTCAAACTGTGACGTGTACAAAGCGTGATATGACATGATTGCATTTCCCGGAACGTTTCGCGGATAGGAAACGCGGAAGTGTCGAGAGCGGAGGGAAAACAGTCAGTTTCTTATTCGAATCTTCCGTTTGGGGAAACGGGCTTACGTCAGCCGCAACGAATAGCTTCTTCTTTTTGCTAGGTGAATGAAAACTGACATATTAGCGTTATAAATATTTTTTTTCCTTTTTTGCTTTGCTTTAGTTGTGGAAACGTTCAATTTGCGTGACAATTTGTGAGAAATATTCGAAGGAAAAGGATTTCTTTCAGAGAATAAGGAATTCAAAGATTTCTTTTAGAGAATAAAAAATTTAAAACACTTTTTATAGAGAGATACAAAATTTCAGTAGAAGTGCGTAAACATTCAAAATATTTGTTTTTGGTAATGATACATTTGCAAAATAATTTTAGAGGAAAATTCGAAGGAATCTGATTTTTTTCGGAGAATAAGGAATTCAAAGATTTCTTTCGGAGAATGAAGAATTTAAAACACTTTTTAAAGAGAGATACAAAATTTCAGTAGAAGTGCGTAAACATTCAAAATATTTGTTTTTGGTAATGATACATTTGCAAAATAATTTTAGAGGAAAATTCGAAGGAAAATGATTTTTTTCGGAGAATAAGGAATTCAAAAATTTCTTTCGGAGTATAAAGAATTTAAAACATTTTTTATAGAGAGATAAGAAGTTTCAGTAAAAATACGTAAACATTCAAAATATTTGGTTTTGGTAATGATACATTTGCAAAATAATTTTAGAGGAAAATTCGAAGGAATCTGATTTTTTTCGAAGAATAAGGAATTCAAAGATTTCTTTCGGAGAATGAAGCATTTAAAACACTTTTTAAAGAGAGATACAAAATTTCAGTAAAAATGCGTAATTATTCAAAATATTTGTTTTTGGTAATGATCCATTTGCAAAACAATTCTAGAGGAAAATTCGAAGGAAAATGATTTTTTTCAAAGCATAAGGAATTCGAAGATTTCTTTCGGAGAATAAAGAATTCCAAGTTTTCTTTTGGAGAATAAAGTATTTAAAACACTTTTTAAAGAAAGATACAAAGTTTCAATAGAAATGCGATAACATTCAAAATATTTGTTTTTGGAAATGCTTCATTCTAAAGGAAAATTCGAGGAAAAAGGATTCTTTTTGGAGAATAAAGAATGTAAAGATTTCTTTTCGGAAATACAGAATTCAGAATATTTTTGTTTGGAAATGTTCAAATTGCAAAACAATTGGAAAGGCAAATTCGGAGGAAAAGGATTTCTTTTGGAAAATAAGGAATTTAAATATTACTTTTGGAAAATAAAGAATTCAGAATATTTTTGTTTCATGTTCGATTTGCAAAAAAATTTAAGAAGAAAATACGAAGGAGAAGGATTTCTTTTGCAGAATAAAAAATTTTTAATATTTTTTAAAGAGATGTCCCAATTTTCATTCGAAATGCATACACATTCAGAATATACTTTTTGGAGATGTTCAATTTACAAAACAATTCAAGAGGAATCTTCGAAGAAAAGAAATATCTTTTGGAGAATAAAGAATTAAAAACATTTTTAAAGGGCGATACAAATTTTCTATTGAAATATATATACATTCAAAATAATTTCTTTTTTGAAAATGTTCAATCTGCAAAACAATTTAAGAGGAAAATTCGACGAATAGAATTCTCTTTCGAAGAATAAAGAATTCAAAAAGAACGAAATATTCGGAGAATGAAGTATTTAAATCATTTTTAAAGAGAAGTAAAAGCATTTCAGTAGAAATGCATACACATTCAGAATATTTTTTCTTTTTTTTTTAAATATCCAATCTGCAAAACAATTAAAAAAAAATATTCCAACGAGAAAGATTTCTTTTGGAAAATAGAAGCATTTCAAAGAAAGCTACAAAAGTTTTCGTAAAAATATATACATACTCAGAATACAGTTAACGAAATAATATAAAAGAAATGTGACTCGTTTCAACTGATAGTTTATTTTATAATTTTATAATGAGGGGTTAGACAGTTATACTACTACTTGTCGAAACTTTACGAATATAATAACATGATAAGCTATATATTCTGAAGAAGCCGTTATATGGTAACGATAAGTACACGGAAGTACGGACAGGATACATAAACATCAAATTATATACCACAAATTATATACAGTAATTTGCCTATATTTTATACTTTTATATTTCAACAAATTTTCAAAACGCCTATATTCTTGTTAACAACAACAGAATGGTTAATTTCATTATTAAAAATCGTGAAGTTGGAATCAAATTTAAGAAATTTCACAATTGTTTATACTCCTTCGGTTATAATTTAACTGTAACAAATATTCGAACTCTGTATCGAGTAATGTTTTCATCGGACGTACACGCTCACTTTTGCACGCGCGTATTTTATCAAACGCGCTTCGCAGAATTCCGGAAGATGGTAAAACCAACGATCCGACATCCTTCATGCTTCTATCTTTAGCGGCGAGCCCTTCAAGGATATCCTTCGAGGAAATATTCGAAACTTCGGAACAGTTTTAGATCAGTTTTTAGAGTTGAATGTGTTTTGAACTCCGCCGGCTGAACTCGCTAAACTCCTTTTACCATCAAACTTGGTAAATGTCCAAATCTTACAACTAAAGAAGGGGTCCAAGATCTCTTGAATTTTGTGATTCTACACAACACTCCGGAATTTGACAGACTTATTTTCAATTTTACACCGGAAAACCTTCCGGCATTTGTATAGCAGCAGGCGAGAAACTCTCGAAAACAGTTCGTATAACTATAAAAACAGAAGGGAAACGATTCCTATTAAAAATCAGTTTATACTATGCAGTTTTCTCTTTTTCTTTTTTTTGCATATTTGAAAAGATTGATTTCATGGTACATTTAACTTTATAAACTACCCTTTCTGAATTAAATCGCTGTATGCTCGGCTTCTGAGCGTACGTTTTACATTAATTTTATGGAAACAAAAACAAAAAAAACAGTGAATAGAGCAGTAATCTTTATTTTCGAAAAATATTGTTACATTCGCCAATAACTGGAGTGCATGTACAATATTTGTATATGTATTCTGAATAACAGGACACTTTCTAAATATCCTCGTATTTTTTCCCGCCAATTTCACACAATTTCAATAACTTTTAACGAACATAGTATAACGTTTTATTTATACACCACCTGTTTTGACATTTACACTTCCGAGTAATCTGGTCTACTATACAACACGCATGTGAAATATATTTCAGCTGGTGAAACATCAAAATTAATTAAACGTTCATCCCTCGGTATATACCTTGTATTCTTAAATATTTAACACGCTATACGAATCCGTTGTCAATTTTCGAATTTTCCGACGAATTTAATTCTACTTTAATATTATATTGGTTTGTTTGCCGTCGAAAGGAGAACTGGATGATCGCAGGATTGAATTCACGTAAATACATATTAATATTTAATTGGAACACGGGTTAATTGTATTAATAATATTTCGCAATACGTCCACTCGTTTTATTTATTTTTTTTTTTTTTTTAACAACAAACTCGCTATTTTTCTTTTCTCACCTTTCCATTCGCTCATCCAGATGACTCAATTTCTCACACTCTTCTAACCTACTCACTCATTACACAAACTGCTGCACTGTAACATCTTTTTAAAATTTTTAATATACAGCGCGTTTCACGAACTCTGTCCACTTAAATATCTTGGCTATTTCAAACAATATGGGAAATTGCAGCTGATCGGAATTGCGAAGAAATTAGTAAAAATCGACTTTCACAACTTCTTTATGGAATTCTGTAATGAAAATTAAGAAAGAAAACGTTTTGCAAACGGTCAAAAATGGTGAAAATCAAAGTTTTGAGTGAACAACTACAATAAATCTAAAGATTTTTGTTACGATGTCTGTCGCTTGTTTCTACATCGCAATTTTCAGCATGTGTATAATTAACATAAATCTACAAAACGTAATTTTGAATTTTCGTTACAAATTCAGATGAAAAAGTTGCAAAAAACAACCTTTTCTATTTTCTTTGTGATTCGAACCAATTGTAATTTTTTCAAAAACTGTTTTACTCGTTAATTTCTCAAGAAAAGAAAATCAAGTTGTTTGTAAAAAGTTATTATATTTCAAAAAGTTACTGAATATTAACAAGAGTCACTGTACCATGAGTGTAATTATTCCTCGTATCAAAATTATATCCAAAGACACACACATGAATTATTTCCTTACCTTCAAACGTATATTATTTCATATATCCCTTACTCTATAAAACCATTTGAATTTCCCTTAAATATTATGGCTAGACGGTCCTGTGCGGTAAAAGAAAACCTGGCTTTCTTGCATAAATCGCCTTGATATCCGTAGTTTTTTGATATCAGCAGATTGAAAGGAAGCTGAGAAACGGACTTCCATTCAGACACGTTTCCTTTCTTTTTTTCTTTCCTTTTTTTGTTAACTTTGACAAGCCGACTGTTTAAATTCGGGTTAAATCGCGGATAAGCATCGCGACGCCCAGACAACTTCGTTGAAATTTTACTGGATTTTAATACACTCCCTTTTTTTACTATTTTTGAAAGGAACTTCCCAGTCTACCAAACGAATTTTTATTAAAGCATCTTCGATCTGCGGAAGTCTTGAATTTAGCGACTCTTCGTCAACTCTCTCATTCGACTTTTCCCGTCTTTTCATAGAAAACTTCAGCTTTCTTTCTCGCTCGTCTTCTCCGCGGTACAATCGTTCCCTCGTTCTCAAAATTTCCCAATATTAATTCTGTTAACAGAATGCTCGAACTTCAACACGAAATCGTGAAAATTTAACCGGCCGAATTTGATTTTAATTAAATCCCATCAAAAGGACGCACAGTGGTCGATTTTCATCATTTTCTGGACAGAAATCAATGTTGCTTGAAATCTTATAAACAGGCTGAATTTATTGACCCTTTTAGTGACGAGCCAAAATTATGTAGATCGATAAGGTTTGAGAAAAAAAAATTCAGGTTTAAATGATCACAAAATTTAAGAAGGAACAAGTTCAGAAATTAAAGGGAAGTTAATGAACGACTAAAGTATTTTAATATTTGCTGTCTAACTGTAAAATAAAATTTATTTATTTAAAATTTTTCTTTCGTGTATCACTCTTTATGTCATATTTAAGTGTAACTGTAAAATAAAATTTTTTTTATTTTATTTTAAGTGTAACTGTAACAAAATAAAATTTATTTTATTTTATTTTAAGTGTAACTGTAACAAAATAAATTTTATTTTACAGTTACACTTAAATGTGACATAAAGAGTGATACATGAAAGAAAAATTTTAAAAACATTATTATTCGTTAAAAATAATACCAGAATTATTTCGTTACTTTACATATTCATTTGTTAATCCCCACAAGTCATATCTGTAGCAAAAAGGGAACGATATATCTTTATTCGGTACTAAAACAGGTAACACATTATTGACAGGAGACGCAAATCGGCGTTTTTCACTTTTTTTTTTTTTAACCGGAAAAGTGGATCGAGATTTTGCAAAACGCAGTCCTTCACTTTTTATGCGCGCTAAATCGTTATTCTGTGAATAATAATCATTAAATTTATATGATTTTACGACCCTTAATTCAATTTTAAAAAATTAGTCAAAGATGGAGCATCGATCTGAAGAATACTTTAAAAAATTTCTCGCAGATGAGTTTTCAGATGTAACAAATGGCGTTGAGAGTGATAATAAAAATGATAGTAGTATTTATAAGGGGAAAAAATCTTCTCCATAAGGGAAAATGTTTTCACAACTTCCACATTGAAAAACACTACAAGTATCATCATTAGTTGTATTTGTCAATTTCAAAAAAAAGCTTTCGTTTAATAGAGCATTTTCATTGCTTTGAATAGATAGTTTTATTTTTCATCTAATCCAAAAATCATCATTAATCACTGGTTTTGTTCTTTTATCGGCAATCGAATGAAAAAATCCTTACTGCTACAGAAAAATTGTTTGTTCCAGCTGATGCTCACCTAGATACCAAAAATTTCTGTACATTTTTTTTTGTGAGATATTTGACAGTTTCCAGCTAAATGAAACACCTGTACATCGTCTGGATTGTCCCATTTCGAAAAATAGCAATTAATTTCGTATTCTACCTCTGTACTAAGAAGTACCGAATAATATGCAACACAAAAAATTCTCTTCGAACACTTTCGGAAAAACTTACACAGTAAATCGTAAAAAAAAGGATATGTTATTACTTAAACACTTTATGCAAATATTTTCTACACTATTGTATAATCCTTCGAAGCTATATTTTTAGTTTAGTCAGAATTACTTATAGTTTTAATAGAAAATAAAAACAATAATTAAAATTAGATAAACTGTCAATTATTTACATCTTTTTCGTTATTAATAAAATGATACGCAAGAAACTGATTAGTTACAGACAGGAAATACCTATAAATTAAATTGTACAAGAATTTTTTAATTAAACAATTCGTTTCCTTTTTTTTTCCTATTTTTGTCCCATTTTTTTTAGAAGAATCGCCCACTGTGCGATGTGACGTTGCACTACGCTTTGATTTATTCCTTACGAGTGACTGGAATTGCCGTTGATATATCCCGCGCTCTTCAGAGCTGGTCGATTTTTCGAAATCGACGAGTTATTTGAAATCGGTAAGTTATTTAGAGCGAGATCTCGGAAAACATCATCAATTCTCGGCTCGCGTACAACTCGATTGACCGCGAAACGTCAGCCCGCGAAGAGTTCTGGAGCTTTCAGAGCGATTAAAAGCCGATATTCGAGGTAGCTTGAGAGCTCGAGTTCAGACGAAACTTATGCGAGTGTTAATTTTCAATCGATCGTCCCACGAGACGGAATAAAACGGTCCGATTGAATGGGAGTGCCTCAACTTCGATGGCGTTTCGATAGCAACGATCCTCTCTGTTGAACCTTCAAGCTTCTTCTTTGAAACCGTCTTTATTACCATTCACTTCTCTTCTGCTGATAAACCAAATAAGTTCAGCGATAAATAGACGAACAAAGAATATTTTGATCTCACGGAGATTCCATAAACTCTTTATCCGTGATGAAACTGATAGATGCAAGCTGACACTTGTAATTGTGCTTGTCGAAATTTTGGGAATTTGCAAATTTTGAAAATTCGAACAATTCCGTTTTTCTATTATTTTAAACTTTAAAAAGGTATCTTTTCTCGTGCAATTCCATCGCGATATTTTACTTAGTTTATTGGGTAACATAATTAACACTAGGCTTACGAAACACGTCGATTTGACCCGTTTAGAATTTCACGAGCAAAATTACACAAGCAATTACTATTATTTTCCAGCAACTTTTCTTCACTTTTATTCATGAAACGAAACAAAAATATATCCGAATTTATAAGTACGTTAACAATATACAATTAAATTGTCTCTATTGTCTCCAATAAATTGATTTCTCGAAGGAAAAATTCGATTTCTTGTTCACTCAAGAAAAGTCTGTAATTCTAATGTTAAATCCTATATTCCATGGTATTAAAAAGAAGAAAAAAAATAGTCCTCCGAAAAAGATAGAAATTTACCATTCAAATCCCATATTTAATGTTATTTAAAAAAGGGAAAAAATAGTCCTCACAGAAAATAAAAGAGAAATTTGCCATTTAAATCACACATTTCATATTATTAAAAATGAAAAAATAGTCCCCACAGAAAAAAGAGAAATTTAACACACCAAGTCGACGTCAGATGACGTGAAAATACGTCATTGAGGTTTTCGCGTATCTATCTAATTAACGATATACAATTAAGCTGTCTATAATATATCAATTCCTTGAAGGAAAAATTCGGTGTCTCGTTCGTTCAAAAGAAGCCCATAAACCTAGTATTAAAGTTATTGTTGAGAGTTTATCACGCATATAACTTGCGACCATTCGACCCTCATAAAACGCTCAGTTGAAGTGCCCGAGGTTTCGACACCATACTTTTTATCGCGCCACAATCAAGCGAACCTGAGGATTTAGATAACTGAACACCACCTGGGGGATAACAGATCATCTCATACATCCCATCGACACTTCTTCGAACAAGCAGGACACTCTTCAACCCCCCATCGATAACCTGCCGCAAAATCATAGGCACACCTACCACCGAGACCAATCACACACATCTACGTCATACAGTCACTAATACCAATAACAACACACTACAATTTTCATTGCAGAGATACACACAGATCGATAGACAGATTTCACGGAACACTCGAACCAAGCACAACTTGTCTAAAAGTAGAAAATCACACAACTTTGCAGCGATTTATACGTCAAAATGTGAATCTGCTTTAATCGATACCATAGACAGATCTCACAGAACACTCAAACCAAGCACAACTTGTCTAAAAGTAGAAAATCACACGACTTTGCAGCGATTTATACGTCAAAATGTGAATCTGCTTTATTCGATACCATAGACAGATCTCACAGAACACTCAAACCAAGCACAACTTGTCTAGAAGTAGAAAATCACACGACTTTGCAGCGATTTATACGTCAAAATGTGAATCTGCTTTATTCGATACCATAGACAGACCTCACGAAGCACTCAAACCAAGCACAACTTGTCTAAAAGTAGAAAATCACACGACTTTGCAGCGATTTATACGTCAAAATGTGAATCTGCTTTATTCGATACCATAGACAGACCTCACGAAGCACTCAAACCAAGCACAACTTGTCTAAAAGTAGAAAATCACACGACTTTGCAGCGATTTATACGTCAAAATGTGAATCTGCTTTAATCGATACCATAGACAGACCTCACGAAGCACTCAAACCAAGCACAACTTGTCTAAAAGTAGAAAATCACACGACTTTGCACAGACTTGTATGTCAAAATGTGAAGTTGCTTTAATCGATACCGATCTGCCCTGTCATCAGTATGAGAAGAGTTCAAATAATATAATAAAAAAAAAACAAACAAAAGAAGTAGCAAAACGTTGTCAAAGATAATTAGTAGTAGAATATGTGTACGTTTGGCCATTTCAATACTACTTATGACTATAGTCGCCCATCATCATACATTTGCTCTATCCTACTGGTGACTATAGTCGCTCGTTAAAATTTCGCATTTATTTGCAACTTTAATTGGAATTATAGCATAGTTTATCTTCACAACAACAGATACTTTCTATTTTGTCATTATTTCGTTCTTTGTTAGGATGATGTGTACGTTCGTGTCGAAACAGACTTGTTAAGTAGCTCTTCGAGTATTCGCGATTCAAGTATCGAAAGCATATTGGTGGAGGACATAGCCGTATCGAAGGGGTTAATTAATATTAACCATTAACAGTCCGGTTATTCTTCTAATACAGTCGTATAACAGGTCCGGCACTTTTCTATATTAATACATTTGAAAATTGAAGCTTTAGTTTAAAAAAAAAAAAGAAAAGAAAATAGACAATTGCTTATGAATTTTTCCTTTTTTAATTTACTTTATCAACAATGTCTGAACGAACTTGTCGTCTAACGACTCTTGGCCATACAGTAAAATTTATTCTGTTTAGCATCTTCAAACTTGTTGCAACATCGCGCCATTCATTTATGTCTTCTGGTGAATCCTCGTTTTCACTTACAATTCGAATTCTTCGCCTTTTGCATACTATAATTTCGCTACCATTACTAGAAATACCAGAATCACCGTCACTTACAACGTTTTAAGATGATAAACTACTTAAATTATCTTTAAGTACTTCAGAATTGAATACATGTTCACTTTCACTTAGCTCTAAAATCAAAATTAATTGAGCTGTTTATTTTGAAAGTGGCCTACGTCCATTTATCTTCAAATCGAGATATTTAAGGGTTTGCGTTTCAATGAATTTAAAAATATACATATAGGGTACTAATGAGTCATACTGCTTAAGTGTATCTAAGGGTGTTAAATTTATAGTTCCTATTAAAATAGTGGCAATTATTAAGTGAATAATATGCGTTTTCTTATCAAGAATGGAGTTAGGCCACTTTCAAAATAAACGGCTCAATTCTTTTTAATAAGACACAAACTACTTGAAATTTTGTCAAGTTGTTTCTTTTTATTAAAAGTATGATCTATTACAATTATACGTAGAATTTTTATTTACGAGAAAAAAAAACAAAGCAAAAGGGATTAAATAAACGTGGCTCTAAAAACCATTAATTTCGGAATTACAGTCATTTAATTGTAAATGAATTAAATTGTAAAACGAGCGAAAGTGAAATTTCTGACAAGTGGTAATTATGTTTCAAATTTTACAACTTAAAAATAACAAAAAATATATAGTTTTCAATGGGATTGTATCGAGTATAGATACAAGCTCGAAATGTGCGTAGCATACACGTTCTTCTAATATCGGTTTGTATAAATCGACGCCGTTATGGATCGAGAGGAGATTTCTCGCTTCAAGTTGAAAAATACACCGTCCTCCAATCTAGGTACTGTGACTTATCAAAGTGCAATGGAATATATGCCACGGTGGCGTTTTCCGCGGAAAACGGAAACGGGAATACAAAAGAAGCGGGGCATAGAGAGAAAAGAGAGGAAAAATACGTTCCACTGTCGGACAAGTTGCGAGCATTCTTTACCGAGATCCCTTAGATACGGAAAGTGTACTATTTTTGTTATCCCCGATAGATATCTTTTACCAATGTTGCGAGCATAACTTATCCCCTATCCCTTTCAGTTGCTTCTACAAGCACGGGTGGTTGTATCAAGATATAGTATCACGTTTATGGTCGTATCTAGCTAGTTTCTCGTCAGACTGAATGATACGATCTTTTGTCCCCCTTTGAACGAGGGAAGTAATTCTTCTTAGGTTGATTGAAATGTTTCTTGCTGTTAAAAAAAAAAAAAAATGAAGAAGAAGAAGAATAACAAATTGCCAGTGGGTAGATTTATATATGGAGCAATAGATTTTTTGATTACTCGAAATATTTGATTGGATTTCTTTTTTGAATGAAGAAAATGAATATATTTATCGATTTTATTCTTGCAGGATATTTCGAAGGGAATAAATTAAATTACATTGTATACGAAATAAAAAATTCATGTTTCGTCGTAGAATTTAATTGAACCTTTGTTCTTGAACTTTTTATCGGTTAGAAGCTTACAGCAATTCGACCTATTTTTGACTTTTTGTGTATTTGGAAAGAAAATTCATAAATAAGATTTGAAAGACAGACTTCGTTCAGAATTTGTTGTCAATTATTGAATGGTGGAATTTCTATGTAGGAAGTACTATCTATATTTTCGGAACTTCTGTTTTCTTCACTGTTACTAGAACCGCTGTTCAGTGACTTTTTATTGTCATAATTGAATCATGTCAATCTGTGTAATATCTATTTCCAGCAAAACGGTGCACGTGTCACGCCACTCGAGAAAAGGTTCAACTTTTGAAATTCGAAATTTCGTTAACGTGTAATTTCACGAACTGCAGATTTCAGTTGGCCTCCAAAATCGTGCGATTTAATGCCCTTGAATTTTTTTATGGGGTTCTTTTAAAATGTCGAGTCTGTGCTATCAATCCAGAAACAATTAAAAATCTGAAAAACAATATTCGAATTGCAATTCGTGAAATAACTCCAGCAAGATGATACGATTTAACGCCATTAAATTTTTTTATGGGGTTTTTGAAAATCTCGAGTCTGTGCTATCAATCCAGAAACAATTAAAAATCTGAAAAACAATATTCGAATTGCAATTCGTGAAATAACTCCAGCAAGATGATACGATTTAACGCCATTAAATTTTTTTTATGGGGTTTTTGAAAATCTCGGGTCTGTGCTATCAATCCAGAAACAATTAAAAATCTGAAGAACAATATTCGAATTGCAATTCGTGAAATAACTCTAACAACATGCTGAAAAGTCATAGAAAATTTGGATAACCAAATTGATGTCTGCAGACGCTGCTGTAGTGTACATTTGAATGATATTCTATTCCTTGTATAATTGCAATGAATTATACTTCCAACGAAAAAAAAGCAACTTATATCTTAAAAATATCTTACGACTCTATATGGATGATTTTGCATAATGGCTTGCATTTACACGCGCACAAAATTCAATTAAATCAAGAATTGAAAAAAAACCATTTACAACATTGTAATTTCGCCAATTAGATTATTGAACAACGAAACAACTTGGAAAAAAGTTACAAATAGTTTATGTTTTATTAAAAATAAACATGTAGATGTGTTTTTTGAATGACCCCGTATTTAAATTCTGTATTCCCGATGATGTAAGGACATAACGAACAATGGTTTCAATTTACGATGAAAATAAAAAAAAATAGAAAGAATGAAATTGTAATAATTTAAATTTGTAAAGATTTGTCGAAATCCTGTATATATGAGAAACATGGAAACGATTACATATTAAATATTAAAATAATGCAATATCAGTTTGCGAAATACAAGGAAACAGACATACGTTCATTACGTTCGTATAATGGTACGCATTGAACAGTGAACACGTAAATAGTTATTAACAGTGTCATATCGTTCTAAAAACGATGAAAAATGCTTTCGCAAATGAAGTATAAAAGACCTAAAATAATGGAACATTTGTAATATATATACTTTTTTTTTATGACTGACAGAAAGAAGAAATAAGCATTGTTGCATGAAGATAAAGTGAATTTATGATGATAAAAAATTGTAATGAGCTGTTACATCAAAGTTCACAAAATATTCTGATGAAAAATAACACGCACAACTGATATCTGCAAAATTTGCATAAAAACGTTAAAAAATATCGAAAGTAATAAATCACAATCACTCTACATCTTCTATCTAATTTATTTTAACTAATTTCGCCAGTTAGATTATTGAACAACGAAAGAACTTGAAAAAAAAAATTCCTAATAGTTTCTATTTTATTAAAAAGAAACATGTAGGTGTGTAAGTTGTATAACTCTACAGTTCCGTTAATCATTTCAACGATTACTTCTTCAGTGAAACGCACCAATAGAAATCGACCAGTCTCAGAATCTTTTGCTAATACCAAGTTACGATTTTACGTGATCATGACGATATTCATGTTTCACGTAGATATCTACAGAAAATGTATGAAAAAAGGGAAGATGAAACGAAGAAAAAAAAAAAGAAGAGAATTTTCGACTCCCATAACAAAAGAGAGAATCATGTTCATGCGCTTTAGTTGGTGTAACAAAACAACGTATGTATGTATATTCTGTTCCCGACAGAGCGTTTCTTCCTTTTTGTTTTTTCCGCTTTCCATGAGACGCTCTGCGAAATGCAATCCCGTTGTCACATATTCTGTCACACTTTGACAACAGGCTGGCAAAGGGCGAACACTGACGTACAGGATGTTTCAAAGCATGTCGCTATTCGTCAAAAGGCACTGTTCGTTTAAACGTATCGGAAAGTACAGAATAGAAGTTTCTTTTCTCCTTTTTATTTCCGCGAAATATTTCGTTTTTAAACCTGCACAATCCGATTTTTCTTTGTTCCCGATGAAAAGAAACCTTACGATTGATTACTATTTTACATGTTGAACATGTTTTTGAATATTTCAACCGAAAAATATAGAACTGTTACTTTTCATTTTGATTATTTTACAAGTGTACCGATATTTCAACCAGATTTCTCGAAATAAAGATTTTCCCTTCTATTTTGAATGTAGAACTTCAGTTTTATTCAGCTTATTTTCATTTCATATTATATGGTAAACTTGTTATTCATATATACTGAAATGTTGTTTCTTGAATCTTTCACAGTCCAATAAAATAACGAAAAATGCTTAAAAAATGATCGACTTTTTTTTATTATTGAAAATGCGTCTATTTGTACTGAAAAAATATTACATATATCACAGGGTCTCGTTCAGTGGGAGCATCTCAGCGGAAAAGAAGCTCGTAGCGAAAGGGTTAAGCTTGTAAGACTATTATATATTTTACAATTCCAACTTCACCAAACTCCACGTACAAATGAAACCCATTATCTCCCGAATAAACCGTTTCCGAATCATCACCGAATTACTCTGCCGATCTCAACCGATTAGTCCTTACATGCTAGGTTTTCCTAGTTTTATCCTAAAATGCCTCGATAGACGTTAACGCCGTTTACCAAATCCTATTTCCTTTCTTTCTGGGCTGCCTTTCCAACTTCCTTAAACACTCCGTCCATTTGGTTAGTCGGAGAGCGAAAGACAGCGGAAAAGAGTCATAAAAAGTAGGGAAAGTGAAGAAGTTTGCGAGGGCCTAAGGGTGGACACTAACCAGGCCCAGGCCAGGCCCTGGAGCAAGCGTAGGGATTGTAGAAAATGCAAAGAATGGGAGTAAGAAGGAGTAGAAATAGGATATGCAGTGACGTATGCGGTGCCATGACCGCCACAGTCGTAATCGCAAATGTACAGCTAATAACTCAGTTAACACTATGACATCACGTTGTACTTATAAATTTAGCCGAACGTTCATGACTTAATTGCATAATAAATACACCGTGCAACAATGCTGCCTGTCGATACTATGTCATCGCCGTTCGCCGCGGTAATTACGTTCGCTATTAATGGAACGTACCCAAGCAAACGTTGTAATTGGACGAGCATAAAAACCCTTTCGCGTTGAGCGGCATTGAAATTACAAAGGCTCGAAGGAGAAGAGGAGATCTCCTATAGCAGAAGTGAAGAAGAAGGAAACATGGTGGTTTGGGACAGGAAACGGAAACAGACGTTTCAACATGTCGGAGAATTAATCGTCGAAAGTCTTGCGGCGTTCAGTTGATGGGCGAGAAAATGATAAAAGAAGAAAAGTGCTGTTACGGATAGGGAGGATGAAAGGGAAGTAACGCAACTTTGCGCATGGCAGCGACTTGTCATAACAGGATGTGCGAGGACAGAATCTCGCGGAGAATCCTTTCGTCCGGTTGGAATACAGAAGGAAAGAAAAAGGGGAGGATGAAGATAATGAGAAAAGCTGGGAGAGAGGAAAAATAAAACTGCACAGCAGGGAGAAATATTCCGAGTTGCTCGTTGCGAAAATCATCCTGCTCCTTTTACTCCAGCATGCTAATTACCTGGTTGTTTTATGTTGTGTGGATTCGATCATTTTTACGGTAGTTTTCTTTGGTATTATTTGCAACGAAGTTTTTGAGCAGTCGAGCAAATGAAACGAACACGTTTTGGTCTGTCTGATCTGATCTCGTATCTTATATCGACTATTTATGCTTATTTAAGCGATGGGAAGAAAGTGATAGAAGAAAGAGTGGAATGAAGTGTGAGGGTGATGACTCACTTTTTCTTCTTTTAACCAGATCGATATTTTTTCGGCAAATTTTAGTAAATCATAATTTAACACGTTGAATGCCATGGGGGTCACCGGTGACCGGCGAAGCTAAAATTACTAGCAACCCATAATTCGAGTAAATTTCAGTATTTTTCAATTTTTCAATATTATCATCGTTACTACAATGGTGTGAAGAAATTAATGCAACGATAGAACACATGAAAATAGTTTTATTTCTATATATAACATGTATGCTTAAATATTATGGGCTTATATTGTGACGTGCCGTAAATTCATGTTGGCGCTATAGGCAAGCCACGTAAAATTAGTGTGGCGTTCAACATGTTAAAGAACAAGCAAACAGTTTTTGAGAGTATTCAATTTTTATGTTACAAATAATTTACCTAATTTCTCGATTGAAAGGAAGTAAAAAGAATGGTTAATATTGCGTGTAAGTACTGTTCAGTTTTTTTGATAAAATATTAGTAAATTATAATTTAGTCCGTTAACTATGTTTGTTTTTCAAACAGAAATGGAATTTCTTATCTTATAATTAAAGATAAGTAAAAATTATAACCAATTACTTTATTTTAATATTTACAAATATACGTATGATGTAGTTTGCGTTTAATACAAACATAATGGTACAATTAAAAATGAATAATTTCTCAATAAATAGATTATTGTATTCCAACTATTGACTAACCAATGACGAGTTAACTCGTCTTCCACAGTTAAAAGATTGACTGCCTCGTTCCAATCACATATTTGGCTCAGAACGCCACGAAAGTGTTTTTATTATTCTAAGCATATAGTGGCAAAATAATAATAAATATGATTTATAAGACGACATTCTTACCTATGGGGTGTTTATCTTACTGGTGGTCACGGGTGACCACCATGACACCGTGGTGCGCTCGATGTCACATGATAACTATTTTGGAATATTTATTTCCATTATGGCTATTTACGACACTTGTAAAATATATCTAATCAAAGAAAATCACGACATAAGATGCAAAAATAGAGGACAAGCCAGCATACCTGGTGAGAAAATTTTGCAAAGTATGTTATCAAAAAGATTTTGCAGGTTTTGGAACAAAGATTGCTAAAAATCGGACCAAAAAGGTTTTCCCAAATTGATCAGCTCGCATCTATGTTTGAAATGCTTTGATACAATACACTGGTAGATAGAAAATTTGATAAAAATTAATCTCTAGTTGTTGATCTTTTAATAAAAATTTTCAATTGTTCAACAGTGCACATTTTATTTCCAAGTATTCTCTAATCAGTGATGATGTTCAAAATTCATCAACTGTCAATGTTTATTCAACTTTTACGATTATAAACATTTGAAACACTCCATAGAATGAACAGAGAAATCGATCTGTACAACAAAAAGTATGCATTTCCATTTCAAGAAGTGATGCAATTGTTAATTGCACATGATGCACTTAAAAAAAAATCTAAGGGCTTACATATGTACTGATCTTCGAGCCATTTATCTTTCTCCTTTGGTATTTTTTTCATAAATGCATTAATAACGGAGTTACGACCTGAAACAATTGCGTGGACCACTCTGTATATTATTTAATTTCTTATTAATTTTGTAAATAATTATATACTATTTTTATATATTAATAATACTATATAACATAAATTAGTACTATACATATAATTAATTGTATCTTATAAGTCAAACAAGAATGTTATATCCACCCTAATTTATTTATCTAAACAGCACAAAATTGAGAGATTTAGCTCACCATAATTTTAATTTACATATACCTCTCGCAGTCAAAGAGTTAAAGAAAAAACTCTTCGAGATGCATTCAAGGATTCCAAGAAACAAATATTTGAAAACAAACACCATTTCGTGGAAACAATTTCAACGATTTCTGTGCAATCGCTAGTAATAAACGAGCTTCAATGATATTCTAAACACGTGACACTCGCGGGAAAATATAATTCAAGAATTTAGCGGGAATTCGTAGATAGAGAGACAGATATACATAGAGACACGTTAGCAGCTTGAATTATATCAAGTATCTGGTTGGATTAATTGATGTGTACTCAGTCTAGCCACCAAAGTGATCTAACTTCTACGAAAGCGAAATTTAATCTTGGCTCGAGTCACGGTTCGACAATATTTATTTTCTCGAATTGAAGGAACCGGAATGGATTTCCTCGGCTTATTGTCTTCCGTTCCCTCAGGACAGAGCACAGGGTGCAACGTGTGTTGTCGCATATTTGCTTCGACGTGAGCTATCGATACTTTTATATCGACCCTGTTTGGATGCTTCCTTGGTCGAACTTCCATCCGCCTGTCCCATTCGATGAAAATGCGAACACGTTTTCTTCAACTAACCTTGAGACTAGCCTAATTTGTAGCTGTCTAGACATCTGAAGTATTTCAGTATAGAATAATTATAAAACAGCATTATCGAATTAAATTGAGAAGTAATTTTCGTCCTTAGGAAATTAAATCCTTTAACCATTCGCAGTCCTGTGTCGAATGTGATTCGACATCTTATTTCGAGAGCAATGCTAGTCATTTTGAAAATATTTTTCGTTGCATTACAGTTGCATAATAAAAAATATAAATATAAATGTATAATCATTTAAATAACATAATTAACGTAATTTAAAACTAGTGTAATAAAGAGAATACAATGTAGAAAATAAAATGAAATAAAATTGCGAATAAATCGCGGACCGGCTGGAAAGAAATTTGCGAAAATATCGTGGATCGCGAAGGGTTAAGGACGAATCGAACCATCGTGTGTTTGATCAAATTGAAACATGTTTTCACGTGCATTTAAAATTTTGAATGATTTGTAATTGTACTTGTAAAATATCTGACTGTAACATTAAACATAGAGTAATATTGTTACTCATTATACTACAAGCACCGAAATTTATCTGTCATGATTTGTATATTTGTAATTTGTAAATTTGTAAAAATGATTTCTATATAATTGCAATTAGTATCTAAATGTAGGTAAGAATACATGAGCCATTTATTTTGAAAGTGGCCTAAGTCTATTTATCTTCAAATCGAGATATTTAAGGGTTTGCGTTTCAATGAATTTAAAAATATACGTATAGGATACTAATGAGTCATACTGCTTAAGTGTATCTAAGGGTGTTAAATTTATAGTTCCTATTCAAATAGTGGCAATTATTAAGTGAATAATATGCGTTTTCTTATCAAGAATGGAGTTAGGCCACTTTCAAAATAAACAGCTCACATATTGTAATTGGCATGTGATAAACAGTTACAGAAGTGGAAGTATTTTAGTGAATCTTAATAGCGTAAAAATTTATTAAACCGTGATAATTTGACATTATATTCGAAGAAGGTAAATTTAAAAATTCTCTGAATGCGAGTGTATCAACTAGATTTATCAAAGATGTACTTAAGGAATATAATCGATTCAAATATTTCTCTTAATGAAAATAGCGCTTTTTTTTATCAGTTTGCTCTCAATATCATCTACCTTTAGTGTTCCCAATATTCCAATGTTTGCTACAGGTGGTATTATGAAATTTGCGGAGCAGTTGCAAATAACTTCGTAAATTTAACCCAACCCGTCAAAATGACGGCCGAATAAAATAAACTGTAAAATGACTTTTAGATTAAAATATATACGCGAATATTTTTTCGTTCATTTTTACAAACATTTAGCATTATTTATCTCAAAAATATTATTGATCAGAATGTTCTTGGTTGTTGAAAAATTTCAACATGTCAACAGAGATGTAGCTCAATAGACTGCACTTCAAGAAATTCAAAAAGAACTTCTAATACACGCGAATCCTGTAAAATTAAATTGTGCAACAGAAACGGAACAGTTGTTCATAAAGAAAAATTATTTTAATAATAAATACCTTCATCAAAGAGTATGTTTTTATATATTGAAAATAGATTACTTAATACATTCATAATTTTAATTTTAAAAGACTTATACATGAAAGCACATTTTTCAAATACTCGTCAGATTGACAGATGTGACAGATTAGGTATACATTCAGCGTTTGTAATTCTAGTGTTAAACAACCCAAAAATTTCCTGTACAATTTTTTCTTTCTTTCTGCACAAGGAACAAAGTTTACAGTCCCGATGCAATTATAACATACAATCTGTACCATGAAAGAGTAAACACGATATCTCTGTGAAAATTAGTTCTTTCTGTAAAAAATTGTATACAGATAGAAAGTGCATTTAAAAGATTAATACTCGCTTAATTAATAATGTGTCCAGTCTACATCATTAACGATTATTGCTTAACAATGTCGGAGTATACTTTCAATCAAGTTTTCAACGTATGAGACAAGTAGAGATCTCCATATTTTTCGAATACGACGAACTAGTACTATTCGTATTAAAATACGTTTTCCCCGCAGTTTATGCTTCATGGTAGATCACACATTTTCAATTGGATTTGCATCCGGGGACTGTGTTAGCCAGTTCAGCATACTGATACAGTTTCTTGCTTTCCACTCGATGCAAACACGACTCCGATTTTTGGGATCGTTGTATTCTCGATGTGCTCACCGGTTCAAGTCACGTTTCAATGTTAGAATACCAATATTTATGCACCTTTTGCCAAAAGAAAACTAATTTTTCTCACAAGGAAAGTGTTGGATTCTTTGAAAAAGAACTGGAGGATCACTTTATCTTTCCTTTTTGTAATAACCTGCTTTGAACCTCGATCAGGAAGATCATCGAAACACTTAGTTTCTTTATATTGTTGCACCTACATATTAACGCATTCGAGAAACTTATGCAAATATTTTTTGCATCTCTAATACTCATTGTTTGGTTCTTTCTTCGGTGACATAGAAAGACCTGTTCAAAAGGTTCAACGTCCACGGCGCCTATTTTGGACAGGTTTGTATTTGTCGATGACAAAAACGATACTAAAAGATTTAAAGGCAACGCGTATTGAAGGAGACTGTAAATGTTTATGTTAACACAATCTCTATCTCATTGGATATGAAGTTTCACAAATATCACGTCCGCAACGTTGTGATACTGACTGTACACCTCGTATAGTGTTCGAAGTGCGAAAGTTTAGGTGGACGTAGTTTTTTTCATAAATAAATACTGGAACGATCGTGTTTCAGCCGAATAAATTCATCAAGGTTAAATTACATTAAACCGGGGCCAGAAACAGTAGGTAGGGTCTCGCGCGTTCACAGCAAATGCAATTACACTCCCTTTGATCGCGATTATAAAATGGTAAACCCGGGGTGTGTAGCAAGAGGAGTGAGAAATCCAAGGGCTGAGGATTGGTCAAATAACGGGCCGCGATCCAACGATGTCGAGAGAAATGTATCGCTTTTACCGGCACAAAACGGATTCGCGACGTTGTTTTTCATTCTCATCGGAAAAGGAGCAACGTGCCATTTCCCTCGAATCCATATCCGAACGCTTGGCTCTGACTATCGGCCAAATGTCGATAGACTGCTACCTGACAGTCGGAATACAAACGGGCCGACGATATTGCCATAAAAATACCAGGCGTTCGTATATAAAGCTTCTTTACCATTTCCTCTATTTTTCCTCTTTCATCGTTCTCAGTTCTGCGGAAACACGCGTCGAACCTCTCTATCCAACGTCGTGCCTTCGTTTAATATTATCTCGCATAGCGATTTCTTAATAATTCTGATCCGAAGTTTCGAAGGATCACGCGATTCCGCTTGTACGGGAAGATCGACGCGCGTAATAACTTACGCTCGATAACGCGGACAAAAACCGCGTTTCAGTCGTTAATTAAGAACAGCGCTCTCTAACGTTCCTTCTTTCTTTCTTTTTTTTTTTTCTTTTCTTATTTGCGAATCGAAACGGTACATAACTCGGATGAAAAGTTCATGCGAGGTTGCGGAAGTTTCAACAGCTTTACGTTCTTCGACATCGGGAAATAAGTTGCAAATTAGGTTAATTAAAATTCAGTGGAAAGAAGTGATTCTTTCTTTCTTTCTTTCTCTCTTATTCTTTCCTTTGCTGAAACCTTCGATAAAGTTGTCTCCTTTCATTTGTATACGACTTTTGTTCAGTAAGAACTTGCCGGCTATTTGTCATTTACACTTCGAACTTGTAACTCCCCTTTGGCTTACCAAAGAAGTAGAATGTTACCTGTCAAATTATTTGTAATAACAACAGTATCTTATATACATAGACGTGAATGTGTGTGTGTGTGTCTGCGTGACTTTATACGTATCTGTGTGTTTCTGTGTACTTCTGGCTGTCTCTATGTGATTCTGTGTGTCTGTGTATGCTGTATGTAACCGTGTATCTATGTGTTTCTGTATAACTTTGTGTATCTATGTATCTGTGTGTGTCTATGCGTATCTCTGTATGCTATGTGTGTCTCTATGAGTCTCTGCGTGATTCTGTACATCTCTGTGTGTTTCTATGTGTTTCTATGTATGGCTTGGTGTGTCTCTGTGTATCTTTGCATGACTATACATTCCCGTGCGTTTCTATGTGTTCTTATGTATGTCCGTGTATGTATTTATGTGCGTCTGGTGTCTCTGTGTTACTCTGTACGTCTCTGTGTATTTCTATGTATGGCTCTGTATGCTTTTGTATGTCTCTCTGTGTGTCTGTATGTTTCTGCGTGACTCAGTACGGCTCTATGTATGCCTATGTATACTTTTTCGTGTCTCTATGTGCTTTGTGTGCCTCTGTGTGACTCTGTACGTCTCTATGTATTTCTATGTATGTCTCTATATGCCTTTTCGTGTCTCGGTGTGCCTTTGTTTGTGTCTCTACGTGACTCTGTGCGTCTCTGTGTGTCTCTATGTATGGCTCTGTGCGTTTCTACATGTACCTATGTGTTTCCGTGTGTTTATGTGTGCTGTATGCCTCCGTGTATCTATGCGTTTCTACGTGCTTCGTGTGTTATGTATCTCTATTCATGTTTCTGTGTGTTTTTGTGTATTTGTATATCTCTCTATTTGCCTGTGTCTCTCCGCGTCTGTCGCTGTCTGTCTACGAAAACAGTAATTAACTTACTACTGAATACCTGTAAAGCAAAGTATAATTTGAACAAAGAGATGAAAATAAGTGATATTTTCAAACAGTTTCACTTTTGTGATTGAAATTTGTTAAAAATGTACAAATAACAGATAGACTATTAATACACGTTGCTCAATGTGGTACAGTTTTTACTTTTATTTTGCGAATGAAGAATACGCGGTACAGCCTGCAATTTCTACTGACGTATAATGCAACTTTACATCTATCTTTTATCGCACGAGTCACAATAACCAGCCGACGTCACACGTCAAGTTAATCTTACGTGATTATACGATAAGCTAACATATACATACCGTGGTGGTATCGTGAATAATGGGATAAACTTGCTATTGCAATTGTTACCGCGGTGTACGGCTTTATTTTCATATATATAATATTTTCTACTTAATATAACTGTACACCATATGTTTTCATCGAAATATTAATATTTTCGAGAGGAAGAATTTAATGCTATGTTAATCAAATTCAAACCAATCTGTAGTATTTAAAGAGTTCATTTCACACATTAATCGGTGGGTTTTTTTTGTTTTTACCTATTTTACACATTATTCACAACATCTCTCTTTCTCGATTCGTATTCCTTAACAGCAATTAACATGACCGATATCATAAATATGTGCCCAATAAACATTAACATCGAAGAAATATCGAAATAATTTCCGTGTCTTCGACTTATGTATACTAAACAGTAGTAAATAGTTGTAAGTCGTTGAATCACACCTATTCTATGATTTATACAGAAAATCGGTTACTGGGAACACCCTATAAATCGAAATTATGACTTTTTATATGAAATACTATGTTAATCGAAAAAGAAACAAAAATTAGTTATTTAATTAAATTCATTAATTTCAACGTGAAATAAAAATAAAATAAGTTAAATATTAAATCAGTTTTTTTATCCTTTTTTTGTAACAATAAATCTTTTCTTTTTAAGGATTATTTGCATGATGTTTCTATTGTTGTTTCTCCAATATTGTTTCCAAAAATCGGGGGAATTCCTATTTTTAGGTTTAATACCAGTACTAACAGACGAATTGTATTAAAAAGTGATTGTACCAAGTGTGTGCAGAGCGTAAATGTTTGTTTTTAGCAATTATTTTTGAAAATCGTGTAAAAGAAGTATAATGTAAATCGAGAGATAGGAGTATATCACGTTCAGAGAACATGCATTACAACTGAATGTGCACAGATTCACGTAGATCAGTCAGAATTGCACGTATTCTTGAAACTGTTACCACAATGGCTCGGATAAAACGAAAGTCCAAACCAAACTTCCATCAACGCCGGCTATTCCATCAACGAATGCATTAATGTTTCAGACAGTGTACAGTGAAGGCAAACAGTTGGCGTGATGGGTTAAAATTTGTGCGATTTGTCGGCCGATTGTCTTCTACTGTTAATGTAACCGAACACTTTTTCGAAACTTCGTGACGAAATTGGGAAAACTCGTTCAGCTGGAAAGGATTTCATCGAATAAAGACTGATTAAGTGTGTGATAAAATTGACGACGTTTTATATAATTTGATTAAATCGAAACATCGGTGAACGATTACTTTTGATATTTAATTGACTGTTGATTTTTCTTTTTTCTAATTAAAGTCTATTGCTCTGCGTTTCAATTAGAGTTTCCTTCATCTTGATCTCAAACAAAGACCTCTATCACTTTATATGATGAAGTGTTTTAGATGTCCATTTTAAATCGATCTACGCAAATATTTTGAAAATTGTTGACGATACCTGAATATATTTTAATAATCATATTTTAATATTTTACAATTAAATTACATTATGTACAAATTGTACAGCCATGTATGTTTCTAAAAATGTTTAGGTAAATTTTTTTCTGGTTAATTTTTAACAAACAGCATGTGTTATCGTTCATTTGCAATTTAAGTTTTGCTATAAATTAAAACTTAGTAGTATCATATTTATTTATCTAGTTGTTTTATCTCCAACTGTGCTATCTTAGTAAAAATAAACATTTTAATAATATTCTATTTTTAATGTGGCTAAGAAAAGATTGTTTAAATTTAATACTGATCGATTTTGTTTTACTATATTTTACTTGAAAAACGCTATTCTATTGTGTTATATACAAGGTGTCCTAGTAACTATACAAATATATGATAATAATATAAATTCAAGTTACAATTTTTAATTCTAAATATTCAGCTACTAAATTTGCACTTTTCTAAATTTTTGTTTGAATTATATTATTATAAAAATTAAATGAAATTATGTATGATCAAGAATTGTAAAAATAGAATTATTAATCCAAATTCAAGTTACAATTTTTAATTCTAAACATTCAGCTACTAAATTTCCACTTTTTTAAATCTTTGTTTAAATTATATTTCTGTCAGAAATTAAATAAAATAATATATGACCAATAACTGTAAAAATATATGGTATTAATTTGAATAAAAATTACAATTTTTAATTGCAAATATCCAAATACTAAATTTCCACTTTTTTAAACCTTTGTTTAAATTATATTTCTGTCAAAATTAAATTAAACGATATATGATCAATACCTTTATTTTAATTGTAAATATTCATCTACTAAATTTCCATTTTTTTTTTTTAATCTTTGTTTAACTTGTATTACCGTTGAATATTTCTCTTCGAACAAATAACAATTTCAATGACCGTCTTGTCGAAAAAAATTACCTTAAAAAAAAGGGTTATGTTAATTCTTCAATACTTACGTACACATCAATTATAACATTGTTACAAGCATTCGTTATTATTTGCCGAATATTTCGTTTATATTCATATAAAATATGAATATAAAATATAAGATAATTCTTAAAAAAACCGAGTCAGTCTCTAGGGATTGAAAAAAGGATTTCTCGTTTAGAGTAGAAAATTTTCGTTCCTGCTACCCTCAATAACTAGCAGATGTGTCATAAAGTTAGCTACCTCCACAAGGTAAAATAGAAATTACTTTTTAACAGTTCTTGGAATCGACGCTTTTGACGGAAGGCTCGAACTCTTCTGAAAACTCTGCGTCGTCAAACTCTCATACAGCGTCAAACATGGTGCAAGTATCATTATAACCTCCTTTTGGGAAGAGTGCTGCACCATGGATGCGGTATGAACGAGATTACGTTACCTGGAAAAGGTTTAGAAGCCAATTAGCTGGCTGAATAGCAGTTAGTTATCTAACAGAATTATTTACGAGGGCAATTGAACTTCTAAAATCAGCCTTGTGAGAACGCGCGACGTTTGCGTCAGCGATTTTGCTTAAATTTTGCACAATTTTGGTGTGTTTGTATATGATACATTTTTAATTCATATTTATCATGCTGTATACCATTTTAAAGTGTAGTTATTATTCTATCGTTTACTAATTACACTTTTGTTTTCTGTGTTCGTTTGTTCTGAGAATAATCTAAAGAAATAACGATGGAAAAATGTAAACTGAGTTTCGACAAGTTCAATGTACATATATAAGATTTATAGTGAAACAAAAATATGTTTCTTATGACTAAAATTTCAGTGCGAAATTTTTACAGCATTTTCTATTAATTTATTTCTAAAGGTTCTGTTTAATTTTAATTCTATCAATATATAATACCTCACATTTACATTTATAATCATCAAAATAAGGTAACTTATGGTAATTTTGACTAATTCTTAATTATACACTAGAAAAATGAAATTTTCGTTGGAAAAGTGAACCAAATTAACAAGTTAAATGTATATAAAGTTTATAATAAAACAAAAATCTCTCTTATGGCTAAAATTGAAATGCGAACTTTCTCCTGTGATTACGTGATATGATTTTATTGGAGATGGGTTATGAAATAAAAGTAAAAGACTGATTCTTTTATCTAAACTTTATTATGGCGGCGCGGAAGGACGTCTTCACAGTTTGATTATAATTAAACAAGTGAGAGTCAAAACCCATAAAGATGAGCAGAAAGTCTGCTGCTCACTTAAACAAAAGGAGATCTGGAAAACGACTGTTTATTGTCCAGGGCATTAGATATAAACAATTAAAGGCCTATGGACACGATGACATCTGGTCCGCTCCATTATTCTCATAAGCAGTGTTTGTTATTCATATCACAATTCATTTTTGCTTACTAGCTGACGCAATGTTAGATTATTAGTAACAATCCAACAGATTTATTATTAAATTGGACGTTAGGTATCTGCATTTAACACTTTGACTGCCACGTTGGTCATATATGAACGGCCATGGTTTCTCCTGTGACGCCATGGTGGTCATTGGTGACCGAACTTTTTACAATTGTAAAAATTGAATGAAAATTGACAGTTAGTGCATTTTGAATATGACTGATAAATAGAAGATACTTTGAAATAAAAACTGCCCTATTGAACAATTAAAAATTTTTATTAGAACATCAATAAAAAAATTTAAAAGCCAGTATATGCTTTAAAAAATGAAAATACTCCCGTGACAACCTGAGCGAAACATGTGATTTTGGCGTGGCAGTCAAAGAGTTAACAAACATTTTTTTTTCTAATAAACTTTCGAAGATCTTGTTTGAAATTTCAAGCGGAACGATATATTTCCTCTGACTTTATTTTATACAGATCGTAATGGACAAAATTTATTTGTTATAAATTAATCTCTTTATAAAATATTCAGCAACATTGCTTTCTATTCATAGAAAGATGAAGATCGATCGCTATATTACATCAAATACCACTTATCACCGTGCAAATTGTCGCAATTTGTCGATCGTTAAAGAAATGACATGTCCAATAGGAGAAATATTCGTATTTTCTCGTTCGTTCACTGATAAATTCGTGGCACAGTGATTTCCCCTATTGAAATTGAAATAAAGAAAGACGAGCGAACACGATAGGACTAAAAGGGTGGGGGTTTCGGTTTGGAAGCAGATAAATGCTATCACCGTGAAAAACGGAACAAGGATATCGTTAGCTGGTTTCACAATTCGAATGCGTGTCTCTGTTATTCGAGACTACGAGTAACATTCGATACAGATGGTACGAATAGGAGGAAAAAGGAAATAATAGCACGGTTTGCGAGAAAGAGGAACGCTCGTCTGCACACGATGCAGATAAGTTTCGAAAGCTTCAAGCAACGTGGACGTTTCAGAAACTTAAAATGTGTACGCCTTGAGGCAACGAACGTTGGCTATGTTTGCTTTTCACTGAGAATCGATCACGATAATCGCCGACGAATATCAGTCCGTGGAATTCGAAGATGCGAAATAAAGACTGTTGGAAATAAAGACTGTCTATCCGATCGCGAAGAATTCGACGATACCGCGATTCGTACAGCTCTTTTCATTTGTTTCGATTGTTCACGCGAAACTAGGACATACATAGATGCAGGTTTTCATTCAGTCGGTTCCTTCAATATGTGTACAAACGCACAACTGGTGTATTGTTTATTATAGATATTTTATTCGAACGTATATATGGATTTCTTGTAATCTATGCAGAATTTCCGTTTTTTTAAACGAGGATATTGTGAAATTTATTAATTTTGTTTGTGAAAACAGTAGCTGTTTTTCGTAAATCAAGTAGAAAAATTAAGGGTGTCCCAAAATTCACGCAAGATTTGAATTCTGCGCCATTTGCACGGTAGTGTTGCCAACGAAAAAAAAGACAGCGTAACAGCTGATAGTTCAGAGTTATTAAAAATGGAGCGCTACACGAAAGAACAACGCGTTGAATGGATTATGGAACAACAACAAATGGATGCTGATTTTTCGAACAAAATCATTTTCAGCGATGAGGCTCGTTTTCATCTTGATGGCTTCGTTATTCGTCGAAATTGTTGCATTTGGGGTTCAGAAAATCCACGAAAGATTGTTGAGAAACAAATGCATTCACAATGTGTCACTGTTTGATGCAGATTTTGGGCTGGAGAGCATCATCGGGCCATTCTTCTTCGAAAATGCGGCTGATCAGACAATAACAGTTAATGGTGCTCGCTATCGCGACATGATAATCCAGTTTTTTGTGCCTAAATTGCAAGATATGAATGTGGATGACGTGTGATTTCAACAAGATGGTACCACATACCATACAGCCTGAGAAAAAATTCAATTACTGCATAAATCATTTCCTTGTCGTGTAATTTCCCGTTTTGCTGATCAGAATTTTCCAAATTATGCGATTTAACGCCTTTGGACTTTTTTCTTTGGAGTTTTTTAAAGTCTGAGGTTTATGCCAACAAACCCACAATCACCCACATGTAAGGAAAATCAGGATAACGGTAATGAGCAGTTGAATAAGAAATAAACGTGGGTGGTTATATAGAGTGAAAGCTTGTATTCTGAACTATACTTCGCGAGTGCTAATACAATTCTGTCTTTACTGAAAAATCCTAGTCAAGGGGGCCCCCTTGACAATGTGGCCCTTTTTAACCTTGAGGCAGTACCATCTCTATATAGGAAGAGGAAACACAGCAAAAGACTGCACATGGCCCATTCAAGCGTTCGCTCTTTGGACTTTTCTAACACACGCTTTGAAGGAAGAAATTGAGCGCTGTATCAACGAAATTCAGCCACATTTATGCAAAATGGTCATGGAAAATTTCGACAAAAGAGTGCGTATGTACCAGCAAAGCTGTAGAGACCATTTACCCGATATGCTATTCCATACATAACCCTATACGGTATACTTTATGAAACAATAAAAAATTCACAATTTTGAATTAGAAACCTGTGTTTTCTATCAAAATTACTTGTCGCGTGAAATTTGGAACACTCTATAGTTTGACACTTCGTAATGTTTGTCTAACCAATTGTGATAATGAATAATCGATAGTTGATGTCGATTGAACAATCCTATTGAATTTAATTTAAAATTAAAATTATTTAAATGCTATATAAAAGTGTTTACTTAAATCATTACAGAATTGACATGTTTTGCAGATCGTAAATTAACGAAATGGAAATGTATCCCGGCTAATTTCATATCTGTTCACGTCTTCAATTTGAAATATTGCATACACATCACAATTTTTACGGCTCCGTCTGAATTCACTTTGCACAGAACTGATTTTCGTTTACTTAAAAATTCAGAATTTACGGGGATACCGTTCGGGACTTTTTTACGACTTTGTCCTTTTATCAGATTTTTCGGTTAAACGCGGTCATTCCGACAAACTTGCATATCAACGTTTTTATTTTCCGCCGTTTATATCATTTTTATGTCGTTCAGTTCATCTTCCGTGAGCATTCGATTTCAAATTTTTCAAGAACACCGTGAAACATGTTTCCTTCGCGAATATTCGTGTTTTAATCTTTATTCAGAAAGTTATTTAAAAATCACCACGAGGGATGTATTACACTTTTAGATTGTAAAAAGAAAAACAGAAAGGCATCGAAAGAACAAAGGGTAAAAATTGTTATTCGGTATATATGAGAACGAAAAAGAAGCATATCTCATCGTTAAAAATATTCTGCTTGATACTTTGACACATGTTTAAATAAACGCAATATTTCCGTGCAAGAAAATATTCGAAATCGCGCGTAACTCGGTGCAATTTTAATCTTTTCATTTTTCTTTCAAGTCCGGCCGCACATTTTTGGAATAGGTACATAAAATACGCGCTTAAAAATATTTAAAAACCAAAGCTCGTATACGTTACATTGTATTTAATAATATGATTACCGTGGTGTTTGAATACTAACACTTGTTGCAATTAAAAAAAAATATAATTCATCTTAAATGGAATGCATAATTTGAATATTAAATATAAAGTACTTAAAGAAGTAGATCATGTAGTCTGCTGACCTAGAACATTATTATAGTATATAGACTACTATCTGATAATGGATATAATAAATTTAGCAGGAAAAATTGTGACCATAAATAGCGCTTTAGAAATGATGAAAGTTAAAGGGAATTCTGTCGAATAATGCTGCAAATAATTAACGAATGACAGTAAAAATTCTCTTATAATTAAATACGAGGTATAAATATCATTTTCATATTTTAAATGAAAAATGTATTCCTTCATATAAAACCAATAATAATAAATATTATTCTTTTACGTTTTACACATTAAGTTACGGATGACGAGCTTAATTCGTCATTCAAATTTAGACAATATTCAACATGTATATTCTTGTTCATGCAAGAGTAGATGATATCATTTGCAACAGAGTGTTTCTTCCAGTGCTTCAGTGTACCTTGTTTGTGATACATTGCCCCATAATGTCAGAAATAAGTAATATATCTTATAAAAGTGATAACGAAAGTTTTAGTGAAAGAAGTAACTTTGAGAAATATTATAAAAAAGTTCTTAATGATCGTACAATTGACGACTATAGTGAATTACAAAGTGAAAATTATGAAGACAGTAGCAAAGTAGAAAATTATGATAATAGCGAAATAGTATCAAAATTTCAAAGACGCACTAGACGCTTATCAAACAGTGATAGTGTATATTAGTAAATATTAGTAATTTACATTTTGTGATTCCTTGAATTTATTTCTTTTCATTTCGTTTCTTTTATAAATTTATATTTGTTATACAATTCCAATTACTATGGATACCATATAGCTCAAATAAATGAATCCTGCTGCCTTTATATACTATTCCGTGCGTAAGGAAATTAAATCTGTTTCAAACGCAAACATCTTTTCAAATAAACCGATACCCAAAAGGGTTAATCTTCTAAAATTTTCCAAGATAGGAACAGGTAGTTCTGTATAATCTTTCACTATTTTTCTCACGAATTCGTTCCCTTCGTTACACGTCGAAATGAGAAAAAGGAGACGACGCAGTGGCGAGGAAACAGCGAAATGCCATCAGACACGACTGATTTCCGAAGCAGACGGGGATATCATTATCCAATCGACGTGAGAGGAAGGGCTGGTGAACAGCTCGACTGTATCATTGTCGAGAGAGCAGTGAATAACAGTCAGTGCACAGCCGATGTTATATAGCAGGTGCATGATTGAACGCGACGATTGCTGGATGGACAGGCCTCCTCTTAACCGAGCACGAGCCGCTCTTTGATTACATAATGACTACCGTGTGCACTATGAAAACGAAGGCACGTACAACGTTTCGCCATTTCGATCCACGGAGTCTCTTGTTGCTCCGGCGTTAAAGAACAACATCGGTCCAATGCCGGTACGGATAACAGAGAACTGGCCTTTCCTTTTTCTAGATTGGCGTATTTTCGCGTTCGACGCCAGCCAGCCAACCAAGCACGTGACACGCTTCGAAACGCGGGACAATTCGGAACGCGTTTCTCTGTGCCTGGTGTTACATGAAAAATTGTTCACGTCTCCTATCGGAGGACTGCTTTAAATTATCGTTCCTTTTCCTTAGCAAGGATTTTGCCAATGTTATAGCTTGTCACAGTGGAAGATGAAGAATTCGGGTTTAAAAAAAAAAAAATCACTTTTATTCTAACACTAAAGATGTTTCCACAAAAACTTCTGAATTAATAATCATCTCTTCGCTGTTTTAGCCACGCTCTTTTGTACCTTGTTTGTGAGTCGATGTTTACTTCATTATTATCTTATCAGATGTTTACTTCCTGTACTGGTCATACCTCTTCTCTCGTGAAAATCTGAGCTCCGCGAAGAAAGAATTATAAAATGTGTTGACTGATTTGGGATTTGCCAATATGTGACTGAGGAATTTAATGTAATCTAATTTTTGCTGGACGATTAATGCTGTGGAGTCTTTTACATAGTGAGCTATCTGAAGGTTGTCTTCTCTAAGTTTATCTATTTGATCATTATAATATTTTGCATCTGATTGTGTCAAAAGTAATTTTGATCCTTTGCCTACTAGATTTATTAACCCTTTGCGCTCATATGGCGCCTCTACGGAGACATTCATAACATACACCATAAATACGTTCAAATTTTATTTATATTTAAACAAAGCAAATTGAACAAATAGATAAAAATAAATAAATTCACGAAGGTGTACAATTTTTTTTCCCGAAGTGACACTTTTTCGTTTTCCAAAATTTCGTCACAAAAGTGTGTTAAAGTTGAAAAATCGATCGTATGAGAAAATTTACTTGGAGCGCAAAGGGTTAATTATTATGTTTGCAATCACGTTATTTTTCAGATAGACTGTACATGTGACGCTATTAACAAACATATCAAAAAATACAAAGTTCATTTTATCGCGTTCACTCTTCCCAAGAGAATAAAACTGTTGTTACCGTACACTAGCACCTTCAAAATTATGCTACTTTTACGGGGAACACTTTTGTGAAATTTTAATTAGAACAGAAATTATTCAGATGATAAGGTTATACGAAACACCCGGTATATTCTTGTGGTTTAGTTAGGTACTAATAAAGTACATATTCAAGATTCTTTCCCTGTATCATTATTACGAAACTACTTTCACACACATTTCCGAAGTTAACCGGATGCATTCCATGGCTGTGCGGCAAGTTTGTGCATAGAGTATGGAAAATTCAGGAAATCTCCAAGAAAAGTCCTTATTGACAGTTTCACACCCCGTGTTCTTGCCGGTAACTCTTCAAGAATATCCCGAAGAAAAATGTCAAAAGTCTGAAACTGATTTTAGATTAATTTTTAAAGTTGGATACATTTTAATCTCGTACAATCAAACTTCCTGAACTTCGAACCTTTAAAGGAGTTCGAAACTATTCAACTTGCTAGCCTGAAATCTTTGAATTTTCCAACTTACATCCTTATATATACTTTATAATTTAACTCTTCACAATCCGCGTCGTTCTCGCTATTTCGTTCATTTCCACATTCCCCTATGTTCCGTACCGAACATTTCTTGTATTCCGGATTGAGCCTTTCTCTTTTTATTTTTATAGGCTAAAGAAATTGTAAAAAGGAGCCTGAAGAATCCTCGATCCATAGGATTAGCCGGGGCCGTTATTAAGCGCGTACCCTCGGTAAATTCATAACCAAACGACATTTCCAAAACTCAGTTTATTATCCATTATTCCGATTTTCTAATTACTAAACTATTACTTTCCTTCTCTCATGTTCGATCTCCTATTTTTCCGAAATTTCCCAAAACCCCGACACCTCATCCTTCTACCACCACCTTCTACAATCCTTTTTTTAACTATTAGAATATCCTTATATTATACCAGAGCACGCAACGCAACGTGTACGCCATATTGGAACAACTGCTTGAGAGAGAAACAAACGAAACAACAAAAAAGGGGGACTGAGCGATCCGTTGATCGATTCGCAATCCGGAACGCTAGACGGAAGCTCAGCAACGCACATACCATAATTTAAATTTAAACATCCAACATTAACCCTCTCTCAATCTACTTGAGAAACACGCTACGACCAATAATCGATTTTCTTATTCTCCCATTTTTTTCACTTCCCAAATTGAACTCCGTCCTCAGTAACTGAGGTGCGTGTCTTCCTCTAAATTTCCAGAAAGTCTCATTCCGAACGTTAACTAAGAAACAACCAAGTATTGAATCAGTCCGAGCATTGAACGTACTATCAAGTCTTGTTTCGAACACCAACCAAGAAATAACCTAGCATTCGATCAATCCGAGTATTGAGGGAAATATCAAGTCTTTTATATTATTATACAACGTTCGAGATAAGGTTCTCCGTGACAGCTTCAGGCCTCGTTAAAAAACATCCGATTGTTTCTCTCGTGATCCAAGTTTGTAATACAATTCTCAAACCGACACGAGTACACGACACTCTATTTCGTTACATTTCAACATAAAAGACACTTTTTTTTTTTTCGTAGAATGTATAGTTCACAAGTTATTTTGGGGTGAACAAGTTATGTGATTCAGAAAGATCGAAAGTAAAAATCGAAGATCATAGAAACACGTAAAAACAAGCTTTACATTGTTATTTACGTCGTACCTGACCGAGTAACGATCGGAGATTTCAAGCTCGCGAAGAACGAAATTGAACATTTCAAATCCAACTTCAAAGAGAAATATTACTATACAGTGTTGTTATGGGAGGAATGAAATTCCAGCTATCTATAGCGTACCACGCTGGGACGAATGAATCCGAAAACAAGAAACACTAACCGGTGATATAGCATTTTTGATTGGATGTTTCAAACGAAACGAAATAGTGCTGCAGCGAGTGTACATGGTGTTCCTGTTGCTCAGTACAAATTATATTTTTCGCGAGCTTAAACGTTGATAGTAAATTTCAACCGTATTACACGTGCTTTACGTACGAAATCCAGTCGCAATTATTTTCATATTTTTTATATATATATTATTGTAGGGATTTTCAGTGATTAGGGACACCTTTTTATAAGGATGGAAGAGTATTTAATAACATAAAAATAAAGAAAAAGAAATAAAATGAAAATACAATTGATTCGTTCGCTCTCTAAACTCACTCCGTTTTTCTCACACACTACGCTCGACTCTCGTTCCACTCGCGCTTGTCTCACACATACACTTATTTACACCGATAATACCCACACGCACGCCTCAGGACCTCTAATCCACGAGGCATTGACCCTACATTATCAGCCAAAAATTTTGGGTCATTTGTTAATTTTTATCAATATTAATTGTCCTGAAGCATTCCTGTGACACGGTACGAATTAACTGTGTTAAGAGAGTTGTCTGTACTTACACCCATATAACGTGCTAACAGAGTTTGTTCGAAAAAGAATTGGGACATTCTGTATATATTAATCAATTAAAAGCTAAATAATAACTAATTATAGGATCAAATCTTTCGAATAAATTAGTTATCATATTCAATCTCATTTATATTTATTTTTAACATTATCTAAATTAAAATCTATCTGTGTATTAATAAATATTCTATTTAAATAAATTATTATTAAAAATATATTTATAATATTAAAAAATGATAAAATTAATCATATTATAGGTCTTATTTGAGGTATAAAAAAATCATTAGAAGTAATTGTAATTTACTATAATATGATTTAAAAGATCAATTCTTAGATTTCAGACATCTAATGAAATTTTTAAAATAATAATTAAAAAAATTATTTTTAGAGAAAATCAAAATAAATGTTGATATAAAATAGGATCACTACCTCTCAAAGGATCAAAAAATGAAGTATTAATATTTCGATCAAAAATTAATATCGTAATTGCACCAGCTAAAACTGGTAATGATAATAATAATAAAATAGCAGTAATAAATACTGATCGAGGAAATAAAGCTATTTGATCAAAATTTAAAGATAAATTTTTGATTATTATAATAGTTACTATAAAATTTATTGCCCCAATAATTGAAGAAACCCCAGATAAATGTAAAGAAAAAATAGTAATATCATTATACAGAATACGTACACTGTAATACACTGTTAATATACTGTATTATATTACAAAAATCTCATACGTAATTTTAATACGAGAAACGAGGGTTCAAATCAATTTTTGACATCCGAAAGATATTTCAGCTACGTTTAACTCTCTTTATCCTGGGCCTGGTAAGTGAAGCTTCACATATTGAAAGGTTTCGCGCGTTCTCGCTTAAAAGCCATTGAATCACACTGATGTGGTGACACGCGTTGAAATCCAAAAGTTTTCTACCAACGCTAGGATACCTCGTAGCGAAAACCTATAAATAGCAACGAATTGTTCGATAAACCCATTTCTGATGCGTTCCATGGAAATTTTTATCCGTAGCTGCAATAAAAAAAAAAAAAAACCTCGTTGATTCGATGACATTTCGTTTGCCACGGCAAACAAGCTGGAAACATATTAGAGAATTTTTCTTTTTAAAGGCTCACTCGGTAACGTTCGAAAGAGTTGAAATAAAAGCGGAATTTCGTTAAATGTGGCGGAATTTGTTTGTGAAAAATACTTTTAAAGCGTCGCCGATATTTGTTGCTGTAATACGTGGATGCATGTTCGTTGGTTAATTGGAAAAAGAAAGTTCGATGCATTTACAAAATTTACACAATCGACCGTAACATTTCAAATATTGACAAATTTACGATTTTATAGTGAGCAATGTGTATGACGGCCAATTACGATTAAAGTTGATGAACGATTTTTCTCAAGTATGATACTTATTTAGATACAAATAATTTAATTATGAATAAAATAAGTATCATACTTGTTTATGTAAAAATAATTTAATTGTGAATAAAATCTTGGAAAAATTGTTCGTCAATTTTTATCATACATTTTCCAAACTTGTATAAGCATCATACTTATTTATGTAAAATAAAATAGCGTGTTTTATAAGTAGCATATCATTAATGAAAATTCATTTGGTCTGTCTTTGGTATATCTTTTTACAATTAATAATATAATAAAGCAATTAAAATAGTTGAGTAAAGTAGGTAATTTAAGAATATCTAATTTTTGATGAAATTATTATTTGAAATTTGTAGAATTTGTATTTTTACGCTAATTTTTTAATTTTAATTAGCTTGTGTATTTAATTTTTATGTAATGTATTATGCATACTATTATTATGTATTATTTTACATATTACATCCTTCGTACTTTTGTTACAACATTGCAATGATCAGTGTACTTTCGAATAGCTTTCGTGTAACTTGTAGAGTTATTTTTATTTGATCCTTTAAAAATCAAAAATCTCATTAAACAGTGTGAAATATCTTATAAAGTATTAATTTTATTGGAGTATCTTTTTATTGAAATAATCAATGCATTTATGTTGGAATAAATTTTACGCAACTTCTAGAATAATTTTTATTCAATCGCTTCGAAAACCAGAAATCTCATTAAACAATATCTTGTAAAATGTTTATTTTATTTGAACATTTTAATTCAATAATAATATTGCATTCATGTATCGTATGTAATTGATTTAAACAGGAAAAAAGATGATTTTATTTTTCGAAAAAACAACAGTACTTTATACATAGCTACACAGATCAAAATTTTTAATTTTCAATAGTAATTAAAAAAAAAAAAAAACAGTGATTTGAAAAGAAACAGGAAAGGCTGATTTTATTCTTCAATACAACAACTCCACTTTATGAATGCCTATACACATCAAAATTGTTCATTTTCAGTAGTAATTTTCAATAATCATTTTCAATAACAATTAAGTTAGAAAAAAGCAAAAAAGGCTAATTTTATTTTTCAATGCAGCAACTCTACTTCGTAGATACCTGCACACGTTAAAATGTTTCAAATTGAGTCCCAGTGTTATTTTAACGTTAGCTCGTCCCGTAGAATATTCGATTAATATTCACCTCTCGTTTTTAAAACGTTTGTCATAGAAAAACTGCGACCGCGATTCCTTATACATTCCTTACACTCTACAACTCCTCTTCTCACCTTACTGCAATAAACAAAAACTCAAACACACATTCTCCACGGTTTCAGCTTTATACGATGCCGCTGCTGCTCTACTTTTCGACTGGTTCGTGAACGCGTTAAATAGTCGCAATTTACGGAACGCGTTCGTTCAGTTTTCACGTGTTTCTTCACGATACCTGTCTTTCCTCAAAAATAAAAAAAAAAAAGGAACAAGGAAACGTTGCACATATAAACGTAAGTGTCTCACCTGCAGGAAAAGCTTCCGTGAATTTAACTACAGCTCGTATAGTTTCCTCTCTGTTTCGGCCTGCGGTTGATCTGACGATCGTTCAAACTTGGTCGAAGTTTGTACGAGAGTGTGCAAACTAAGATGCTTCTACGTCGAAGGACCACCCTCACGATTGAGGGACAAGATGTTGGTGAATAATTGTGTTACAAACTGGGAGATCCAGTTTATTTCTAATTGACTGTTTTACTTGTCTAGGTATATGGGATCACCATGTAATCGAACGATTTATTCACATGATCCCAAAGAAAGGTTATTTTAGAGAACGCATTAACCATTGTTCGAAATTTTCGCGTATTTCTCACTGGGAGAAATTCGTTTTTAACATACGTAGAATCAATTTTCTATTCTCAATAGCCGTGTCCTGAAATGTTCAGTAAATGAATCATTAATTAATTAAAATAAATTAGATAGAGGATGTAGAGTGATTGTTCTATTACTTTCGATATTTTTTAACGTTTTTATGCAAATTTTGCAGATGTCAGTTGTGCGTGTTATTTTTCATCAGAATATTCTGTGAGCTTTAATGTAACAGTTCATTACAATTTTTTATCATCATAAATTCACTTTATCTTCATGCAACAATGCTTATTTCTTCTTTCTGTCAGTCATAAAAAAAAGTATATATATTACAAATGTTCCATTATTTTAGGTCTTTTATGCTTCATTTTCGAAGGCATTTTTCATCATTTTTATAACGATATGACACTGTTAATCACTATTTACGCGTTCACTGTTTAATGCGTACCATTATACGAACGTAATGAACGTATGGCTGGTTCCTTGTATTTCGCAAACTGATGTTGCATAATTTTAATATTTAATATGTAATCATTTCCATGTTTCTCATATATACAGGAATTCGCCAAATCTTTACAAATTTAAATTATTACAATTTCATTCTTTCTATTTTTTTTTTACTTTCATCGTAAATTGAAACCATTGTTCGTTATGTCCTACATCATCGGGAATACAGAATTTAAATACGGGGTCATTCAAAAAACACACCTACATGTTTGTTTTTAATAAAACATAAACTATTGGTAACTTTTTTCCAAGTTGTTTCGTCGTTCAATAATCCAATTGGCGAAATTACAATGTTGTAAATGGTTTCTTTCTTTCAGTTCCTGGATTAGTTGAATTTTGTGCGCGTACAAATACAAATCATTATGCAAAATCATCCATATAGAGTCGTAAGATATTTTTAAAACATTTCCAATTCTTTCATTTACACCAACAATGTCTGCATTCGTACGTGCAGATTTTGCTCTTCCACTTTTTGGATTATCAATGACACAACCAGTTTCTGCGAATTTCTTCGCTCATCTTTAAATTGAGGATTAATTTGGCCGATTATATACCAAACAAACAAAAAATCACGAATTTTGCTATGGGTATTTTTCAAAGAACGACCATTTTTATAATAAATTTAAACAATATAAATGCTCTAATACTAACTCCTACCAAAACGAAACAGTCATTTGAGAAGACACGAAGTGTGAACATTGTACAGTGAGCTTTAAGCGTCGTATTTCGATGACCCTATAAAATTGAACTTAAACTGACCTAAAAATAAAAAAGGTACATTCTTTTTCTTTTTAAATTCACCTCTGCCACTCTGTTTTTCTCAAGTTCTTTACCATTACAATCTAAGACATCGAAAATTACATTGTCCCTTCGTATCGAACAATAGTACTACACACCGTCGTACACGAATTCGAGGGCTTTTCGTCTTAATTATACATGCCGTTAGAAGCAACTAATTGCAGCGAGATAACACCGCTGAGAATACGCCAGACGTCTCGACTTATCGTTCGCACTAATCATACCGGACCACGGACAGAGGAGAAGGGTGAAAGGGTTGGATCGGAGGATGGTTCGCTCACCGGTTGCCGCGAGAGGGATAATGTCACGCGTTGCGCCGCTTTTAGGAGAAGGGGGAGGGCGAACACGTCAGATTTAACTGGATGTAATTAGTGATTACAAATTACCCTTTTGTCCATTAGCACGGCCGTGATACGTGTGCCAGATTTGCACAGCCATCGCTGTAAATGAACATCCACTATGCACAGGATCTTCCCTATTTCGTGAAACATTCTCGAAAGTTAACGAAAGAGGATGTTTAGCGTAGCGATTTATGATACGGTTGCAAAGGGAGCTGTTTTTGAGGTAAACGTGTTAATAACATCTTAACATGTTAATAATTACTCGTGTCTAATTGTACTGTTATTGCCGCGTTAAATGTAAAACACGTAATACTCAGATTTGTAAAAACCAAAATGATGTAACTATTTATAATTTATACTTAATGTAACTATTTATAAACTGCAAAGATTCAATTTTTGTTTGAGAAACGAACCCAGTTGAAAGGTGAAAGAATAAACTTGTAAATTTCATATATTCGAAAACCTTGCTAATTAACAAAATTTAGTATTAATGTAATTATGTTACAACTCCGTTATATTCTGATCATGATCTTAATCATTTCTTTGAAACTTTAAAGATAGAATGTACAAGATTAAAGGATATGCAACCCTGGAAGTCTAAAAGAATCGGATGAATCTCACATTTTTTTCGCTTATGAATGATTAATAAAAGACCAAAATTTTTATAAGAGTCGTTAAGCAACGTCTTAAGTTTATTTCCATATTTTTTTTTTTTTTTTATTGTGTAAAAGTACAGAATGGTAGAATTGTACAATATTATTTAACTTCATGTTCAGCGAAACCTTGTTCACTTGCCTCCAGCAGCAAATGTGTCTGGAATGTAACAAATAAAAACTTTTCGAGCCAACTTAAACAAAAATAGATTATCTTCAATGTAGCATATGATATTTCAATAATTTTGGAAAACAAGAAAATGACGGCTTGTTAAACGTAAAATTCTTTTTTTACGCTGATGAAAATCAAGTTTAAACATTCATAAAAATTCAACGAATTAAGATATTAAAATAATCCCGAGCCACATTGTAGATTACTTTATGGAGAATAATGTATAGAAATTTCAAGTTGAATGGATGAAAAGTTTCGAAAATCTGTTGGATGCAAGGTCGGAAAATACAATTTCAAGAAAAACGCATTTAAAGTTTTAAATTAACCTTTCTCTAAAATAAAAGAATATTTTTACAAAGTTACCCTTAATTTGCAATTTCGGGGCTATAAAGTGACTCTTCTGTTTCTAAAAATTTGTTAGTTGCTTGTCTTTTAATTTTTTTAGAAGTTGTCGAGCTTCTTTCGAATTTATTTGAGCCCGAATCTCAGCATGTGTATTACCAATCTTTAAATCCATAAATTTCA